>CM065716.1:95598604-95606104 GCA_033310375.1 Conus canariensis
TAGTATGGGGAATTGGGGGGATGCTGATAACTGATAATGCCCACCCTTCTCTAACTATTCCAACACACGCAAGGTCTATGCTTTTTTTTTTTTTTTTTTTTTTTTGTCTTCCCAATCATAAACCCCGACAGAAGCAGACATGGAGAACGGTGATGTATGGGAGCTTTCTCGCTGCTAAAACCTGCTGAAATTACTATTTTCATGAGAAAATAGAATTTATCATCAAAATCAAGAATAATCGCTGTTTTGACGTGAGAATTGTAATTTTCGTTTTAAGAAAATGCATATTATGAAAACGGCAATTTTCCATATGAAAAGTAGCCTACCATTCCGCTGGTGTTTAGGCGTTGGACAATGAATCAAAAAGTAAAGGGAAGAAAATATTAGCCTTGTAATCCTGCACAGTGAAATATGACCGTTTGTTCCTGGTGTCTTCGATTGTGCGCCTTTGACGCGTTGGACTGCATGGAGTGGCTTTCTGGTCTATTGTATTACTGCACTCAACTGCGTTGCCTAGTAGTGCATGGTGCAGTGTTGAGCGGTGTTGTGTACCATTAGTGTTGTAGGAACATTGCATCGTGTTGCCTTATTATTGTATTGCGCTGCATTGTACTGTTGTTGTGCATGGCTTTGCATTATTAAACTGCATTGTGTTATGACATCTGATTTTTCTGTGCGAAGTACAGGCTTCTCTCCCTTTGGCAGAGAGCGTCGCCACAATAAAGCGCCACTTAGACATCTATATTTCATTCTTTTTGTCTGGCGCATATTCTTTTTTTTTTTTTTTTTTTTTTTGCTATGAAAGTGGACTTTTTGAGGGGAGGAGGCGGAGTGGGAGGAAAGAGTAAAATTTCACCAAACAACGGTTTCCTAGTTGC
The DNA here is from genome assembly GCA_033310375.1 of Conus canariensis. Taxonomy (NCBI): domain Eukaryota; kingdom Metazoa; phylum Mollusca; class Gastropoda; order Neogastropoda; family Conidae; genus Conus; species Conus canariensis. The sequence goes on from CM065716.1 coordinate 95,599,483, forward strand.
CGTGTGTGTGTGTGTGTGTGTGTGTGTGTGTGTGTGTGTGTGTGTGTGCGTGGGTGCGTGCGTGCGTGCGCGCGCGCGCGTGTGTGTGTGTGTGTGTGTGTTACGTGCGGTAAGTGCACATCTGCATGTGCGATCTCGATCTCATCGTTTCATTCAAAAAATTATCTCAGACCACCGCATGAAAAAATCTGATGCCAATAGTGAAAGAAAACAGCCTGCCTGTCCCGTGTACGACAAGAACGCGAGGGCTACTTGCCATCTGACTGTGTAGGCGTGGGTGTTTTCCACTCGGCCCAGCAATCCCACAGCCTCGTGCAACAAGTTTTGCGCATGGAGATGGTTTTGACCTTTCTGCTTCGGAAGGAGGAGGCGTGTCGATTTGGCGGTGCAGGAGAATCCTTAGGACAGCAACTCATGTGCATGTAATAGCGGACTTTCGGCCTCTCGGTTTCAGAGGGTACCTGGATCCCAGTCGGGCTCAAGGCTTTTCAAGGCTGTCATTACTGCATTTCGGTTTCAATAGTATTGCAGGCCTGCCGACCACACAGGGTCTCTTTACTTTCAGGGCTGTCTTTCGGTTCCAGTGGTATTTTAGTCCAGCTTCTCCCACAGTGTCTTTTCTGAGCAAATATCATGTGCAGAAAAAGTCCTGTCTTGACGAAGGAAAAAAAAGCGACCAACACAAAAACGACCACCCACAGAACACGAACATGCACAGCAGCCCATGTCATGATAGTGAATGAACTGCTGACCTCCCTAGAGCAAATCAAACTAGACCGTACAAAAAACCCAATGACATACCAGTCTACGTAAACATCAAAAGCAACCACCCACCATCTATACTAAAAACAATACCCAATGGTATAAACAAGAGACTATCCAACCTGTCATGCAATGAAAACGCATTCAATGATGCAGCAACAGAATATCAAGAAGCATTACAAAAAAGTGGTTACAATTACAAACTACAATACAGTCCAGACAACAACACGAACAGAATTAAGAAAAATAGGAAAAGAAAGATCATATGGTACAACCCACCATACGATGGACAAGTAAAAACAAATGTAGGAAAAGAATTCTTTAAAATCTTAGCAACATCATTCCCAAAAGAACACAAACTGTCCAAAATATTCAACAAAAACACCATTAAACTGTCATACTCATGTATGCCCAACCTCAAAAACATGATTGATTCATCTAACAAAATGAAAAGCAACATAAAAGAGAAGGGTGCCGAAAGGACATCTTGCAACTGCACTAAAAAAGAACAGTGCCCCCTGAGCAATAAATGTCTTCACAGCAACATTGTATACCAAGCTACGGTAACATCAGAAAATGAAGAAGAAACATATGTAGGGATTACTGAAAACACTTTCAAAACCAGATACGCAAACCATAAACAGTCATTCAAAAATGAAAAATACAAAAATCAAACAGAGCTGAGCAAATACATCTGGAGACTCAAAGATAAAAAAATAGACTACAATATATCATGGAAAATCATAAAAAGAGCAGCACCATACAACAATATTTCAAAAAGATGCAATCTATGCTCCACAGAAAAATGGTTAATATTATGCAAACCACACTTAGCAACTCTGAACACAAAAGTAGAAATTGTAAACAATTGCAGGCACAAGTGGAAATCTTTGCTAGCACATTCCACCTGAACAGGCCCCAATAAGAACCACAGGCCGCACGTGCAGCAAATGAGATCCGCCTGCACACACAGAGTTGAAATCAAGTCCCGCACGCCATAAAAGACCGTTGGCGTGCTCTAAAAGACATCCTGAAGATAGCAAAGCTAGAAACAAGCTTGTAGATTTTACCACTTCATTTTAAAAATATTTTAACAGATGTTGCTCCCCAAGGGGTTGAGCACCTTCAGATTTTTTAAGAACGTTTTTATATTGTTCATAATAATCGCTCCTCAAGTTGAGCACTGTGGTCTGACAAAATCTGAAATGGAGAAAATCAACTTTAGGCAATCTACTAAAAACATACCATTTTCAAACCCACAAACTTACACTAAAAAACTGATAGAACAAACCGAGAAATTTGTGCGCAACATGAGATGGAAGGCGTTCTTCTTCCTAAACCCAAATGCAAAGAATGAAGACAAAAATACATATGGATTCAAATCATGGCGATCACCTCCAACAATAGATGAAATGAAACCTTTTGAAGACAAAATGAAGGGACTGATAGCCAATATTAAATTCAAAAAATCAAATAACAACTTTCAAACATCACTAGCAAATGATATAAAACAAATCCAAAATGATAAAAAGATATTCGTAAAGGCTGACAAAACGAGCAATTTTTACAAAATGGAACCAAACGAATACTCTCAACTCTTAAACAAAAACATCCAGAAAAACTACAAGAAAGCTGATAAAACTACACATAGCAACATCCGCAAAAAAGAAAAAGAGCTTGCACATCGCATGGAGTTAAGTGATAGGGTAGAGACAACAGCAACAAAGGAGGCCTTCATAACACTTAAAGACCACAAGCCTAACTTCCAAAACAACCCAACATGTAGACTAATAAACCCATCTAAATCCGAACTGGGCAAAATAAGCAAGAGAATTTTGGAAAAGGCTATAGAAGATATAAAATCAAACACCGAATACAACCTTTGGAAAAACAGCTATGAAGTCATACAATGGTTTAAGAAACTCAACAAACAGAGAAATACAATGTTCATTACATTTGACATAGTAGACTTCTATCCATCCATAGATGAAGAACTACTCAACAAAGCTTTGAAATTTGCCAACAAATACACAAATATAACAGAGTCAGAAATGGAGATTATTTTCCACACCAAAAAAACCTTACTCCATAGCAGAAATGAAACTTGGATTAAAAAAACGAGCAAAAACTCCACATTTGATGTAACCATGGGATCGTATGATGGTGCCGAAACATGTGAACTAGTCGGACTATTCATGCTATCCAACATCCAAAAACAACTTGGAAAACAGGCCGGTTTATACAGAGATGACGGCCTCGCTGCATTAAACAATAATCCAAGAACCATTGAAAACAAGAAAAAAGAATTATGTAAAATCTTTAAAAACCACAACTTAAAAATCACAATAGAAGCAAACAAAAAAGTAGTGAATTACCTAGACATAACATTAGACCTCAATGACCATGTGTACAAACCATACAAAAAACCCAATGACATACCAGTCTACGTAAACATCAAAAGCAACCACCCACCATCTATACTAAAAACAATACCCAATGGTATAAACAAGAGACTATCCAACCTGTCATGCAATGAAAACGCATTCAATGATGCAGCAACAGAATATCAAGAAGCATTACAAAAAAGTGGTTACAATTACAAACTACAATACAGTCCAGACAACAACACGAACAGAATTAAGAAAAATAGGAAAAGAAAGATCATATGGTACAACCCACCATACGATGGACAAGTAAAAACAAATGTAGGAAAAGAATTCTTTAAAATCTTAGCAACATCATTCCCAAAAGAACACAAACTGTCCAAAATATTCAACAAAAACACCATTAAACTGTCATACTCATGTATGCCCAACCTCAAAAACATGATTGATTCATCTAACAAAATGAAAAGCAACATAAAAGAGAAGGGTGCCGAAAGGACATCTTGCAACTGCACTAAAAAAGAACAGTGCCCCCTGAGCAATAAATGTCTTCACAGCAACATTGTATACCAAGCTACGGTAACATCAGAAAATGAAGAAGAAACATATGTAGGGATTACTGAAAACACTTTCAAAACCAGATACGCAAACCATAAACAGTCATTCAAAAATGAAAAATACAAAAATCAAACAGAGCTGAGCAAATACATCTGGAGACTCAAAGATAAAAAAATAGACTACAATATATCATGGAAAATCATAAAAAGAGCAGCACCATACAACAATATTTCAAAAAGATGCAATCTATGCTCCACAGAAAAATGGTTAATATTATGCAAACCACACTTAGCAACTCTGAACACAAAAGTAGAAATTGTAAACAATTGCAGGCACAAGTGGAAATCTTTGCTAGCACATTCCACCTGAACAGGCCCCAATAAGAACCACAGGCCGCACGTGCAGCAAATGAGATCCGCCTGCACACACAGAGTTGAAATCAAGTCCCGCACGCCATAAAAGACCGTTGGCGTGCTCTAAAAGACATCCTGAAGATAGCAAAGCTAGAAACAAGCTTGTAGATTTTACCACTTCATTTTAAAAATATTTTAACAGATGTTGCTCCCCAAGGGGTTGAGCACCTTCAGATTTTTTAAGAACGTTTTTATATTGTTCATAATAATCGCTCCTCAAGTTGAGCACTGTGGTCTGACAAAATCTGAAATGGAGAAAATCAACTTTAGGCAATCTACTAAAAACATACCATTTTCAAACCCACAAACTTACACTAAAAAACTGATAGAACAAACCGAGAAATTTGTGCGCAACATGAGATGGAAGGCGTTCTTCTTCCTAAACCCAAATGCAAAGAATGAAGACAAAAATACATATGGATTCAAATCATGGCGATCACCTCCAACAATAGATGAAATGAAACCTTTTGAAGACAAAATGAAGGGACTGATAGCCAATATTAAATTCAAAAAATCAAATAACAACTTTCAAACATCACTAGCAAATGATATAAAACAAATCCAAAATGATAAAAAGATATTCGTAAAGGCTGACAAAACGAGCAATTTTTACAAAATGGAACCAAACGAATACTCTCAACTCTTAAACAAAAACATCCAGAAAAACTACAAGAAAGCTGATAAAACTACACATAGCAACATCCGCAAAAAAGAAAAAGAGCTTGCACATCGCATGGAGTTAAGTGATAGGGTAGAGACAACAGCAACAAAGGAGGCCTTCATAACACTTAAAGACCACAAGCCTAACTTCCAAAACAACCCAACATGTAGACTAATAAACCCATCTAAATCCGAACTGGGCAAAATAAGCAAGAGAATTTTGGAAAAGGCTATAGAAGATATAAAATCAAACACCGAATACAACCTTTGGAAAAACAGCTATGAAGTCATACAATGGTTTAAGAAACTCAACAAACAGAGAAATACAATGTTCATTACATTTGACATAGTAGACTTCTATCCATCCATAGATGAAGAACTACTCAACAAAGCTTTGAAATTTGCCAACAAATACACAAATATAACAGAGTCAGAAATGGAGATTATTTTCCACACCAAAAAAACCTTACTCCATAGCAGAAATGAAACTTGGATTAAAAAAACGAGCAAAAACTCCACATTTGATGTAACCATGGGATCGTATGATGGTGCCGAAACATGTGAACTAGTCGGACTATTCATGCTATCCAACATCCAAAAACAACTTGGAAAACAGGCCGGTTTATACAGAGATGACGGCCTCGCTGCATTAAACAATAATCCAAGAACCATTGAAAACAAGAAAAAAGAATTATGTAAAATCTTTAAAAACCACAACTTAAAAATCACAATAGAAGCAAACAAAAAAGTAGTGAATTACCTAGACATAACATTAGACCTCAATGACCATGTGTACAAACCATACAAAAAACCCAATGACATACCAGTCTACGTAAACATCAAAAGCAACCACCCACCATCTATACTAAAAACAATACCCAATGGTATAAACAAGAGACTATCCAACCTGTCATGCAATGAAAACGCATTCAATGATGCAGCAACAGAATATCAAGAAGCATTACAAAAAAGTGGTTACAATTACAAACTACAATACAGTCCAGACAACAACACGAACAGAATTAAGAAAAATAGGAAAAGAAAGATCATATGGTACAACCCACCATACGATGGACAAGTAAAAACAAATGTAGGAAAAGAATTCTTTAAAATCTTAGCAACATCATTCCCAAAAGAAACACAAACTGTCCAAAATATTCAACAAAAACACCATTAAACTGTCATACTCATGTATGCCCAACCTCAAAAACATGATTGATTCATCTAACAAAATGAAAAGCAACATAAAAGAGAAGGGTGCCGAAAGGACATCTTGCAACTGCACTAAAAAAGAACAGTGCCCCCTGAGCAATAAATGTCTTCACAGCAACATTGTATACCAAGCTACGGTAACATCAGAAAATGAAGAAGAAACATATGTAGGGATTACTGAAAACACTTTCAAAACCAGATACGCAAACCATAAACAGTCATTCAAAAATGAAAAATACAAAAATCAAACAGAGCTGAGCAAATACATCTGGAGACTCAAAGATAAAAAAATAGACTACAATATATCATGGAAAATCATAAAAAGAGCAGCACCATACAACAATATTTCAAAAAGATGCAATCTATGCTCCACAGAAAAATGGTTAATATTATGCAAACCACACTTAGCAACTCTGAACACAAAAGTAGAAATTGTAAACAATTGCAGGCACAAGTGGAAATCTTTGCTAGCACATTCCACCTGAACAGGCCCCAATAAGAACCACAGGCCGCACGTGCAGCAAATGAGATCCGCCTGCACACACAGAGTTGAAATCAAGTCCCGCACGCCATAAAAGACCGTTGGCGTGCTCTAAAAGACATCCTGAAGATAGCAAAGCTAGAAACAAGCTT
>CM065716.1:95616104-95618604 GCA_033310375.1 Conus canariensis
AAGATTAAAATGTTGGCTAAGATAGCAATTTGCGATACTAGCATTGACTTCTTTATCTGGCCGGCACCAGTTGACACAACAACGGGTGCGATACTTTGGCATATGTTTACATCGTATAACGCAACGTCGGGTGCAATACTTCAGTATATGTTTACATCGTATAACAGATACTGTACTTGGGAAAATGATGATGGGCTGATTTAGCCATTTGATGTACTTGCTTTTACTATCTTGTTTAACTAGTGCTAATTGCTACAATATATGCCGTAGATTGCATAAGAGAAACCGTAGCTGCAAAACATCAAATAGAGACATGAAAAAAATAAACAAGCAAGCAAAAAAAAAAAAAACAAACAGCAAAATAAACAAGAGCGAGACTGGTGGGAGGGGAGAGAGAGAGAGAGAGAGAGAGAGAGAGAGAGAGAGAGAGAGAGAGAGAGAGAGAGAGAGGAGGGGGCAACGAAAGTAGAGCAGAAATAGGGAAAGAGCACATGCGCGCATGTGCGTATATGGGAGAGAGAGAGAGAGAGAGAGAGAGAGAGAGAGAGAGAGAGAGAGAGAGAGAGAGAGAGAGAGAGAAGAGAGAGAGAAAACACATACAGACAACTCTGCAAAGACGCAAAGGCGCACATGCGAACGCGGATTTAACGTCCTCGGCGAATGTTCTACTGATTAACGGTTTTCACATCTCAGATTTTCAACAAAACAAACAAGACGAGTGATTTTCACTTTACCGATCACATCCCCCAAAAGAGTTCGAACACGAGTCATGTTCGATCGTTTGAACTGGGACAAATGGAGACTTTTGTACAAAGTGGGTAGTAACAATACCCCAATCGGGCACCATCTGTCAGATTGTACTTCCTTCCTCCCAGTGTCTGAAGCTGATTGGGCGACATCACAGACTGCTTCCCGAGCGCAGAACCCAGTCACCACAGAAAGACAAAGGAGGATAGTTTGACAGCAAACGCGTCCCTGTTTTTGACGTTCACACAAGCGGCGTTATCACAGACATCATCATTTCAGCGTACAGTCGCAAGTCCTAACCATGGGTATATTATGCGATTGAGGGGTAGTAGGGCTCTCGTTTGACTTCTTCTTGTCGATCTCGTCTTTTGAACTAACGCCATTCTAGTGCTGGGACAACGGAGCTAAGACCGTTTAACTTCTTCGATGTCAGTATATACCATCACCTGCTGAAGTTTACAGACGGTTTTTCCAGTGCTTCTAAAGCCTATGTCTTCTTAACAGTTCTCTGGCTCCTTTCTGTGGTAGTTAACCAATAAAACAAACTATAGAGTGTTTTATTTTCTTTCCACGAGAGCAATCTGTCTTACTCAAGCGTCACTTGAGCAGGTGCCAGATAAAACAAAAACAACACAACAACAACAACAACAACAACAACAACAACAACAACAACCAGCACTGCCAAACTTTGTCGTAACGGTATAATCACTTTGACGGTGAAAGGGTTAAAATGACAAGCAGAATTCGGCTTGACTAAGAACAGCACCCAGATGCTGCCATCTCCAACTTGTTAATCACTGGTATCATCATCACCATCATTCTGGAAGGGACCATGGGAGTGTAATTTCTGCCGTTCAAGTCCAAAGAAGTAACAGGTGATTACCGACCACTCTCTCCAACCTTAACGAGGAAGTTTACCACAATTGCCGAATTACGTAGACACACACACACACACACACACACACACACACACACACACACACACACACACACACACACACACGATTGATTTTTTTGTACTCCCTCTCCCTCCACCCCCACGCCTCCATCCTACCCCCTCCCTCCTATTTCCTCCCCCCTCCTTACCCCCCTCAGATTTCACCCCACCACCTCCCTCGCCGTTTTCCGCTGATTTTCCCTCTTTGTATTTCTTCGTTTTCATTATTTTGTTATTCCAGTTTCTTTGTTTTGTTATGATGGCTTGATGTAAAAAAAAAACAGTCTCTCTGCTTATTCAATGTTCCATCTGGAAATAAAATTTTGACTTGACTTGACTTGACTTGATTTGACTTGACACACACACAGATAGATAGATAGATAGATAGATAGTAGATAGACAATAGATAGAATAGATATACAGATAGATATTTGAAACATTCAGGTGTTTGTTTTTTAAATACGCGTGAAGCTTATACAATTTAGATTCAAACTGAGCGTATTGCCGTTTCAAATACGAGTCATCTTAAAAAGAAACAAAAAAATGAAAACAACATCAACAATAACAAATGTTGTTTCGTCAAGTTATTTCCAGTTTTGTTTTTTTGGGTTTTTTTTCCCTTCAAACGTCAAAAATAGTAACGTCTGCTGAATGGTAGAAAGAACCATCGGTATGTTTATGATTGGTAGAAAGAACCATCGGTCTTTTATGATTGGTAAAAAGAACCATCGGTCTGTTTATGATTGGTAGACAGAACCATCGGTATGTTTACTTTCTATTGGTAGACGGAACCATCGGTATGTTTACTTTCTAGGA
>CM065716.1:95623604-95633604 GCA_033310375.1 Conus canariensis
GCTTTCCAATTTAACATATGAATTATTTCTTTCTCTTTTCTTAAGGTTTTCCCCTGTACCTTTCCCCAACTATCTATAGCTCACCTGGAAATGACTGGTCAGCGGTGAGGACCCCTTGACCAACGTCCTGACAGGTTCGAGTCTCTAGGCCATCTCCTGGGCTAAAACTGATTCTTTCCTCCCTCCTCCTAGTGAGCGCATACTCAGTGTTCAAAACACATGACCAGCACCTTACCAGCCCTAATTAAACTATCTCTCAGTGGTCACTTTCACCCAATGACCACCCTTGTTTATTTTAATGAGTGATCCTCACAATTATTGGGGACGCCCGCTACACTAGTCAAGCCACATGAATATTCTTCCTTTTTAGTTGTGGCATGGGGGAAATGATTCATATCACTAGACTACATGTGATGGAGCGTCACATGCCTTGATGTGAGGCTACGTCACATGACACAGACATACAGACAGGCAGACAGAGACAGAGAGAAATCCGGTTAAAGTGGAAAAAAAAACCCCACAAAACTAAACTTACAGAGAGAGAAAACAAATCCACCTTCAGTCTGATTCGTGCGTCCACCTTCATCATCCCCAGCCAGAGGGAAAAAGCGTGTCTCTGAGATGTTCACGTGCAGACTGACACAGACACACGGATAGACAGAGAGTCGGATCAACTGCATGAGAAGGGGCGGATCCAAACGGGTGTGTTGGGGCCCTCCCCTCAGGGGAAGGGGAGAAACGCACCAAAATGCATTTTTTTGCTGGTGACGAGGGCTGAGGTGGGGTGTCTAGAACTCCATGCCCCGCCTGGTCTTGCACTGGAGAGAGAGAGAGAGAGAGAGAGAGAGAGAGAGAGAGAGAGAGAGAGAGAGAGAGAGAGAGAGAGAGAGAGAGAAGAACAAAAAAGGGGATGGGTAGATTAAATACCCACCATTCAAGATACTTCAGGATAACCGCAGGATAAGGACTCTGCATCTTGGCACCAACCTCGAGCGATCTTCAACTGGGCCTCCATTGCCGACAGCAATCCAAGGGACGTCACTCTAGGGAGGCTTGGCAGGAAGAGGCAAGGGTGGGAAAAGAGTGAGGGACGGAGAAACAGAAGACTGTGGACGTGGAGATGGGGACTTTGCATTGCCGAGGGGGGCGGGGGGGGGGGGGGGGGGCTGGGAGGGGGGCTGGGTAGAAAATGGATATTACCTCGTAATTAACACCACGTTCTATCTGGAAGCTGCTCGCAGCTTGTGCGGAGAGAGCTTGAAAGGGAAACTCTATGCCCAAGATGGAGACAATGGGGGTAAAAGGAGATGGGCCAGAGAGGGCAAAGCGCGTGGCACGTGCTAATCCGGCCTGACGTTCGCACCCACCTTAATGAGCGTGACGCGCACTGACTCCGTCTGCAAGCGTTAACCCTTTCACGACTCGGGGCATCGGCGTCGAAGAGCCAGACGCCACGTTCCGTCAGAAGTACTTCTCCAACCTTTTCAAAACTTCTGTCCGCCCTCTCCCTTCCCTTGTCCTCTTCCCGCCACCCAATGCCCTCCCCACCGCCACCCCGCATTCCAGACTCCGCATCCACCCCTGCACTTTTCTCGTCCATCCTCCTTCGTGGATGTAGATAACACCATGGTTAACGACCCCAAGGCTGGGTCACGCACGCACCTTGCTGTAAGGATGTGAAAAGTCTGAAAAGAAAAAGAAAAAACTTCGACCAGTCAGAAAGACGTTTTTATTTATAGCTCAAGAAACAAACAAACAAAAGAAAGAAAGAAAGAAAGAAAGAAAGAAGTGCGGTAGGCAGTTCGAAAAAAAAAATCTTACAGACACATCTGTTTCGATTAAAGTCATGGGTTTCTCCTGCTTTCTGTCGTTGTTGTTGTTGTTGTGTTGTTGGTGGTGGTGGTGGTGGTGGTGGTGGTGGTGGTGGTGGTGGTGGTGGTGGTTGGTGTTGTTTGTTTGTTTGTTTGTTGTTGTTCTTCTTCTATACTACAATTCAGAATTTTCCGGCGCCAACTATTGTGAAAATGCAGCATTTTCCAGTGATAGCTGATATCCAGCGTTTTCTTCTACCAGATGTCCTGAAATCCAGCATTTCCTGGTGCCAGACATTCTAAAATCCAGCATTTTCCAGTGCCAGCCGTTTGAAATTCAGATTTATCCGATGCCAGCTGTTCTGAAACCAGCATTTTCAGTTCTAGCTATTACAAAACATAACATTTTCCAGTGCCAACTGGTCTGAGATCCATCAATATCCTCAGTGCCAGCTGTTCTAAAGTACAGAATGCCAGCTCACTGTACGGCTACTGTCTTTAAATGCGGGTCACATGATAATTTCAGAAGACCAATATCTTGCTGCTTTTTATTAAGGAAATGCGTGTATTGAAAAAAAGAAATTCAAGTGTTTTTTTTTCTGCCTCATCTTCCGAGCAGCCCTCCCAGTGGTATTGCAGCCACGTCGCTGACTCTGGCTCCCTGTCCACAGCAACAGTCTAACCTATCCTCCTCTTGTAGCACCGGTACCGCCTGTCAAGTCGTCATAAGGCAACCCACCAGAAGAGACCCTGCACTGCTGCCCAGTCACTTCGGTGGCGTTCAGTGGCGCCTGTTCTGATCCAACGTACGCATGACACCTTCTATTAACCCCCTGCTCCTTTCCCCCGCTCCCCGCCCCTGTCAGTCTGTCTGTCTGTCTGTCTGTCTGTCTGTCTGCATGTCTGTCTGTCCGTCTGTCTGTGTGTGTCTCTCTCTCTGTCTCTCTCTTTCTGTCTCTCTCTCTCGTTTTCTCTCTCTATCACTCTCTCTCTCTCTCTCTCTCTCTCTCTCTCTCTCTCTCTCTGCATTTGAGTGTGTGTGCGTCGGGCGTATGTGCGTACGCGTACGTGCGTGCGTGCGGCGTGCGTGCTGTGTTTGTGTGTGTATGTGTGTGTGTGTGTGTGTGTGTGTGTGTGTGTGTGTGTGTGTGTGTGTGTGTGAATGTGTGTGTGCGAATGTGTGTGTGTCTGTGTGTCTGTCTGTCCGTCTGTCCTGTCTGTGTCTGTGTGTGTGTCTGTGTGTGTTGTTTATCTACGTCTTTGTCTCTTCCTCTATGCTGCTCACTCTCTCGCTCGCTCATTATCGCCATTATCTTGTCCACCCTTTCTATCGGAGAGAGAGAGAGGGGAGAGAGAGAGAGAGAGAGAGAGAGAGAGAGAGATCCCACACCATATATCATCTCCCCACCCCCCACCCCCCACCCCCCGGCCTTGAGGTTTCCGACGTAAAAGGGATATGATAGGCAACATCACAACAGGTGCTCCTTTCTTCCCTTCTCATTAAGAGGCAGACTTCATCAGACAGCACATCACCAGGCAGACATCAGGCGGCTACCAGGTCATAATTAACACATAGGACGATCTGGCGGCCAGAGCCTACGATTACGTTAACCCATTTACGTCCGCGTTTTTTTTTTTCCTACAAAAGGTATACTATACAGACTGTGGCCCAAGACTGCTCCGTCTGACGATAATTGTGATTGTCGTCATGACCGTAGATTTTTTCCCCCGCTCACTCTCTCCCCTTTTACCTGTCAAAATGTGTTTGTTATTGCAAAACCTCCTACACAAACTAAGAAACATTAAAGCATGTTTGGTACCGGTTAAAATGAGTTAACGTGAAAGACGCTCTGATACAGAGAGACTGTGAAGAGGGGGAAGAGCTGCTAAAGTTTCCAACGGTGTGCGTCATGCTTCCCATAGACATGGTTTCCATAAGCTCTGATATAAACCCCTGCAGTTAGCTGGGCTGACCTCAATTGACATGTGTTATGGAATATATTGATGAAATTGGTGATGAATTGAATTATACGTTCAATTTTTCACGTCTACTATTAAAAGAAAACCGTAACATTATTTTTACCTAAACGTTTCCAGCACCACCCAAATGTTATCAAAACGTTTGAATTCGTTCAAATCATTTTAAGATTAAGATAACTAAAATTATCAATCGTTATAGTTGTAGCATATCTGTTGATATGGCCGTTGATTTATTGTCTACTTCTTAGAATTAAGTAGATATCACTATCTGGTAGAAAGAAGTCATCAGTAAACTGAAGAAATGCCCTACATTGGTCATAAATGTTTCAAAGTGGCATCGCTAATCGTTAGTATTTGGGTATATTCAGCGTTGAAACGCATTTGCAGTGTTATATAATTTTTGCCTTGCGTCGGCCGTGAGTATTTGTAATGACTTATGTTGACCTGAACACCATTACACACATCTCCCCCCCCCCCCCCCCCCCCCCCCCCCCCCCTTCCATCCAGGCTGAAGTCTCGTTAACATCTTGTGAAATGGAACAGTTTGTATGACACGACTCTCATCGTTATTTTAGCCTTTATAGCGTTTCCGCTGACTGATGTGCTCCCAGTGTCTACAATGTTGTTCGCTGTGATGGGGACAAGCGCTCACTTTATTTCCAGCAATATAAAAGCATTTTAAAAAAACAAACTAAACAACAAAGATGTCTTCCAGAGTTACATATATTGAGTGGATTAATTTAAAAGCGGATTGTTGAGGCGAAGGCATCCGTGAGTTCCATTAATTTATTTTCTCTTTTTGAGAGAGAGGGCGTGGGATAGTGAAATGGGGGGGGGGGGGGGGGGGGGGGGGATGGGGAGAGAGAGAGAGAGACAGACAGACAAACAGACAGACAGACATAGACAGTGAGAGACCGAGAGAGACAGAGACAGAGATAGTCAGAAAGACAGAGACCGGAAGAGAAAGAGACACAGAAAGGGACGCAGAGAGAGAGACAGAGACAGGGAGACAGAGACCAAAACAGTCCCCATTTCTCTATTCGAAGGCTCACTGCGAGATTCTACGACAGGGGCGTGCATGGAAAAGACTTTTTAAGGAGCCGAACCTAGCATTATCAGACCGGCAGTTCTTCATGAACACCAATTAGACTGACTCGATTTGGCTTTGGCCTGAAATCATCAGTTCTGGAAGGCGATGGCCTAAGTGAAACATTGAGAATTGGCTGTATCCTTTTTAATGACAACTGAAATGCCTTTTTTTCTTAAAGAAAAATGAAGTTACAACTTCGTAACATATACTTTGCGAAGATGTATTTTGAAAAAAAAAACCCGGAAATTATCGAAAGCAGGTTGAGGTTATAAACATGAACGCGTGAATGATGTTCAGATGTTTCTCAGAAATTACAACTGATAAACTGAAGTCTTATAAAGTTTTGTCATTGATCAAGGTGATTTGCATCTATGGTTATTGACTGGACACACAGGTCCAGATATATTTTTTTTCAATGAATCTACATACCTTTTAATACTTTGTGACTGACGAAAAAGAAAAGTCTTGAAAAAGGAGGAAAAGTTTTATCACTCTTTACTGCCCTGTGGCTAACTAAATCTTTGAAATAAATCCTGACATAGAAGGAGTACTCTATTTCTGTTTTTTTTTAGCTACAAATATGGTCGCTAAGAAGATCTTGTTCTGTTAAAAAAGGCTACATTTATCTTGAAACACCAGCCAGTTTTTGTCTTAACAGTCAAACGTTTACTATGGCACCTGCCTGAACAACTATCCGACTGATCTGACTTATGATCGGACTCTGACCTGGGAACAACAATGATCACTCCTGGCCAGAACGAATGACTCATCATCATCATCATCATCATCATCATCATCATCGCCTACTACCCCTCCTGGGGTACAGGCCGCCAACCAAGGACCTCCAGGCATCTCTGTCCTGGGCTCTTTTCTCCAGCTGGTTCCATGTCATCCCCATGTTCATGATGTCTGCTTCCAGGTCCCTGCGCCAGGTGTTCCTTGGCCGACCTCTTTTTCGTTTTCCTTGGGGGTTCCATGTTAGGGCTTGTCTGGTGATGTTGCTTGCAGGCTTCCGCAGCGTATGTCTTTGGTTGGCGTTTTTGTAGCTGTGGTTTGTTTTACGGGGTGGGGTAGCTGGCCCCACGCCCAACCCTCCTCCTTTATCCGGGCTTGGGACCGGCATGATTCCCAAACAGGGTCTCCTGGCGGAGCTGAACGAATGACTAGTAAGTTTCAAAGCGAGCTGACTGACGGCGGAAATTGAAGCAAATTAAAAAAAAAAAAGATTTTTAGTTCCGCAAATTAATACAAACAGATTACAGGACAAAACACAAAGTGTTTTGTCCTGTAATCTGTTTGTCTGTATTGTCTTGCGGAACTAATGGCCTTTTTGTGGTAAAAGAATGACTAGTGGATTAAAGCAACTTCAGTACAGTCTTTGCCTGGGAACAGCAATTAGGACTCCGGTGCACCCAACTTCGGTGCACACCGTTTCACCCTAACACGTTTTGCCCATTCGCGTTTTACCGAAGTAAAGTATATTTTGCCCAATAACGTATGACCCACTCTAACTTTACTCCTACAAATCCAGCGCGTTTCGCCCGACATCAGGTGTCATCAAGATGAGTAAAATAATTGGTTGTAACACACACACACACACACACACACACACACACACACACACACACACACACACACACGTACGTATGCCTCCCAGCTCCTAATAAATACACACCCAGGATGGGAGCTATAACAACAGGTGAACAGATACGTGCATAGGTAGCCGGAAGTTAAAATCAATGAATCGCGTGGCTTGTTGTGTGTGTGTGTGTGTGTGTGTGTGTGTGTGTGTGTGTGTGTGTGTGTGTGTGTGTGTGTGTGTGTTCACTTTTTTCCGTTTAAAATTCCCTTAAAACTTCTAGACAAACAAGAGACTGTCGTTGGAGATCAAAAAGCATGTCTGTTTTAATTATTTACTGGCCGTGCACAACAAATACATTTAGGCGAACCATGCGTCAGTATTTGGGTAAAATATGACACTTGAGATGTTCAGAGCTCCGGGCAGAGAACACTGACAATTTCTCAAGAGAACACGACGATTGGGGGGAAAATGATGTACCCAATAACCCTTTGCCAGAACGTGTGCCGGATTGACCCCCACATCAATACGGATTTTGACCCGGGAGTGGCAATAATAACTCCCTGTCACAACAACCACAGGACTTGCCTGACTTGAGAACGGACTTTGACCTTGCCAGCAACAGTAACAATTCCCTGCCACAAGTGCCAGATTGACCTGACGACTTCAGTACGGACTTTGACCTGGGAGCCGTAGTTATGACTCATGTGCCGGAACAACCTCTCGCGGATTATCCCGACTGCAGTACGGACTTTTGTGTTTCCACCAGCTGAATTCGCGACACTCAGCTTCGCAGCCAAGCGCTGTAATCACTGTCTGTGGGGCATTCCTGTTCGTTTTACTATGACATTGAACTTAACATTTGTGGCGTGCAGTTTACTTACGATATTACGTCGCTTTTTGTTTGAAACTGGTAATTGTCCGTAAAATACTAAGAAACTGCGTGCTGGGATCAGTAGAGGCAGCAGTACGATGGAATCGGACAAGTGAAAGACGAGAGGATGAGTGAGAAGTAAGGAGAGGGTGGGGGTAGGCAGAGCGGGATGATGAGACGGCAACACGGGTGGCACGTGCCATATCCGAACGACGACGTCACCGCCTGTACCGAGTGCGGCTGAGCCTGTCTGGGATGTCGATCTGATGACAGCTTGAGCACGACAATGAAGAGACCTTGAATTAGTCGGGACTCCCGAGTACTGACAGGTGAATGCTGAGAGCTGTTCCTACCAATCGTGAGGCAGTTTACAGAATTCGGTGAATAACGTAGCCCGACGTATATATCAGGATTCATAAATATAAAAACAAAAAACCCTGACCGATGAAAATAGAAACAAAGACCTAAACAATATAGTTTCTAACTCAACTTCGTTCCGTTTAAAATCCTTCTTATCTTCAATACAACAAAAACAACAACAACAACAACAACAACAACAACAACAACAACAACAACACCTGATGCTGTCTTGAAGAACTAGGCGTCAAAAAGCCAGTCTTTTCTGATGATGTTTAACCACTGTTTTACCCCCTTGCACAAACATAGTGACATTCTCTGATAGGTAGGAAAATGCCAGCGGTCTTTTAACTCTCCATCGATGATCTTCCCAGTGGACTGCGGTGGCACCAGCGCGAAAGCACAGTACTATACTATTTTCCTTGTCCATGTGGGAAAAATACTGGTGGTACATAGTTTGAAACATTTCCTGTCCGCCCTCTAGCGCTTGAGACCACTTTTATATTGTGAACATCGAAGATCAAGCAGACACTAAAAGTGGGGGGGAAATAGGGCGAGATAATTGCAGAATTTAGTCCGTGAGTCATGCTCCTCTGCTGCCCTTTCTGGCATACAGTAGTTTTTCTGTTTTGGAACCGAAAATCGAGGACAGAATCTACCTTTTTTCTGTTAAAGAAAAATGCTTTTAAAGAAGCTAAAAGATTTCCCCTGAGTTCAAACAATCTCTGATCCAAACGCTGATGCTAAAGCCTTACCTGCAGTCTGAAAGAGCAATTAATTCAATTTTGAAAGAAACATATATGTTTAATTGAAGTAGATGTCTGGTTTAGAATATTGTAGATGTTATCATCGATAAGCACTGTTTTCAAAGTCGAGAGATTTTCATCTTGTCAGCTTTTTCCGATAGTAAGTTTTAAAGTGTTGAGATACCACTTGTGAACGTTCGTTCATCAGTCCTGACATGACCCTCGTTATAAATAGAATGCAATACACTGAAGAGTGGGATCAGGATGTCGAGTTCACGGGTGTGATATTTCCATCATGTCTCGTCTCTGTACAAGGCTTTCTTCTTACAGTTTTTTCCCTTTTTTGTTTGTTTGGTACGTGCGTGTGTGCATGCGTGTGTGTGTGTGTGTGTGTGTGTGTGTGTGTGTGTGTGTGTGTGTGTGTGTGTGTGTGTGTGTGTGTGTGTGCCCGCGATCGCGCGTATGTGTGTACGTGTGTGTGTACGTGCGTGCGTGCGAGTGTGTGCGTGTTTTGTGTGTTCGTCTTCTCTCTCTCTCTCTCTCTCTCTCTCTCTCTCTCTCTCTCTCTCTCTCTCTCTCTGTGTGTTTTGGTATACAGAGAGAGAGAGAGAAAGAGAGAGAGAGAGCATGGCAAGTCTTTTACCTGTGATATAAAGAAGTAGGCAGTTACAGCAGCAAAAAGAATAACAGCAGTAACAACAGTAACGTGACATGGCTGACATGATGCGATAACCCAGACATTCATTAACATACACACGTCCTCTATCCCAGCCCCCCCACCCCACCCCACCCCCACCCCCCACCTTCACGTTAACTAAAACACAGGAAATTACAAGAGCCACAGTGGCAGCTTGGAAAAGCTCTTCAAAAGAAAATACCAGCTCTTCAAAAGGCAAGTGAACCACACTAAATTCACCCAGTCCGAAATTTGTGAACATCTTAAGTGCAATGCAGGGAGAGGAGGACAGCTAGTTACTCTGGCAGGATTAAAAAAAAATCGTCTAAGGGAGCTTCGTTGACCCAAACAGTGTGTTTTCTATGTGTAAAAAAAAAATCAGGGAGTTATATTCTTACTAAGATGTTGTTGCCTAAACAAGTTCAATGAAATGCAAGTTATAAAGTTTCAGGAATGTAGACTTCAATGAGTTGTGTTTTCATTAGTTTCAGTTAGTCAGACGAGGTGAATGAAATGTTTCAAAGTCCGTGAGGTGTATACATTAGAAAGTTGTGTTTCCAGTAGCTTCGGTTTTCTAAACAAGGCTAATGAAGTGTAGGTAACGAAGTTTTAGAAGTGAATACATCAGCGAGTTGTGTTTCCAATAGTTTCAGTGCCCAAATAAGGTGAATGAAATGTAAGTTACGAAGTGCTTGAAGTGTTTAATACACAGGGAGTTATGATTCCAGTAGTTTTCATAAGCCCAAACATGAATGAAATGAAAGATGAGTAATAAAGTTTTAAGAAGTCTCAAAGAGTCGTGCTTTCAATGGTTTGATTCGTCTGAAGACGATAAAAGAAATCTGAATTATGAAGTTTCAGGAACGTGATCATTTTGAGAGGATTTT
>CM065716.1:95646104-95656104 GCA_033310375.1 Conus canariensis
GCTACACCGCCCGCCGTGCCGCGAGAGTTGAGACTCTTGTCTGGGACAACTTACCGCCTCTCTGGTTCCTAAATTGGAGGGGAGGACATGCTTTACAGCCGTTCACCCACATTGATAACAAGGTGACGTCACATGAAAGGGTAAAGGGCATTTCAGAGAGAGAGAGAGAGAGAGAGAGAGAGAGTGAGAAAGGGGGGGAGGGAGAGGAGAGAGAGGGGGAGGGACGGAGGGAAGAGAGAGAAGGTGGCAGGGATAGAGAGAGGGGGGGGGGAGGGAGGGAGGGAGAGAGAGAAAGAAAGCGGCGGAGAGAGGGAGGGAGAGAGAGAAAGAAAGCGGCGGAGAGAGGGAGGGAGAGAGAGAAAGAAAGCGGCGGAGAGAGGGAGAGAGAGAGAGAGAGGGAGGGGTGGGAGAGAGTGAGAGGGAGGGAGACAGACAGACAGAGACAGACAGACAGGCAGAAGTGTTTGTGTGTGAGAGAGAGAGAGACAGAGAGAGAGGGAGGGAGGGAGGGAGGGAGGTAGGAAGACAGACAGACAGACAAAGAGCTGACACTCTGACAGCTTAACACTTCGATATTTAACGAAGCAAATCCTTGTGACAGCGAGAAGAGAATGGGGAGAGGGTGAGGTGGAGGGTGGGGTGGAGGTTGTGCATGACACATTTGGTTTTGCGAAAAATATGAAGAATTTCACGAGATAAAACGTACAGTTCAAAAGAAAGACTAATAAAAAAATCTGGCAAGCATGTAAGCGGACCATTTGACAGAGAGAGAGAGGTAGAGAGACAGACAGAGAGAGGCAGAGAGAGAAAGAGACAGAGGCACAGAGAGAGAGAGAGAGAGAGAGAGAGAGAGAGAGAGAGAGAGAGAGAGAGAGAGAGAGAGAGAGAGAGAGAGGATGCTAATAAAATGAAAGCAACAATAATATCCAACAGTGCTAGCACTAGTAAGGTAGCTTTTATTGTTTCAACTATTCTGACTGAGAAGTAGTTTAAAGATCAATACTGGTTCTTCTGGTGTTGCTACTACTCTGGCGAGATCTCCTCCTCCTACTCTCTCTCTCTCTCTCTCTGTGTTCTCTCTCTCTCTCTCTGTCTCTCTCTCTCTCTCTCTCTCTCTCTCTCTCTCTCTCTCTCTCTCTCTCTCTCTCTCTCTCTCTCCCCTTTTTCCGCTGCTGGTGGTGGTGGTGGTGTGCTGCTGCTGCCGCTACTGTTGCTGTTACTTCTGCTGCTGATGCTGTTGCTGTTGCTGCTGTTGATGCTAACTACTACTACTACTACTACTACTGCTGCTGCTGCTGCTGCTGCTGCTGCTGCTGCTGCTGCTGCTCTGCTGCTGCTGCTACTACTACTACTACTACTACTATTGCTGCTACTACTACTACAACTACTGCTAACACCACCACCACCACACCACGATCACAGCCACCACCAGCGGCAACAGTACCAACGTTTCAGTAAAACAATAACATCAATATATACCAATAATACTGCCTCTGCAGCTATTACTGTTACTGCTGCTATTGTTGCTACTACTACTGCTGCTGCTGCTGCTGCTGCTGCTGCTGCTGCTGCTGCTGCTCTGCCGCTGCTGTTTGTGCTGATGCTGCTGCTGCTGCTGCTGTCTCACCACTACATTTACGGATACTCTTGCTGCTGCCATCGACAGTGAATAACTCCAGAAGTTCTAACACTGATGGATGTCTAACTGGCATTTCATGTATCCGTCCCTAAGTCAGCGTAAAATAAATCCCGCCCTTCAATCATTTTTAAGTGCTGAAATTAAGTAATGAAATGGATTTTCTAAATTAAAAAAAAACATCATGAATCCATTCACTTCAACAAAATCAAGGATTTGCTCGAACAACAACAACAACTGACAACAAATTCTTTTTGAATGTCAAGTCACGTATATTATGAAATATTCGTCGCACTTCCGAATTTGCGGCACCAATGTTGAATCCACATGACGATATTCATGGAACTCCCCTAGATTTTGGGGTCTGAGCTGAAGGATTTCTAGGGTTTCTAAAATGGGAATGCAGATTTATTTTCCATTTCTTGGGCTCACTTTAACAGAAAGCAACAAATGACGTTTACATCCTCTTCTACTGCCTTTCCCCGCTCGCCTGCCGTCCTTGTGTGCTGTCGACTACTATTTGTTTTTTGCCTTTGTGAATCGTTCTTCTCTGCTCTGGAAACTCTCTTTACATTGTATGGTAGTCATAGGTTATGTCACGCCAGCTTTTCTTTTATAAATTTTTAAAAAGAAAGGTTATTAGTTCTGCAAGACGATACAGACAAACAGCTTACAGGACAAAACGAGAAGATAAGTGGTTTCTCGTTCTTCGTTTTCATTGTCCTAAATGTTGTGCGTTTTTGTCTGAGGAGGACCCAAGAGGCCGAAAAGCATCGTGTTTTCTTCTGTAATCTGTTTGTATTGTCTTGCGGAAGTAATCACCGTGGTTTTTTTTTTTTTAATTTGCTTCAATTCCCGCTTTCAGTCACCTCGCTTTGAAACAAACTTTTCTTTTATATTCTGGCAACTATGTCGTGAAACTTGTAGGCTACACACATCAGTTGCCATACTGTAGTGTTTAGATGTTCATGTGAATATTTAAATTGTTGTTTCTTTTTTTTTCAATTTTGAGAGTGAGACATTAAACGGATTGATCGGGGTTCTCAACACGAACTAGTCTTGTCCGCTTTAAGGAGATCAGTAAATTAGCTGCTATTTGATTTATTGCAAATATCATTTATATAATCATCTATGCTGGTCATTATTCTGTATGATTTGACATTGTTTTACATTTTCAAGATGTGATTTTTTCCCCCGTACTTGTCTCTATCTCTGAAAAAGGCCTGGGCTCTAAGGATAAAAACTACTACAAAGTGTGGATCTCGGCATCACACGCATCTGAAAATCTCTGTAATAAAGAGATCTATAGACTCATCAGACGACGATCGCATGAGACAGCTCAGTATTTCTAGAAAGAAGAGCCCTAAAAGCAATGATAGAGGCAGCTGAAAGGGCTTCCAGTGAGATCTGGTCGACGAAAAACAAGATGCAAAGCATATAAACGTACTCCCAGTTTATCTTGAATACGCGTGAGATATTCCATAAAGAGGAAAAACCGTTTGGGGCCGTTATAGCCGTTAGTAACGGCTATTCTGGTAAACATCGGCCATCATCTGTGACCCATAATGAACATATCTACAAATTTTCAGAAAGATCGGCCAAGTACTTTCTGAGATATTCTATAAAGAAGAAAAACCGTTATGGGCCGTTAAAGCCGTTAGTAACGGCTATAACGGTAAAATAACACATCGGGCATCATCCGTGTCCCATAATGAATACACCTACAAATTTTCAGAAAGATCGGCCCAGTAGTTTTGTCTGGAGCGAGTGGAACACATTTTGACCACGGACGGACACACACACACACACACACACACACACACACACACACACACACACACACACACACCAACACACACACACACACACACACACACACACACACACACACACAGATTTCTTCGTTCCCATTGTAAAGTACTCCCTGTTCTATAAGAACTGGGAGTACAACAAAAGTGAACTTCATAGGACCTAAGTGTTCGATAGTGATGTGGGTAAGACATCCATCAAAAAAGGCATACACTGAGACGCTTACCCATCCAGCAGTTGCTGGTTCAAATCCCCGCTGGGGCTGGAGGAAAAATGTGGCATCAGAAGGCCATCCAGGAGTCATGACCAGGATGCGGCCCGGCCCCATAGAGAGCAAGGAGTTCCAGCCCGAAAGACTTGTCTAAATGGGTTTTTTTCTTCTCTGAAGACCTTCTGCTCTTCCTAGTGTTTCTTCCTACCAAGATGGGAACATGACGTTTAACCCTCTGTTTTGGAGGAGTCAATGTCCTAACGCTACAAACAACAAGAGCAGGTAAATCCCGGCAGCTGTCTCTTCCAATGCAAAAGAAGTTTCCAACATTCGGAGAACCACATATCCCGTTAAAGACATTGATGTTTATGAATGAGTGTGACAAAGATGAAAACAAAAGACGATGTTGAAAATTTTGCAATTCAGCTTTCCGTTTCAAATCCACTTCGTCTTTAATATAAATGTTAGAGGTTAGAGGGTTAGGGAGTTAAAGGGTTAGGGGTCGAACAGTTTATTTTCAGTTATGCTCAATCGTTAACCCCCCCCCCCCCCCCGCCTCCCCCCCCCTGCCCTACCATCTCCGCAATCCTCTCCCCTCCACAAGGTTCCCTGTATCAAAAATAGTAATGTGGTCTGACTTGTAGGTAAGAGCCACAGCAATTATCTCCCCCTCGCAAGACCTGTCAAAATCAGGGGTTTCTCTGTGAGTGCGCCTCACCTCGAACAGACCAATGGGCTGACATTCATCACTGATTCCACACAGTAAATAAGGTGTGTCATTCTGACCAAAGGCTCCCCCCTCTAATTCTTCCTGACAGCGGATGACAACTGCGCCAGTCACGACGTCTCAGGAATCCCGACTGGATTGGCAACCGATGTGACAAAGAGTCTGGTTCTTAGACAGACACAGGAAGGGGGTGTGGATATGGAGCGGGGATGTAGATGTGGGATTGAGGGAGAGATGAAGGAGAGAGAGGCAGGTGGCAGCAGAGGGAGAGAGAGAGAGAGAGAGAGAGAGAAGAGAGAGAGAGAGAGAGAGAGAGAGAGGAGGAGAGAGAGACAGACACATTTACACAGAGAGACACATTTACACAGAGAGACGCATTTACACAGAGAGACAGACAGACAGACAGAAAGACAGAGAAACAGACAGACAGACAGACAGAGTGCGGTAGGAGGGTAGACAGCAAACAGATAGACAGACAGATAGACAAACACACACACACACACACACACACACACACACACACACACACACACACACACACACACACACAGAGAGAGAGAGAGAAAAAGAAAAGACAGACAGACAGCCAGACAGACGGACAGACACGCAAAGACATGACAGGAAAAGAGAGAGAGGGGTGTGGTATAGGGGCGACAGACAGACAACCGTAGGCGGGGAAGACAGACAGACAGACAGACAGGCAAACAGCGAGAGAGAGAGAGAGAGAGAGAGAGAGAGAGAGAGAGAGAGACAGAGAGAGACAGAGAGAGACAGAGAGAGAGAGAGACAGAGAGAGAGAGAGAGACAGAGAGAGAGAGAGACAGAGAGATTGGGAGGTGGGGGGGTGAAAGAAGAATAGGAAGACGGAGGTAGGGGAGAAGGGAATGGAGAGTCTATGAGTGTGTGTGTGTGTGTGTGGTGTGTGTGTGTGTGTGTGTGTGTGTGTGTGTGTGTGTGTGTGTGTGTGTGTGTGTTGGGGGGGGGGAGAATAGTGAAGAGAGAACGGAGGTGTGCGGGTGGAGATGGGTCCACCCTCGTATAACTAACTGAAAGTACGGTGACGCATCCATGCCAACACAGCTCAGCCTCAGACCAACTCCTCCTCTCCGCCGGCGGCCCCTGTCCTTCCCAGTAATTCGATTCCCACCACTTTCCAGAAGCCAGACTTGGGTCTCCGTGATTCCAGACAGCTCACTGCTTTGTTTGGCCTGACCGATTTTCCCAGTGCTTCTCCTGTTTGCTCCACGCAAACAGTTTTATCAGCTTCTTTCAGTTGCGAGGATTTGGGAGGTTTTCCCTCTCGCCTGTCCACCGCCCCGAAGTGCATGGATTTTCTAGTCCGGAAGTCAGGCATCGTTGCAAAATGTGTCCTGTTTCAGACATTTTCTCCTCGAAATAAATCGGGAACAAACAGTAGAAAGAAAGGACAGGAAATGCTTGCACGCTCATTTGCATACACACACATATACACATATGCACACGCGCGCACAAACTCCTCTCTCTCTCTCTCTCTCTCTCTCTCTCCTCTCTCTCTCTCCTCACACACACACACACACACACACACACACACGCGCGCGCGCACGCGCGCGCGCGATTGCGCACGCGCACACGAACCACACACACACACGCAAGCGCACACACACACACACACACACACACACACACACACATTTTCAAGCACGCGCACACACGCACACATTCACGCACGCATGCACGCGCGTGCGCGCGCACACACACACACACATACACACACACCACACACATACGCATACATGCACATGCACGCGCGCGCGCGCGCGCGCGCGACCCACACACACACACACACACACACACACACACACTACATTATAAGAGGCACTAGGGGGTGAGGGAGGCAACGCTATTCCGACGTACGCATCATCACAAGTGACCGGAGTGTCCGTTTGTTGAACCACTGTCAGTTGAGTTCCGTGTCTGGAAAAGCAAGAGGTGTTTTTTCAGAGAATTATTTCACGCACAAGTGAAACTGAGACACTAGAGAGAGAGAGAGAGAGAGAGAGAGAGAGAGAGAGAGAGAGAGAGAGAGAGAGAGAGAAGAAGACAGACAGACAGACAGACAGACAGACAGACAGACAGACAGACTGGCAGACAAACAGGCAGACAGACACACAAACACACAGACAGACTCTCAAACAGACGGGCAGGCAGTCAGGCAGACAGTTAGTCCAAATGGTTGATCATTACACTTTTGGAATGACCCATATATAAACTAGACACGGAACACAAGCATCGGACATATTAAGCAGACGAAATGACTGCACATTTAACACGATGATATGTATGTTGAACCCACAGACAACATACAGCAGACGAAGTGACTGCACATTTAACACGATGATATGTATGGTGAACCCAGAGACAACATACAGCAGACGAAATGACTACACATTTAACACGATGATATGTATGTTGAACCCAGAGACAACATACAGCAGACAAAGTGACTGCACATTTAACACGATGATATGTATGTTGAACCCAGAGACAACATACAAAGAAACTTTGACTGACAACGCAAAGAGAAGCCCGACCCTGATCGCGTCGAATCTTTATTCTCACGAAAGATAAGCCCACGACTGATCAGTGTCGAATCTTTGTTCTCACGAAAGATAAGCCCACGACTGATCGTTGTCGAATCTTTATTCTCACGAAGATAAGCCCACGACTGGTCAGTGTCGAGTCTCTGTTCACACGCATACCCGCAACGTAACTGTGCAAAGTCAATCAGCACGAACACATGCGAACCTTTAAAGTCGAGTTATTTTAACAAGTAGATACGTGGCATAGTAATCAACCGTGTTTCATAGAGAGAGGTTTCCCATCTTCTGTGCCATTCTGGCAGCACTACCCACACCCCACCCCGCTCACTCCGGCTCCCCGTCCACAGCCACACCCTGGCTTGTCCCGTCGTAACCACAGCACCGGCAGTCTACAGGGAGCGGTCAATGTCAAGTCGACATGAGCCAGCCCACCGGAGGAGACTCTGCGCCGCTATCTAGTCACTTCAGTAATATTCAATGGCGGCCTGTTCTGATCCAGCATACGCAGGACACCACATACTAAGCCCCCTAATGACGACAGTAATCGCTTAGTCTCGGAGCCAGCGTGAGTGAGCTCTCCCTCCGGAGGGTACCACCACGTCAGTCCAGCGACGGTTCCCATGAAACTGCCGATACTGGCGATCTTGTCACAAACTGGTTAAGGACCTAGAAGCTGAGAGAAAACTGAAACCGAGGTCACCATGAAGGCGAAGCATTGAAAGGCAACAGGCGTTGAAACTTTTTCATATGCTAGTCAATGAGCATGAGGATGATGAAGGTTCTGCCATGGAATTCCATTTCGGTCTGAGACTATATCACAGGGTTTTATTCTACACTTACATTCATAAGATTACATTCCTGGGAGAAACGTACCCCTGCAGCATTGGTCAGAAACTTTGAGAAACATTCTCCGAGGTGCATACTATAGTACGTGAGAGAAACTCGATTGTGTAGTCCCAGTCTTCCCAGTTGAGCCCGTGGCAAACTCGACTCTGGGTAAGAGCCGGTCGGGACAGAAAAATCCCACAAATAAATGGCTTAGTGAGAATTGAACCCACTATCTCCCAGCCGGGAATCCGTGACACTGACCACTGCGCCACGACGGCTGGTGAGAGAGAGCAATATTTGTGGTCTTCCACCAGCATGACGGTTCACAAAGACAGCATGTTACCAAACATATTGATGACTGAATTTCAGTAGCAACAGTAACAGTAGCAAGGTGACAAAACCCTGACTCTCAGGCAGCCTGACATAAATATATCAATACAAATAAATGAAAGAGACATATGCAAAACAAAACAAAAACAACACAAAGACAAAGTTTCCAGAAACAAGACTTTGATTCAGCCATTTTCTGATCGAAATTTGCCATTAATTCATTTATCCCTCGGCTTTAAATTATGCGCAGCGTGATCTGGAACTTAGTGGATATGGTGTAGCTTATACGGACTAGTCCGCACTCAGTAACACCTCCTTGATGAAACTGAAACTCTGATTAAAATCCACTTGACCATCGCTACAAACAGGATACGTGGTATCCCTAAGGGCCAGAGATAAAAAAAAATGAAATCGTTGTCATTATATTCAGCTGTTAAGTTTTCCATAAACCAGAAATAGTGTCGCTCTCTGATAGGTAGATGACGCCGTCGCAGTTCTCACTCTCGGATGTAGGGGTTTTTTTCTGTTAAGAAAAGCGTGGGGCAAAACAATAAAATCTTATCCAGCGAATTTTGACGGAGAGAGGAATACGAGGGCAGTACTGTTCAGCAGAATTGATTTGTCCTAAGAAAGTTGTTGAACTCTTCGACCTCCAGCGTTCCCCCCAGTCAGTGAGAGGAAGCCCAGCGCTACAAGGTCAGGACTGTGAATTCCTGTGTGGAACAGGTTTCCCGGCATCTCTAGCAGTTTGGTGTCTTCTCTGCTCTGGGCCTGATGTAACACGTGCGAATACAACGCTGCCAAAGAGACCGCCATAGCTGTCTGCACGCTTTGATTGTTTCTTCCTCGTACGTTGTAACCTTTTCTCTGCGCTAGTTAAACTCTCGCCAGCGCGCCTAATCAAAGTACCCAAGCAAAGTACACTTCTCACTTTCCCGAGTAATTGTTCAACGGACTTCATTTTTATTTCACCCATTAACTCAGAAAAATTGAGAGGCAGTAACATTTATACATACCAAAATTCATCAAGTACTTTTAGAATAATTCCATTTGATTATGGCGTGGGAAAAAACCCCTCAATGAATACAATTTCAGAACGATCACTCCCACTTCCAAAATGGACGACTTAATGGACATAAGGTCTATCTGATGTTAAAAACGTTTCCTTAAGCACTGAAAAATCTGATAGAAATAACCTATTACATTTTTCAATGCTTAAGGATACGTTTGTAAGATTTAAAGATAAACTTCAGATGGACGGCCAGCAACTTCGCTCTTCAGGAAGGTGTTCTATATCGTCCCCGTGGAAAACAACAACAACAACAACAGAAAACAGAGACGTCAACATGAATGAAAAGTGTTAATAAGCTGGAGGTTAATGTGATCCGCTAGAAGAGGCTAGAAGATAGGCTAGAAGAGTGGTGGTGTGTATATGCGTATTTAGTTAAGATCGTCGTGTTCTTGGCATACTCCACCGGCACTACTCTGTTTTTTCAAAGCATGAGCCACTGTTCACCATAGTGACTTTGGTAGTTCTTCCTGCATAGAGTGGTATTGACGAGTTACACCGACCTGTTTGTACGGAAGCAGCGGATACCACGCCTCTGACATTGTCGTAGCCCTCCACGAAATCCTGCTTCCTGGCCGTGTTCAGCAGCCTTGACTTCAGGCAGGTCAGGTCGTCATGAAGGTAGATCACTCTGTGTGGACCACAGGGCTCATCCGTAACTGGCGCCGTAGGAGAGGAATTTCAATAAAACGGTTCGTGGCTTGCTTTCTGGTGTATGCATCTTCTTCCCACTCCTGTGCCCCGCAGCTAAATCTTCCTTCTTTGTCTTACAACTGATGGAAGGGAAGATGCTAAGAATCTTATCTTGCTA
>CM065716.1:95661104-95666104 GCA_033310375.1 Conus canariensis
ACACACACACACACACACACACACACACAACACACAACACACACACACACACAACACACACTCACTCCAGAGACAGAGAGAGAGAGAGAGAGGGGGAGATAGACAGACAAACAGACAGACAGACGGAGACAAACAGAGAAACACAGAATATGAAAAGTACTTGGCAGAAAAGTTCCAGAAAAGTACAGAGGAGGGAGTAGAGAGAAAGAGAGAGGGGGGGGGGGGAGAGAGAGAGACATAGACAGAGACAGAGACAGACAGACAGACAGACAGACAGACAGATAGATAGACAGACAGACAGGCGCGGCCTTCCTGCAACTCTGAGGAATTGCCACACAACATTAGGCCGGTCTCCTCTCCCTCGACCGTCTCCGGTAATTGGATTCACATCATTTCCTAGAAGCCAGACTTGCTCACCGAGTTGGCAGCCGCCCTTTTGTGCTGTGTGCTTTGCCTGGTTGCCTGCGCCCTTCTTCTGCTTACTTAAGGAGATGGTTTAATCAACTGTCAAGAGCGTGGTCCATGATTTAGGACTCAAGACTCTAAGACTTAAGACACAAGACGGGTTCCTTGTCTACTATACTCAGGTACACAAGTTCGCTTTTTGGCGTTGAATTTTAAGTTAAGAAAAGAAAGTATAAACATGAGATATAAACACACGCGCGCGCGCACGCACGCACGTACGCACGCACGCACACGCACAAGCATGCACACACACACACACGCACACACACACACACACACACACACACACACACACACACACACACACACACACACACACACACACATGTACGCATGCGTGCTCGCGCGCCGCAAGAGAGAGAGAGAGAGAGAGAGAGAGAGAGAGAGGAGAGAGAGAGAGAGAGAGAGAGAGAAGAGAGAGAGAGAGAGAGAGAATATGTAGCTTAGGAACAGCTGTTATTCGTGTGTCGAACTTACGAAAACAGAAGTGCTCTTCGTCTAAGAGTCGATTGTAAGATTTTGTCAATGACACTTCCTTCCACACAAGCGCAGCGCAGACGCACCTTTAGTCCACAACTCGTGATCGCTGGGTTGGAACAAGTGTTTCTGTACACTTCCCTTGTAATTCGATAATACTTCACCTCGTGAGGACAAAAATGATTTCTAGACAAAAGCGCCAACCAAAAGACTGGCTCCCAGTCTCAATCTGATTGTGGATGGCAACATCAGAGCACAAATACATTAGCACGGGGTCATGGAAGCGACAGTGGACGATGGACTACAGGGGCAGTCTAACATTGAGACACTAACCCCCTGTCTTTCTAAAAATTGAAAACCTTTTTAACAAACAAGCTTGCAGTATCTTCCTGCCCGAACAGCTCAAGCCCAGACGCTCGACAACATGTTTTTCCCAAGCTCCTTACCTCTCTCTCATTAATTATTCATCTGAAGTCAGGGACTGTATCGCAAAAAAATATGAATAAATAAGATGAAAGTAATAAAGAATTGCAGAGAAAATAGATATTAACTAAAAAAAAAATTTTTTTTTAAGTGCTTACCTGATTCTTTTTTTTTTAATCAGATGAGTAAGCTATGTTAAATACACCGCAGCCGAAAATACAACTTACTAGTTTCAATAAAGTTGTTGTCTATAAAGTATGCACTAATCCAGCCCTACAATTCTTCAACGATTTATAGCGATGATACTGTAACAATTGTAGTCTACCACGTACTCGAATATGTTCAGAGGTTTGTATTTTTCAGGTACACATATTGGAACTGTCCTCCAAACAAAACTGTACCCATGTGTGTGTGTGTGTGTGTGTGTGTGTGTGTGTGTGTGTGTGTGTGTGTGTGTGTGTGTGTGTGTGTGTGGAGAGAGAGAGAGACAGACAGACAGACAGATCAGAGAGAGAGAGAGAGAGAGAGAGAGAGAGAGAATAGTTTAGTAGTAGGGGAAAAAGTGCAGTCTGACAATTCCTCCATCATTACTTTGATGAGTTGACAAAGATTTTTTAAAAAAAGAAGGGGGTGGGGGAAGCAGGACGGGGAAAGAAAGAAATGAGAACGAAAAATCAGGGAAATAAAATCCTTCACTAGCAAAATACGGGGGACCATCATAATCCATCTTGAAGACAGAATCGTTCATATTGCCTGCTCCGATGCCTTTCGTCCGCTGGATAGGACTCATCAGGGAGGCAGGGCTGATTGTATCTGTGCTCCCTTGGCATCAAATGGATACCGGGCCAGGTGGCGTCTCTGGGACAATCAGTGAAACTTGACACAGGATCTCAGACTATGAGAGATAGACATTCCCCTCTCTGGCATACACCTGTGTTAGTATTACCCACTGAGAATGATTCGGTTCAGTGCTAAGGCCTGTGGTGGGTCTGTGAGTGTTTGGGGCTTGATCTTTCCCTCTAACCATCTGTTTTGGATGTCTGTCTGATTAACAGGTTATCACAGAACCTGAAAGCCAATGGGATTTATAAATGGGAGGGGGCGGGGGGGGGGGGGGGCGTTAGTCATCTGACAGGAGGCAGAGACTTCTCAACACAAGCAGTGTGACATAACACAGTTTGGAACAAACATCAAGCCTCAGACCCTGGCGGTTTTTCAGTCTTTAATGTAATGCGTGAGGTTAAGGGGTAAGCCACGTGCATGACACGTGTGAGCTCACGAAGTGCGTGAGGGGAGTGTCGTGCGATTGCTCTCATCCTCTGTAGCGTGGGTGGCGGACGAAATTCTCAGGAGGCCGTTCACGAGCATCACTCCACTATCAGCGTGTCAGCTTGTTGTGATCTGTGTTTATGACGTCAACATTCCTACAGCGCTGTCGGCCTGTTCATATGCAGGTGGCACCTGATGTCATATCTGAACAGTTTATCATTGTCTGTCAGCATGGAACGAGGACAGGCACACAGATGTAGGGAAAGGAGTGAAAGGAAAAGGTGTGGAGAAGTGAGTGTGTTTTAAAAAATGACGTAAACTGATAATGCCAGGGAATGTGTGTGTGTGTGTGTGTGTGTGTGTGTGTGTGTGTGTGTGTGTGTGTGTGTGTGTGTGTGTGTGTTGTGTGTGTTAGAGGGACAGAGAGTGAGAGAGAGTTGGGTAGGATGTGTGGCAATCAGTATCAGGTCTCTCTCTCTCTCTCTCTCTCTCTCTTCTCTCTCTCTCTCTCTCTCTCACACACACACACACACACACACACACACACACACACACACACACACACTTTTACACACACACACACACACACACACACACACACACACACACACACACACACACACACACACCCGACCTACCACATAACTTGCACCAATACGAAAAAAGTGTCAAAAAAAAAGAAAAAAAGCTTGAACTAATACAGTGTACACAAAACAGAACAAGATCAGGAATACCCCAAGTGACAACAAAGGAAAAATGAACGATCGCTGAAGAAAGGGTTTTCTGTGGTCAGATAGTTCGCAATGTTGACAACAGGAAAGGCTGGCACAAAACCAAAGCATCAATAGTACATGCTTATCCCATACAGCAAGATTAAGGAGGGCGCCTACGTATGGAAAACGGAACGTCTGCATACTGTTCAACGCAGGTAATCCGAAAGTGATTTCGGTCAAAATCATGTCCTTTATTTGAAAACCCTACCAATAAATTTCCCATTTATCACCAAAAATTAATGTAATACATCATTAATTTTAAGGCAAATTAGCATGACTGAATGCCTTTATTACGTGAAACACAATTTTAAAGCAAACTAGCATGATTGAAAGCGCATGTTTTACATAACATCAAAAAGAACGATTCACCACCTTTATGACATGTGGTAAGGTGAAGCAAAGATATTTCGATTTGCGTTGTACGTTAAGCCTTAGTACGGATTTCAGTAGGTATTTCCTTTCAAAATGAAGAACAGAACATAGATGACGAAGAGGCGGTCAGGAGTAAGCAAGCAGCAGAGACGATGAAAGGTCTGTGGAACAAATTCGTTTTCAATGCGACCTTTCACGGATTGAATGAAGTTGCCGCCCCTGAAATTACGTCATCTGCTTCCTTCTACCACGCACACAGAAGGGAAGTGTTCGTTACCTTGTTAAATCGAAATTTTGCTTTGACCACACTGTTCAGGTTTGTTTGTTTTTGTTTTGTTTCTGTGGGTTAAGATGTAATCCAAAAGTCTTTACTCAAAACTTTAAGACATTATCATTACTTTGTCAGAACTTTCGTACAAAAGTCTTTACTCAAAACTTTAAGACATTATCATTACTTTGTCAGAACTTTCGTACAAAAGTCTTTACTCAAAACTTTTAAGACATTATCATTACTTTGTCAGAACTTTCGTACAGTTTTATCGTGACGGAAGCCCCACATCATTTTTTTTTTCAGATGACGAAACTGTTGTATTCTTTGTAATTATAATAGTGCACTTCACCGTTGCGCTAATTTTTGCTGGCATGCTTATATTCGATCAATATAGTGATTTTAATGTTTATGTTCTCATTTTACGCGTTTCTATTCAAGGATTCGTTGGTATATTGATTATAATTCAAATTTGTTATACCGAAATCGTACATCTCTTTTGTTCATGAGTAGGCTCCCTTTTGAACAAAGCAGCTTGATGAGAGAACCAGGGATATGGAGAGAACCAATTCTCTTTTCTCTTGGATAGAATGTGTGTGTGTGTGTGTGTGTGTGTGTGTGTGTGTGTGTGTGTGTGTGTGTGTGTGTGTGTGTTTGTGTCTGTGCTAGCGCTTATTTGCTTGTGTGAGTCTGCGTTTGTATGTTTGCGTATGTTTGTGTCCGTGTGTGTGTGTGTGTGTGCGTGCGAGCGCGCGCGCGCGCGCGCGCGCGTGTGTGTGTGTGTGTGTGTGTGTGTGTGAGTGTGTGTGGATATATGTTTGCGAGTGCGCTGACATGTATGTATGAAATATAGACATCATGTAATATTTTTAATGTTTTCGTGTGATATTGTCAGTTTTGTGTTTTTATAACCATGATCATTACAATAGGAAGCTTCTCTTTTGCTTTTGTGT
>CM065716.1:95671104-95673604 GCA_033310375.1 Conus canariensis
TAGATATATAAATAGACAGACAGTCAGACAGATAGATAGATAGGTAGATAGATATATAGATACATAGAACAAAAACAAACAATAACAAATAACAAAGGAGAGAGAGATAGACATACAGACAGACAGACAGACAGTCAGACAGAGACCACGACAGAAGCAGAGAGAGAAGTAATGGACACTATCTCCATCCTTATATCGTTCATCTGTCATCAACGGCAAGCTCTTTTCGGTCAGACACTCTCGGGTGGGTTCACTGAATGGTTTAGGTGGCAGAAGGGGGAGGCTCACATTATGGAAGTGTGTGTGTGGGGGTGGGGGGGGGAGTGGGAGGGAGAGAAGGCAGAAACGTGGTGGTTGTGGTCGGATCATACTGCTCTCCCCCGTACCGGTGTTCCCCAGAACCGACCCTGAAAGGGGGAACTCAGTATGTCACCAGGCCGCTTGGTCAGGCTCAGGGTTAGGGTTAAGTTTAGGTTAGGTTAAGGTTAGACTAGGGATCGGGTTAAGGAAAGCTTAAAAGTTACATCTAGTTAGGTTAGGGTGAGAGTATGTGTGTGTGGGTGGGAGGGGTGTGTTTGTATGTGTGTGTGTGTGTGTGTGTGTGTTGTGTGTGTGTGTGTGTGTGTGTGTGTGTGTGTGTGTGTGTGTATGTGTGTGTGTGAGAGAGAGAGAGCGTGCGTGCATGCGTGCGTGCTTGTGTGTGTGTGTGTGTGTGCTTGTGTGTGTGTTTGTAGTGTGTGTGTGTGTGCTTGTGTGTGTGTGTTTGTATGTGTGTGTGTGTGTGTGTGTGTGTGTGTGTGTGTGTGTGTGTGTGTGTGTGTGTGTGTGTGTCTGTACGTGTGTGTGTGTGGTGGTGTGTGTGTGTGCGTGTGTGTGTTTGTAGTGTGTGTGTGTGTGTGTGTG
The DNA here is from genome assembly GCA_033310375.1 of Conus canariensis. Lineage (NCBI taxonomy): Eukaryota > Metazoa > Mollusca > Gastropoda > Neogastropoda > Conidae > Conus > Conus canariensis. Next base: position 95,672,008 of record CM065716.1, read on the forward strand.
TGTGTGTGTGTGTGTGTGTGTGGTTTCTTGCGTGCGTGCGTGCGTGCGTGCGTGTGTGTGTGTGTGTGTGTGTGTGTGTGTGTGTGTGTGTGTTGTGTACGCGCGTGTGTGTGTGTGTGGCGTGTGTACACGAGGGACAGAGTTGCGTGGTAACACTGTCACGCGCAAGGGGAGGCTCAAATTACGACATAAAAGACAGGAAAGGGGTAGCGCTGACAGTGGTGGTGAGGGTTGTAATTGTAGGTGAAGGTGGAAATAAAAGAAGAGAAGAGAACAGGTATGTTGTAGACATGAATATGTTGTAGAATGCGGTCTTCCAAAAACGGTGCTTCTATATTTTGAAGTGATGTTTTCTCCCCCATACGCACACCCGCCCACACTAACCTCCGTTCAACAAACCTTGTTCTTATCTTCCCGTTAAAGAACTTCTCAGATCAAACACATCAAATACCACACAATGCACAGGAAATCCCTGCCCCGGTAATATTGGCACTTCGTTATGCACTATCCCCGGACACCTATTACCAGTCGCACCGACCAGCATTTTCACCTGCAAAGATTTTGGTCCCATTCATTCAGGCCTTTAACACGGTAATTACATCCCATCTTCATGCATACCCCTCGCCATGCACCCCGCCGACACCCCCTCTTCTTCTCCCCCTCTCTCTCCCCCTCTCCCTCCTGCCTCTCTCTCTCTCTCTCTCTCTCTCTCTCTCTCTCTCTCTCTCTCTCTCTCTCTCTCTCTCTCTTCTCTCTTCCGTAAGGGGACTAGGCCTTTATCTGAATAAAATTTTTGAGTCTTTTGAGTCTCTGCCTTCCTCCCCTTTCCCTTCTCTCTCTCTCTCTCTCTCTCTCTCTCTCTCTCTCTCTCTCTCTCTCTCACACACACACACACACACACACACACACACACACATACACACAGAGGGAGGGAGGGAGGGAGAGAGAGAGAGAGAGAGAGAGGGAAAGAGGAGACGAAAATGAAGAAAGGGGAGGGAGAAAGAGGAAGGAGGGGGGCTACTACCAAGAAACAAATACCAGAATATTTCGAATAGATAAAGATTACATATATATATATATATATATATATATATATATATATATATACTTGTATTAAGAACTGTGTCTACAGACCTGTTCTTCTACGTATGATTCATACCATAAAATGAAACCACTCTCGTAAATGTATTTTGTGTATATGTAAAGAGCAATTGAAATGTCATATGAGTTTAAGAAGGAAACAAACTGACACGGTTTGTTCGGGTTAAACAGTAGATGTATTACTAGAATGCCGGATGTCGAATGCTATATTAACACCCCGGCCAAATTATACAGGCTAATCTAACAGGCGTCGACTGGAAACAGGCGTCGACTGGATATACAGTGCTAATGTTCAGTTTGTCAGAAGGCAAAGAAAGAGAAGAAAAAATTAATAAGAGGAGTGGGGAGATGGAGAGAACAAGAAGACATAGGGGAGGAGGAGGAGGAGGAGGACAGAAAGAGGAGAAATTAGAGAAAGTGATGGTGAAGGAAAAGGGAGAGGTGGAAAAGAAAAAAAAACGGGGGAGGGGGGTGGGGAGGGGAGGAAGCAACTACT
>CM065716.1:95676104-95678604 GCA_033310375.1 Conus canariensis
CAACTTCATGCTTAAATTGTTTGGACATACAGCTTCTCGAACATGTGACATCTACAATGTAGACTTTACAGCGTTTCTCAAACATTTTTTCATCGTCTGCATCTTTTATTCTTTCCTTTCAACGCGAGATTACCTGTTTTGTTCGCCACCTAAGTCACCCCTTTTAAACCGACGGAACAAATAGTTCAGTTTTCCTGCAAAAACCAGTCTGTTCATTAATGTTCACTTCACAAGTGTCTCGTCTTTTTCCAGTAAGAGGTTTTAATCCCATCTCATGCATCTTTAATGGTTTCTGTCTGAAATGGCTGTTCTACTTTAGCTTTAATATCTCTTTGTATTTATGTAAAGCTTCCGTAAGCTCCCTTTTTAATCCAAACAGACTTCAACGAAAAATTGCTATGCCGCCTAGCGGAAGAAACAAATTACAAGGAAAACATTTGCTTTCTTTCCTGCCAGCTCGTTGTTTGAAGCGGTAATTTCTTCTCATGTAAACTTGTTTATAGAGACCCATGGTTTGTTGTTGGGAAAGAATTTAATGGTATCGGATGGACTGATCATGTCTTCATAAATGCGAATGGGATCAGTCATAACATCAACAGCCTCATGAACATTGTGTGTGTGTGTGTGTGTGTGTGTGTGTGTGTGTGTGTGTGTGTGTGTGTGTGTGTGTGTGTGTGTGCGCGCGCGCGCGCGCGCGCGCGCGCGCGCGCGTATGTATGAGAATGTGTGTGTGTCTGTCTGTGTCTGTGTGTGTGTGTGTGCGTGTGTGTGTGTGTGTTTGTGTGTGTGTGTGTGTGTGTGTGTGTGTGTGTGTGTGTGTGTGTGTGTGCTTGAAGAAGTTACTAGCAGGTGGAATAAGTAAGCATGCAAATTTGCATTTGAAGTGTGATCACGAGGCAACAGTTCACGGGGCCCGAGTTTCTGTGTTCGCTGGTCTTACGGTTAATGTCATAGATGCATTTGTCCTTCTGACCAACTTTTCTTTTTATCGTGCACATGAGACAATAACAGTCTGTGATGTCCTATTCTCAGTTTGAACGGGATATCCTAATCAGCTCGCTTCAGATGCTAATGGCTATCACTCTGGTCAAAGCCTGGTGGTTGTCAGTGCCCGTCTTTACTTTGATGATTGTCTTCTCCTCTCTGGTGTACAGACCATTCCTTTGACCACCACTTATGATTTGTGTCGAGGACCACAGACTGTCCAAAGAGCCAGCATGGAAACGGACGCATGGCCGGAATAATCAAGTGACTGGCTTGATTGCCTGGAAGGAGTGGTAATGGGTAATCTCCCTTATGCATGCACGATCCTCTCCCTGCGTCACGGCAGCCATCGTTATTATCAGATGGACCACAGAGAGAGAGAGAGAGGGAGGGAGAGAGAGAGAGAGAGAGAGAGAGAGAGAGAGAGAGAGAGAGAGAGAGAGAGAGAGAGAGAGAGCATGCGTGGCGCCTCTTGTATTTGTCAATACCCGGGGAAAAGAGAACGAAGGCCTTTCGCACTGTCATTTGTCATCGTTATTGGTCTGATAACAATGAACACGAGGGCCTAATGAGAAGCGAGTGAGGAGAGTCATTAGCTTCCCGTTCATTGATTGTTTTTACTGTGTGCCGTACAGTTGTTTTTTGTTTTTGTTTTTTATCCTACTGTCCCCTTTCGTCTCCGCGTGTAACGATAAATGATTACAACTTCTGAGGAAGGGACGCAAATGCTGCGCGTATTCCCTATATGGATGAATATGTTGTTCACCCTTGGAGACATACATACATACATACATACATACATACATACATACATACATACATACATACATACATACGTACATACATGCTTAGGTACATACATACATACATACATACATGCATACATACATACATACATACACACGTACCTAGATAGATAGACAGATAGATAGATAAATAGATAGATAGGCAGACAGGTAAATAGATAGATAGGTAGATACATCGATATGCAAATAGATAAATAGATACATTGATGTGTATCTCTATCTCTGTCTGTCTATCCATCTATCTATCTATATATCAATCTACCTGTCTGTCTGTCTGATTATCTATCTGTCTATGTATGTGTATGTGTGTGTGTAAGAGAGATGGATAGACAGATTGATAAATGTGCATGTGCGTGAGCAAGGCAGGACCACTCCTCCGTCCTTTGATGCTGCCCCTGTGTGTGTGGCGTGAAAGAAAAACGTTAATACTTTTGCCTGAAAATGTACAAGAAGAAAGAGCTCTGCTAGCCTTCATGACCAGGTAAAACAGAAATACATAATGCAAAACATAGGGGATTAAGGAACTCCAAGACCCACAATGTCAAGATGTCAAGAAGATTCAGAATATCGAGAAAGAAGGAACTCTGTGAGCCAAAATGTCCGAGAGAAAGTATACACATATGACCTAAAGTGTCCAGAAGAATGGATCTCTATACCTCAAATCTCCAGGAATGGGGATCGCTATGACCACATATGTCCTTGACGGAAAC
>CM065716.1:95681104-95686104 GCA_033310375.1 Conus canariensis
TAAAAAGCTTGAATTTTTGTGATTTACAATGCATATTCATATGATGCTTTGGGGTAGTTTCAGTAATTCCGCTAACGTAAACATCCGTTTTGTTTCAGTCAAAAATGAGCGCTTGAACAAATAGAATTAATCATTGATTAACACAGAACGGATAAACTTGCGAACTTTGATCTATTCCAGTTTGCGATGCACCTTCATAAGAAGATGCCGTGCTTTAGCTGGCAGTTCTACAAACATGAAGGCCTGTTTTTCCTGCCAAGTTGCGGTAAAGCAAACTGCACAGCCCGTCGCCAAGTCCTTACTAGCTGTCTCCACGGGAAAGAACTAGGATGTGTGCTGTCAGAAGCACGTTTGAATATCGATTGAGGGACCGCCGCTTTCCATTTCATTCCCTTCCCTCTGCAGAATGTATCAAAATACGTTTTAAAAATAATCTTACGAACATTGGAACGGCAGAGGCCCAGCGTTGGCACTCATCCAGAGGGGCTTTCTTCTCGATCCCGGTCTTCCCCGGGAGGATTTTGTCGAAGACGTGGGAGAGAATTCGCGATTCGTTGGAACATACCCAGAAATAACCAGTGGTTCTTAGTTTTTTTCTATATGGTGTTTTTCATGCACTTTAGTAATCATGACATCATATTGCAGGGTTGGTTTTTAAATCTTGGCGGATGTGTGTGTGTGTGTGTGTGTGTGTGTGTGTGTGTGTGTGTGTGTGTGTGTGTGTGTGTGTGTGTGTGTGTGTGTGTGTGTGTGTGGTGTGTGGGTGGATGGTAAGGGGAGGAGGAAGAGCGGGAGGGCCACAATTTACACAAACAGGCCACACGCATGCACACAGGCACACACATAGGCGCGCGCGTGCACGCGCGCACGCACACACATGACAGAGAGAGAGAGAGAGGGTCGTGGGGTTGGGAGGGGGGAGGGGGGGCGGGGCAGAAGGACAAGGATAAGGGGATATTAAGTGTGTGTGTGTGTGTGTGTGTGTGTGTGTGTGTGTGTGTGTGTGTGTGTGTGTGTGTGTGTGTGTGTGTGTGTGATGGCACATGTTTGGCGTGAGGATTATTGAATCAAGGCACGCGCTCTTTGATAAACATAACCCTTTGGACCAGAGGGCCCATCAGAAACACCTTATTTGATGAACCAGCCTCGGGTTTTTTTTTGTTTTTGTTTTTCAGTTCTTATATTATTATCATAGCCAAGCCAACCGCACGGCGTCTCCTCAAGGCTGTCAACATGCGAAGAAAAAAATTGCACATTACAAAGTCACTAACATAAAGACGCATGTGATCCACACACGGCAAAACAACAACAGCAACAACAACAATTACAAAGTAATAATGATAATGATAATTATTATAATAAAATAATAATGATGATAGCAACATCAACAACAACAACAACAGTGATAATAGCAATAATGATGATGATGATGATGATGATGATGATGATGATGATGATGATGATACTGTTACTACTACTACTGATGATGATGATGATGATGATGAGATGATGATGATGATGATGATGATGATTCTACAACTACTACCACTACTACTACTAATGATGATAATAATGATAGTAATAATAGAAGTAGCAGTAGTAGTAGCAGTAGTAATAATAATAATTATGATAATAATGACAATAACAATGACATAGTAACATCACAGTTCATGTCCATAAGGTGTATCAGACCAGGCAGGGCTTAAAGTCTCCAGTATTTCCCCTAATTGTTTTTACACCTGTGTATAAAGAAAAGAAACGTGAGAAAAAAAAATAATGAAAAACATCTTAACGTAAAGATTAAGATTAGCTCAATTTCCCATAGCTTAGCAGCCGTAGGGGCAGTGAACATTCAGAAGTTTTCCGAATCTGGGGCACGGAATTATAGAAGGCGGCGCCCATCCCTCTCTTTCGCCCCTTTAGCTAAGTTTCTGAACTGAATTAGGAACTCATTTAATGCCGTGTGGAGGTATGAACAAGTAGTGGAGGAAGAGGGTTGCGGGGTGAGAGAGGGGGTAAGCGATAGAGTGCAAGAACTCATAATTCACCAAAAAAAATGTCTTGAAAGATGGAAAGAGGCATAAAACGGAGAAGAGAGAGAGAGAGAGAGAGAGAGAGAGAGAGAGAGAGACAGACAGACAGAAGAAGACAGACAACAGACAGACAGACAGACAGACAGAGCAGAGAGAGGGGGCGGGGGGGAATCTCACCCCACGAGTGGTTCTAACTCGTGATCGTCAGCTCCGTAGTAAGCGTTCAAACGATTTGACCATGGACCGCTGTACGTGCAACAAAAAAGCACATTTAAAGGGGCATTTGGGCAGATAGACACTGCAGAAAGGACAAAGCCAGTGTCCACTCTGGACAGTGTGTGCAATTTTCACTACCTTATCGCTAGATTACAACAACAACAACAAACATGAAATGCCATAGATTGGTATAAAGAGTTTTCATAGCAATGATAGGATAATGGTACACCTAAGCATTAAAACGGGAGACCAGTAGAAGATTAAAAAAATAAAGAAGACTGAGTCAAAGAGAGTAACAGAAGAGAGAAAGTTACTAGCATAGAACTTCCACAAGGCAGGGGAGCTAATTTGTACTCAAAGAGCCCCCCCCCCCCCCCCCCCCCCCCCGGTATCCTCGCAGGATGGTGAATCAGTCTCCAGTCTTCCATAGCATCATCCAATCCTTTTTGGGAAATCTGCTGGGACCAGCCCCAGATCTGTTTAACATCATTCAGTGTTCTACAGTGCAGATAAAAGAAGTTCCAGACCAATCCCTCATTGCTGGCATGAATGGCTCTGCACCAGTCTAATATAGCATCATTCAATGTTCTTCGTTCCAGACATGACACTTTACAGTCCAATCCTCCTTAACGTCATTCAGAGTTCTTTATTGCAGACAAGAGGTGTTTCGGACCAGTCCACCGTACTGTCATTCAATATTCTTGATTGCAGAGAAGAGAGGCTCCAGACCAGACCACCATAATGGTCATTCAAAGTTATTCATTCCAGGCATGACAGACTACAGTCCAGTCCACGACAGTGTCATTCAGTGCTCTTCATTGTAGACTGTAGAATCTTCGGACCAGTCCATCATAACATCATTCAATGTTTTCTATCCAGACTATAGAGGTTCTTGACCAGTCTACCATACAGTGTTCATCACAGAGTGTAGATAATCCAGACCAGACCACCACAACGTCATTCAAAGTTCTGTTATTGCAGACACGACAGGCTCCGGACCAGTCCATCATAACACTATTCAGTCTCTTCACTGCAGACTGTAGAGCTTCGGACCAGTCCCCCATCATAAACCTCATTCCATGCTCTTCATTGCAGACCTGCTACGAGCAGCTCCAGGCCGCGTCCTCGCTGGAGGTCAAGCGCAGCATCTTCCTGGAGCTGTCCAAGCTGCTGGGCGCCGCCTTCGAGCTGCTCAAGGGCAAGCAGTCCATGCACTTCACCGCCCTCAGCAGCCTGAACCGCGTCATCGACATGTGCATCATCTACGGCAACTACGAGGCCGGCTCCGTGGCCAGGAACGCCGAAGCTTCCTCCCCGACCGGCGTCTTCTCGTCCAACTTTGAGCCCCCTCCCGCCGCCGCCGCTGCTGCTGCCGCCTCCGCCGCTGCTGCTTCCACCACCACCACCACCACCACCACCACCACCTCGTCCTCTGCTGCCCCATCTGCTGCTGTGGCCACGGGCGTCCCTCCGGAGAACACCCTGGTGGTGGTGGAGGAGGTGCCCCCGTGGCTCGCACAGGCTCCAAGCGGAGAGACAAGGTGAGCAGCTCGGAGAGCGCGGCGGGAGCCGGTCCGGAACACCCTCTGTACCAGCACGGGGTGAAAGCCGGCACGGAGGAGGCGGCAGTGCCGCTACAGCCTCAGCACTCCCGCCCCCACAACCACCACCCGTCGCCGCTTCAGCGCACGCAGTCCAGCTGCCTGGCCGGATCCCCTCCCTGGGCAAACGCCGGAGCAGCCTGGCCGTCTCCCACGCCGACGGCGGGGGCCAGCCTCACGGCAGCGCGGCCGACGAGCACCACAAGGAGGACGGTGACGCCGGGAAGGGGGGCGGGGTGGTGATGGGGTCGTCGGGGGTCGGGGTGGGGGTCGGAGGTGGGGTATGTGTGAACCGGACGCCCTTGGAGATTCTCATGTGCATCGACCCCGGTCAGATGACGTCGGTGCTGCACAACAGCATCACCATGCACAAGCGCATCATCGGCACACGCCAGAAGTGCACGCCCGGGGTGCGCTGGCAGCACTGCACGCACCACTGCCTGCAGATCCTCAGCGCGCGCGTGCTGACCGTCATGTGTCACTCCCCGCACGTGCAGCACAAGATCGTCAGCGCCGGTCACCTCAAGCCTCTGGTGGAGGCTTTGGATCCCAACCATGACCCGGTCATGTGTGTGTGTGTGTGTGTGTGTGTGGTTGTGTGTGTGTGTGTGTGTGTGTGTGTGTGTGTGTGTGCGTGCGTGTGTATGTGTGTGTGTGTGTGTGCATGAGTGCGTGCGTGTATTACTGTATCTGTGTGCGTGCGTGCGCACTTGCGCGTACGTATGCGTGTGCGTGCAGTGTGTGTGTGTGTGTGTGTGTGTGTGTGTGTGTGTCGCGCGCGCACGCACGTGTGAGTGCGTGCGTGTGTGTGTGTACACGTGTGTGTTTTTGTGTGTGTGTGTGTGTGTGTGTGTGTGGTGTGTGTGTGTGTGTGTGTGTTTGCGTATGTAGGCCTATGTACGTGTGTTTTTGTGTGTAATATGTGTATGTGTATGATTAACGTGATATTTAGAGCGCGTGCAATAAGAAAACAACAATTACATCAACAACCACACACACACACACACACACACACACACACACACACACACACACACACACACACACACTTACTCACGCACGCACGCACACACGCAAAGAGACAGAGACAGAGAGAGAGAGAGAGAGAGAGAGGAGAGAGAGAGAGAGAGAGAGAGAGAAGAGAGAGGGC
>CM065716.1:95693604-95696104 GCA_033310375.1 Conus canariensis
CATACATACATACATAACATACATACATACATACATACATACATACATAACATACATACATACATACATACATACATACATACATACACTACATACCATACATACATACATACTATACATACATACATACATACATACATACATACATACATACATACATACATACATACATATCATACATACATACATACATAATACATACATACTAATACATACATACATACATACATACATACATACATACATACATACATTACATACATACATACATACATACATACATACATACATACAATACATACATACATACATACATACATACATACATACATACATACATACATACATACATACATACATACATACATACATACATACATACATACATCATACATACATACTCATCTACATACATACATACATACATACAACATACATACATACATACATACATACATACATACATACATCATACATACATACATACATACATACATACATACTACATACATACATACATACATACATACATACTCACACACACACGTCTACCAAACTCCCAAACGAACAGCGTAGATTTTGTAAACAGACACCATAACATCAAGCAGATTTGGCGTCACATGGAGGAAAATGTCGCCACACTGTGCAAATGATCCTTGTTTCGGACTTTCTTTCTTTCCATCATTTTTTCCCTCCTCTTGTTTTCCTCGCTCTTTCCTCTTTCTTTCCTCTTTCTTTCCTGTAACTTTTTTCTTTCCTCCCTTTTATTTCTTTTTTTTCACTTTATTTCTTCTCTTCTCTCTCTCTCTCTCTCTCTCTCCTCTCTCTCTCTCTCTTCTCTCTCTCTCCTCTTCTCTCTTCCTTTCTCCTCCTCTGTGTTTCTCTTCTTTTCTTTCTTTTCGATGTTTCTTTCTTATTCTTTTCTTTTCATTTTCTTCTTCTTGCTCTATAATGCAGCCCCAGTATCACAATTTATGCACAGACGTCAAATAGTATACACTACATTCCTTGAGAGGGAGAAGGTTTACTACACAAAGAGGGGGGAGAAGACGAGGAAGAGAGAGAAGCCGAATAGGGTTGGGAGAGGGTGGGGGGGGGGGGCAGCAATCACACAAATGGGCAGGAGGGGACACCAGAGAAGACTTCGGGGACAACTCGATCACGGAACGGAATGAAGAAAACCTGCGGAGAGAAAAAGAGAAAGAGGACATCAAGAAAATCAGGAAGGCAAAACAAATAGTCTCAAACTAAAGAAACGAACAAACACCGAAGAATTTGAACGCACCGTTCGAAGCAATTACACCAAGGGATTTCTATCAGGACAAAACAGTCAAACAAACAAACATGCAAAAAAAAAACAGGCTGACAAACGGAGGCAGCAAATTGACTGTACAAGCATCAATTGAAAATCAGTTCATCAAGATTCAGTCTGACTTTACCCCCACGCATTAATGATGCATAATCTTATTCATAAACGGAACACTTCATTATTTTTAGCCAGATACGTTGTATCATCTCAGGTCTTCTCTCTTTTTGCTCGCTGAATAATACCAGAAAGTGGATATATGAGAATGGGGGAGCAGGGAGAGTTAGAGCGGGTGAAGGGTGCAAAGTGAATGGGGGGATTGGGAGGGGTGGATTGGGCAGACGGACACAGATTGAATTTAATTCCGCTTTTTCTGTTAATCTAAAAGAAGAAAAAACACGAAAAAACAAACAAATCTAAAAGAAGAAAAAACACGAAAAAACAAACAAACAAACGATTAAGCATGCCTTTTGTGTTTAAGGATCTTCAGATGGTAGATTTGGGCACACTTAAGGTGTTGTGCTGCAGGTTGGGAATGGTAACTGTTATGAATAGAAATGAAGAAATACATTTTAAAGATAAAGCCACCGCACAACAAGTGGGAACACTAACAAACTGATCATCAAAAGTAACGAGGAAAAGACGGTGCGAAGGCGTGATTTGCTTCTTTCATAAATCTAGCAGGGTTTTTTTGTTTTTTTTGTTTGTTTGTTTGTTTTTTTTAAATTGAGACAGCTACTGCTGTCAACTGATACCAGACGATGCCCGAAAATAAGTGTCACTGACAGTGGCGAATCTTTTATCTTGCTGTGTACAGCACGATTTGTGCGTTTTTGTTTTTGTTTTGTTTTTGTTTTTGTTTTGTTTTGTTTTTGTTTTGTTTTTTGTTTTGTTTTGTTTTGTTTTTTACTAAGACACTAACACTTGGTTTGTGAAGACAGATTGAAGTTGTCAGTTTGATGCCTTTTTTTTCTGTTCCTTTGCAAACATTGAAATTGTCATTTGGCCACCCAATGCGATCGCGTACAACTCAAACCGCAGAGACAGTAGACGGAGAAGTGGGAAGGGGAGGGGGCGAAGGGAGGGGAGGGGAGGGGAGGGAAGGGTCATGAGGGACTTTGACAAGAATAGACTGGGGTGCACCTCAAAAGCCCTTCCACGGGTTCTTATCAACTTTTACGCATTTGAGCTCTG
>CM065716.1:95698604-95706104 GCA_033310375.1 Conus canariensis
CTGTTGAATGAGAGATGGAGAATTCATTGATGTATCTTCTGTAGATTTCATTTCTCACGCATATGCGTTTCGTCAATATCTTCTGTTTTATTTCTGACAACCCCACCGCCATCCACCCCATCCTCATGGTTGCGCACTGGATGTAGCGTCGTACACCCTCAGTGAGAAACATATTCTCAAGTCTTGTCTTGTCCGGTCTTTCTACATATTCCAGCTATCTGTCTGTCTGTCTAGGCATCCTTATCTTGTCTCTCTGTGCCGCTTTTTCCCATTACTAATTCTTTGAATCTAACCATACGGGGGCGTCCAATTTCACCTATTCCAGTTTCACCTACGCTTTGTTATTCAAATTAGCAAGATGGCTGCCCCTGACCCGTGCACTTTCACCTACTCAGTTGTTCCCCTCCTTTTTTACAGAAGTTGCCAAAAGTCCAATTTCACCTACCTCGGGGTTGGCAAGCCGTCAAATTTCACCTACGACCTGTGGACCTGTGAACTGTATTTTTCTTGTTCTCTCTCTGCATGTCTTGCCCACTTTTTTATTTTTCAATGTGAAATTTGACTCAGTCTTTTCTCATAATTTCACTGACTCGTACTTTTGTCAAGTGTTTGAAATGTGAAAGGACGATGGCATTGAAGGAAGCTGTCAAGACGCAAACGCAGGTGCCTGTCAAACGCCTGTACAGCGAAGCATTTTCAGCTGCTGAAAACGGCGATGATGACTTCGTTGCAGCCCGACCAACGTTTCAGTCTGTGAGGTCCACGCTGTATAACCACGGGGGAAGACGTTGCCTGCATTTCCTCGCAGAATTCAGGGAGTGGTGCTGGAAGGAACCTGGGCTGAGACAGCTCGTGGACAGACCTTCCTGCTTGCACAGCTCGTGGACAGACCTTCCTGCTTGCACAGCTCGTGGACAGACCTTCCTGCTTGCACAGCTCGTGGACACACCTTCCTGCTTGCACAGCTCGTGGACAGACCTTCCTGCTTGCACAGCTCGTGGACAGACCTTCCTGCTTGCACAGCTCGTGGACAGACCTTCCTGCTTGCACAGCTCGTGGACACACCTTCCTGCTTGCACAGCTCGTGGACAGACCTCCCTGCTTGCAGACCTTCCTGCTTGCACAGCTCGTGACACACCTTCCTGCTTGCACAGCTCGTGGACAGACCTTCCTGCTTGCACAGCTCGTGGACAGACCTTCCTGCTTGCACAGCTCGTGGACAGACCTTCCTGCTTGCACAGCTCGTGGACAGACCTTCCTGCTTGCACAGCTCGTGGACAGACCTTCCTGCTTGCACAGCTCGTGGACACACCTTCCTGCTTGCACAGCTCGTGGACAGACCTTCCTGCTTGCACAGCTCGTGGACAGACCTTCCTGCTTGCAAACGACGGAGACGAAGAGAAGATCCATGTATTTTCCACAGATCAGAATTTGGAGAAGCTGTCTGCAAGTGACCACGTCTTCATGGATGGCACCTTTAAAGTCGGCCCACTATTTTTCACGCAGTTGTATACATTGCACGTGCATGTGATATCTATGTACAGTCTTAAAAAGTAAAATAAAGTATTTTTAATTGAAAGGCATTGCTTTCACGTGTATTTTTACCCATGCTTAATGCGTTGGTAGGATGTCGGTCGGTCCCTCGTATAGCGCAAAAACCACAGTAGGTGAAACTGACCCTTAAGATACATCACAGTAGGTGAAATTGGCCTTCCTAAGACCGTAGGTGAAACTGGAATAGGTGAAATTGGAATAGGTGAAACTGGAATAGGTGAACATGGAATAGGTGAAATTGGATGTCCCCAACCATACACTGCCTGTCCGACTGTCTTACTATCTATCTGCCCATCTATTGTTTTCTATCTTTTTTTTCCCGATTTGTTCTCACACATAGGGAACTGGTGGGTCTATTGTTGTCTTGATCCAAAATTTCTGGGTTCAAATCTCGCTTGAAATTGCTATGTTACATGTGTTATCATTGACGTCAACATGCGTGCAAACTTCTATCTTCTCCGGTAAGACTTTAACCTGTGGTCCTTTGTAAAGACGCGTGCATTAAGCACAAAGCGTATCAAAATTTAAGAGCACATTAAATCCCATCTCACACTATGTGGAGGTGAAGGCCACTGTTTGCTGGTGGGATGAATCACAAACACACACACACACACACACACACACACACACACACACACACACACACACACACACACACATGCACGTTTGTGCGCACACACGCACGCAAGTACTAAAGCACACACACACACACACACACACACACACACACACACACACACACATATGCAACACAACAAACACACGTACGCACGTACGCACACACACACACACACACACACACACACACACACACACACACATTAATATGCACGCACGCCTGCACATGCTGGCGACGTTAAGGAAACGTACACTAGCTGGTACACATGCCGTTTCACAACACACAGAGAACCACCATGGAATAGTATGACCGGTTGTTTACGCAGACAGCTGTTTCTGTCAGGTCTTTCAAAGAGAAGCTAGCGAGCCGGTACTTGAAGCCCAACGCTCTTTCTGGCAAAACATGCAGAACACAAACACGTCGCATCCCGTCAAACTACCCGTGGCCATAATTTGAATGTCTATGTCTCCGGCGGTCCCTAATTTGCCGTTTCAGACTGAGAAAGGGAATCCCCCACCCAGGGCTAACAGAAAATGAAATGGCCTGAGCTGTTTTAAATTTCCGCTGACTAAAAAGAAAAAGAAAGAAAAAAGTTAACGGCCACTTTACATCCGGGTATGCAATGGCGTATTCCGTGGGTCAAGGGTATAATTATTCCGACCTATTACACTGTGGCGAACACACACACACACACACACAAGATGACTCTGATGAGGCTCGATACTACTACGTCATATCCTGTCAAAACAATGACGCTATTCACCGCAATATGACGGCTGCTGGAAATCCTGCCACTTCATAGTTGAAAGAGGAAGAGAAGTAACAGCAGCAAAATTAATCACATACCTCGAACTCCAAATAATTTGTTATCTGGGCTGACTTACATTATAAGAGGAACAGGAGTAACAGCAACGAAGTTAATCACCTACGTCGAACTTCTAAGAATTTGTCACAGGCTTGCCGCAGAAACAGTAAGAAGAGGATGAGAAGTAGGGAGGGAGGAGGACTAAGGATTGGTAGAAGTTGTTGTAGCGGTGGCGTCGGTGATGATGCTATTCTTATGGTGATTGTTCTCAGTCGATCCATTTGACCGTTTTCCTGTGCGTGTCTCCGGACAGACACACACAGAGGCATTTTCTCCCAATTAGGTGTATGTATATCCGCGGGCATTTTCTGCATGGGACGTGTGTTGACCGAGTTTTCTCTCTTTTGTGTTCAGAGGACATCGACCTACTGATTCGTTTGTGTCAGAGGCACGCTCCTCGAACACTGGGCCTTTAGGACTGCAAGCTTTTGTTGTCGTACTATCCACACAAACCCAGGGTGGCCTGATACGACGCCAAATGTAACAACGCAGCAATCGCCACGAAAAATATCACAATGCAGCTGTTCGGACGAAAACTATAACCATTGTTACATTCTTCGTTTGGAATGTATGTACAATGTACTTCGTTTTTTAACGTCGGAATTGCGACCTTTTCAGATTTTAGCAATCATTGACTTTAGAACCAGTGAAATTTGACATAACTCGGCTACAGTGGACAGGTAATAAAGTGTGCGTTTCTCCTTCAGTTTGAACTTTTAGGCAGCGCTTGAATGTACAGTTCATTACTCTCTTTTATACGTTTTGCTATTTACTTGGAGTACAGAAACCTTGCTGACGCATGTAGGGATTTTTTTTTCTCCGTCTATCAACATTGTGTCATTCCCATATATCATACTGATGTATTACTTACCTAAAGACTGCTGATGCATTATTCTGAACGAAAAATTAAGAAATCTGTCAAATTTGTCATGCTTGCTGTACAAAAAAATAACAGTGTGTGTGTGTGTGTGTGTGTGTGTGTGTGTGTGTGTGTGTGTGTGTGTGTGTGTGTGTAGAGAGAGAGAGAGAGAAAGAGAGAGAGACAGAGAGAGAGAGAGTGAGATGTGTGTGTATGTGTGTGTGTGTGTGTGTGTGTGTGTGTGTGTGTGTGTACTGCGCACGAAAAGTGTAACAATGCTTCCTACTCGCCTTCATACGTGATTACCCTCCGTAGTGTTTTTTTTTCTCTCAAAGATCAAATAGAACGTATTTAGAAAAGCGCTTTAAATTTCCTGTATAAGTGCCAGATAAATACACAACTTATATGCTCGCTGTTTAAACGAGCCCTATCTTAATATTTGACATGTGCACCTTTCAAAGGGAACTTATTTTGTGGGGTTTTGAACAGGGGCCTCCTACTTAAACGCCTTTTATATAACTTTCTTTGATAATGGTTTTCCGTCGTAGTGTTTACAGCGTGTAACATGGGTTCCCTGCGAATTTATCCCCGCATGCCCTCCGCTCCCCCCTCCTCCCCCCCTCCTTCCTTCGCCCTTCCCGAAGTCAATAGCCGATTAAGATGACTTTCCTGTTAAATCGTTCTCAACTTGCCGTTACGTCTTAAGATCAATACCCACAAAGGTTATGTGGCAGACAGGGGTAATCATTACAGGAGGTTAGGGCTTATCAAACACTATTGTGATACCACCAGAACAACAACACGTTCATATCTACAACAAAAGTACACATTTTCATTCTGGACGCTATAGGGATTCGAACCTGCGACGCCTGACAGTGAATATGGTGATTTGCCACCAGCTTAGGTGGGCACCCCAGACGTTCACACCCAAACAGTGAAAAAGATCATAGACGGGGATTAATACTATCCTAAAAAGAAAGGGAGGTGGAGGGCAGGTCTGTGTAAAACACACACACACACACGCGCGCGCGCGCAGGCACGCACGTACGCACGCACGCACGCACACACGTGCCACACACACACACACACACACACACACACACACACACACACACACACACACAGAGTACAGACCACCAAAACGACTGCAAGTTAATGTGGGCAGCCATAATGATCTCTGTGTGTGTATGTGTGTATGTGTGTGTGTGTGTGTGTGTGTGTGTGTGTGTGTGTGTGTGTGTGTGTGTGTGTGTGCACGCGTGCGTGTGTGTGGGCCCACATACGTGCATGCGTGTGTGTGTGTGTGTGTGTGTGTGCTTTTTGCTGTTGAGAATGTCCTTTTGTTCTTTGTTATTTTGCCTGCTAAGGAGATGAGGTTTTTGCCCACATCTTTTTGTTTGTCATCAAGATAACGCATAAACGACGACACTGATTGCAACCAAACGTGATGGAAAGGTGGACAGTGGTTCAGGGGTGAACACGTACAATTTCAGGGTGGATCCGTGTACGAATCAGGATCCGTTGCGCCAGATTACGCATAAGGGTTTGTTTAAACCAGTGTTAAAAAAGGGGGATGTGGTGGAAGAACGAATCCGTTCAATTTTGATGTGGATCTGCAGTGTGCATCCAGATCCAAGGATCCAGGTTTTCATGAGGATCCCTGAAAACAAACAAAGAAACAAAGAGAAACACTATTAAACCGATGTTAACGGAATTTAATGGATGATGGAATCTAGCACAAGGACGCGCCCGTCAGATTTTGATGCGGATTAATGGTGCATATCTGGATCAAAGGCAGATCCGGTTTCACAGGCAGTAATCACTCCCCTCCTAAAAATCACTCCCCGGCGGATGAGAAAGTCAACTTCCCCTCCAAACTCACCCTCCAGACCGACTTCTCCTTTTGTTCCAAAATCACTTCCCTTCTTTCAAAATTCTCAGGGATTCCCAGATGAAAAAAAAATCATATCAATTAAAGCATAGTGATCATGAATTTTGAGTGGGGAGTGATTCTGACTACAGCCACATCTACTCCTCACCCTGTACCATTACCACTACCCTATGAGAGTTTGGGGACATGGTCTAGAAACACCCCATGGAGTAAATACGCCTGTGACCACCTCCCTGTCACATATGGCGGGCGAGTGAGTTTGGACACGTATCCTGCGTGAGTCGCCGGGGAGTGGTCATGGAACAAAACCAAAGGGAAAGTAGTCTGGATGTATATCCTTTGGGGAGAGTTTCGGCACGTGCACTTTCTCAACCGCCAGGGAGTAATTTTGGGGGTGGGGTGATTACGGCCTATTGCACCGGTACCTGCTTGACCTTAGCAGAAGTCTGAGCTCTCCCAAGTGCGCTTCTTTCTTCTTCTTCTTCTTCTTCTTCTTCTTCTCTCTCTCTCTCCTCTCTCTCTCTCTCTCTCTCTCTCTCTCTCTCTCTCTCTCTCTCTCTCTCTCTCTCTCTCTCCTTCAGCGCCAGCGGGATTTGAACTCGCGCCGTCTGCCTTCAAAGACTTGGCTCTCAACCATGGAGGAACCCAGGCACCCCCCAACATCGCGTGCAGACCAGTTCTAATGTATGTACGCTACATCACATTTGCTGACCCAAGGGGACTCCACCGCTTTGAGGGAGAAAATAAACGGGGGAAGAAAGAGAGAGGAAAGGACAGAAACAACAAGAACAAACAAACAACAAAAAGAAATCAAGGAAGAAAGACAGAAATGAAGGAAGGAAGAAACAAACAAAGAAAGAGGACAGACAGACAGAAAGAAAGAACGTAAAATAATAACAGTTGGGGAAGAACAGAAAGAAAGAAAGTAAAATAATAACAGTTGGGAAGTACGGGGTGGAGGGCGGCCAGGGCATGAGATGAGCGAAGAAGAAGGAGAGAGAGGAGAAGAGGAGGAGAGGATGCTGTTTGGGAAGAGGGGAGAGGGAGAGGAAGGGAAGGGGCGGGGGGGGGGGGGGGGTCAGGGCGAGACTGCGATCTGACCTGAAACCCCTCCACAGAGAGAAGAACGAGTTAGGATGTCGCCAATTCCAGAGACAAAATAAGCTGAGGGTGGGGGAAGGGTGGGGAATAGGGAACGCAAGAGCGTGGGTGGTGGTGGTGGTGAGATATTTTCCGAGAAAATTGGCCAGTCTCCTGCAGACAGGGATTATACAGCGAAAATGAGTTTCACACACACACACACACACACACACACACACGCACACGCACGCACGCACGCACGCACGCACGCACGCACGCACGCACGCACGCACACGCGCGCACACACACACGCGCGCACGCACACACACACACACACACACACACACACACACACACACACCACACACGCACGCACGCACGCACGCACGCACACACACACACACACACACACACACACACACACACACACAACACACACACACACACATCACTCACGATCACGTAATTATATACGCATCAAATATCAACATGAACTAAATAAAATCAGTAGTTTTCTACTAGAAAATGAACTATCTCTTTCTGTTGAAAAAACAAATATTATACTATTCAATTCAGGGTACGACCCAGAGAATCTTCCTGTGTTTACTATAAATGGTTCTATCTTACAGTAT
>CM065716.1:95713604-95716104 GCA_033310375.1 Conus canariensis
AGGGAATCGTAAACTACAGCTATCCTGCAAGTCTGCTTTTGACAGAGTGCGTATTTGCCCTCGCTCCAAGAGGTCTCTCATCTTTAAGTGCTGCCAGGCCATTAGCTCCTAAGGTCTGTTTATTGCAAATCGTTCGGAAAAGAATGCTTTTAACGTGGCCACTAAGTTCCTGACTAGATTATTTATTTAGATACCTGTTGAAAAACAGATGAGATGCGCACTTGGCGTTTGACTTGTGTGCGTATAAAGTGTGGAAAAGCTGAAAGTTATCTATGCTCCATTTCTGGGTTTTACATTAATAGGTAATAATCGGCTCGCTCTCGTCATTTTGTAAGTGTTCTCGATTTTCCATGTGACAGTTTTTGATTTGGTTGTTAATAAATGTAGAGGAACAATTGACAGGTGAACTTTTCCGTGGGTTCGCCGCTCCGATGTATACCTTGGGAGCGTTCTTTAGTTATCGGATGCGTTACTGTTATCGTTGTAAATACATTCTGTTTGCACAGTGTGTGTGTGTGTGTGTGTGTGTGTGTGTGTGTGTGTGTGTGTGTGTGTGTGTGTGTGTGTGTGTGTGTGTGTGTGTGTGTGTGTGTGTGTGTGTGTGTGTGTGTGTGTGTGTGTGTGTGTGTGTGTGTGTGTGTGTGTGTGTGTGTGGTGTGGTGTGGTGTGTGTGTGTGTGTGTGTGTGTGTGTGTGTGGGGGGGGGGTTATGAAATACACCTTTGTATTGTCACAATATTGTTCATATTTTTTTCGTTCCTGTTGTTGCTACTATTGTTAATATTGTCTTGCTGTGGTACTGCTGCTGCTGCTGTTTCCTTCTTCTTCTGCGCCTCCTTTTCCTCCAGTTACTGCTACTGCTGCTACTGCTGCGCCTGCTGCTACTGCTACTTCTGCTGCTGCTGCTACTACTACTACTACTACTGCTGCTGCTGCTGCTGCTGCTGCCGCTGCTGCTGCTGCTGCTGTTGCTGATGATGAAAATGATGATGCTACTGCAGCTCTGCTGCTTTTGCCTTCGTCATCACAACGCCATCTCATACTACTTTTTGCCCCTCAAACTCCCCTCATTATGGCTTTTAAGAGTTAAAATGTAATTATACAAAAATAATTAGAGTTAAAAAATGTAAAAAATTACAATATTAATATAATAGATCATTTTTTGCAGTCACAGTTGCACACACATACACGCACGCTCGCACGCACGCATGCACACCACACACACATACACGTACGCACGCACGCACGCACGCACGCACGCATGCACGCACGCGCACAACACACACACACACACACACACACACACACACACCACACACCTCATCTCTCTCCCTCTCCTCTCTCTCACACTACACACACATACACACACGCGCGTGCACACAACACACACCCACAACACACACACACACACACACACACACACACACACACACACACACACACACACACACACACAACACCACACACACAACACACACACACACACACACACACACACACACACACACACACACACACACACTCACACACACACACACGCACACACACACACACACACACACACACACACACACACACACACACACACACACACAACACACACTTGTTCTGGAATTCAGAATAAGGTCACTGCATGTAAACACAACTACGCACATTAGTTCTTGTTTTGTGAAGGGAAGAAGTGGTTGTTTGTATTCCATACTGTGTCGCTGTCCACCACTTTCTCAATGGAAAAAAAATCAGACCGATTAAAAAGTTTTGATTCCTTTTCGTATTTTTCTTCTGCCCCATCACTCTACCAGACAAGAAACAATGACAAGCTAAATTTCTGTTGTCTAGGTGGATGATTTCATCTTCAACAATAGGCAACCTAAGTGGCTTTTGATCACAGCTTACATGCTTTGGAGGGTCGTTGATGTCTCTAATAGCTGGCAAAAAAATCTGCTAACAGTAAAGGCGCAACAGCAGCAGCAACAACAACAACAACAACAACAACAACAACTACTACTACTACTACTACTACTACTACTACTACTAACTACTACTACTACGACTACTACTACCACCACCAACACCCCTTCTTCTACTTCAGTACTAGTTGTTGCCGCTGCTGTTGCCAATGCTGCTGCTGCTGCTGCTGTAGCTGATACTTCTACTACTACTGCTACTAGTACTACTACACCGACGACGACGACGACGAAGACGTCTATGACTACGACTGCTGCTGCTGCTGCTGCTGCTGCTGCTGCTGCTATAACTATTGCTTTTGGCTGTTGGTGGTGCTGCTGCTGCTCTGTTACTGCTACTTTTACGGTTGCTGCTGATTCAACTATCTCTGCTACTGCTGTTTCTGCTGCATTATTGTTCATATTTCTGCTGCTGTGCTGCTGCTGCTTTTGCTGCTACTAATACTGTGACCGCAGCTGCTACTCCTACCGTTGCTGCTGCTGTTGCTGCCGCAGTTGCACTGTTATACTACTTCTGTTACATCTGCTCATAAT
>CM065716.1:95721104-95738604 GCA_033310375.1 Conus canariensis
ACACAACGACGAGCGCGCGAGCGCGCACACACACACACAGCGACGCGCGCGCGCACGCACGAACGCACAACATAGGACAGCTGAACAAAATATAAATGGTAGGAATCGATCGAAACTAAAAGGCAAAAGAATGTTCTTATCAGTCCGTGCCTTCTAAGTGGCATGATTCTTTTGCCATCCATTCCGACTGCCCTTTTCCCATCCGCGCTCTCGTTAGTCCGGAATCGATCACAATCAACCAACAATGTCGATGGTCATATATCGAATGTCTCTTTTCTGATATCTTTACCCTCCACCAAATTATTTTCCAAACATTATTTGCTGAAAGCAAGCAATGGACATTGAAATAATATGCTGTTCATTCTTAACTGAATAAAAACAAAACAAAGCACACCAAAAAAAATAATAAAAATAAGGCAACAAAAAGAAACAGAAAAGAAAACAACAATAACAACAACAACATTACCACAGAGAAAATTAGGCGAATTATTGTCACAATGATTTCAGAAAATATGAGATGTGTATCGTATTGTTATTGTCTTTGGCAGTGATTTGAACAGCACTTCCAGTTTTTGCAGACGAAAAGTTGTGCCTTTAAAAAGAAGCAAGACAACTCAATTGCAGTGGTTAGGGGAGCCAACTCGTTCAACTCCTCTTGTAGTTGGAAAAAGTAATGGCTTGTCTTTCTTTCTTTGATTTGTTTGTCTCCCCTGCTTTTTGTTTGCTTTAAATAATCATTGTTTTTGTTTGTTTGTTTAAATGATTATTATTTGTTTTCTTCCACTTCACGAATCTATTAACACACTGCCAGTGTCTAGTTTAGTAATCATTGATAATAATTATGATAGATACGTATATTCTGAGCATTCACATGGCTACTTTGATATTGTGCATGTGCACACACCACACACACACACACACACACACACACACCACACACACACACACACACACACACACCAGGGGCAGACAATGGGGTGTGTATTCCACAGTTTCTGTCCCCTCCCTCCCTCCCTCCTTCACGCTCCCTCCCTTTTGACTCTCTCCGCTCCCCTCCACCCTGGCGGCCACATATGGAAATGTTGACACGTTTGCCCCGTATCCCCACTGGGGCCGGATGTCTGGCCCTCATTTGGCCCTCTCCTCCCTGCACGCACGCACGCTCACACACACACACACACACACACACACACACACACACACACACACACACACACACACACACAGTACGCACACAACACACACACACACACACACACACACACACACACACACACAACACAACACACACAAAGCAGGGTCATCTTCCGAGCTGAAAATAAAACCATCAGTCGTAGAATGTTATCGTATCCTTGAATCAACTGCACGGAAGAGAGCTCAAATAAATGTTGATATTTCATCCAAACAGTGGGAAGCTTTTCCAACAGACCTTGTACTAAGAAAAATGTCTGATCATCCAGTTTATTATTCCAGACATATATATTCCCTTATGATTCGATTAAAGCTAAACGCTTTAAAAGCAAAGTTTAGTAAAAATGCTAATTGTATTTGTGGTAAAGAAATAACATTGAGCCATGTTTTATTTAATTGTCGCAAGTTAACTACTTTCTTACCAGCATCATTAAGGTCTGATAATTTTTTCTGAAAAAAACTTGCAAGATATACTTTTGGACCACTTTTTGCTGATCGAAATTGCTGAACACTTATTTCATAGTCCGATTGGGGTTTTTCTTTAGATTGTTTTGTGTTAGTTCATAGTGCGTTATATAATGATGGCCTGCATTTTACTCCTTCACTCTTAAGTTTAGATAGTGAAGGATTTTTGTTTTATTGTTATGTTAGATCTATATCTTCTGTTAATTTTATCCATTAATTGTTGTATTAAGATATCTGTTTTTTTTTCGTTTTTTTTTCTTTTGTTTTTTGTTTTATTTAGATACATATACAAATATATACACGTATACACTCACATACAAAGGCCTACATACACGCTTATATAACATATAGGCTTATTCACTCAATCATTCATTCCTTCAGTCATTCTCTTCATTCATTCACGTCTAATATCACTCAAAGTGAACAGACGTTAAACAGAAGAACGAACGAACACACACACACACACACCACACACACACACACACACACACACACACACACACACACACACACACACACACACACACACACACACACACACACACACACACATACACACACACACACACACACACACACACACACACACACACACACACACACACAGGCGCTGGTGTGCACAGAGAGAGAAAATGAGGATTTTTTTTTTCTAGTACTCGCCCAAAAAAGCAGTATTCACTTGCGTGGGGAAGTTGTAAAGCATTACAGATAAGTTATATTCTCTACAGGTTTTATTTGTTTATTTGTTTCCTTCTTTTACTCTTCGTAGCATACATTACGAAAAAAGGGGCCTTCAAAATTACCTATTTGTTTCCACTACACAGCAGCGAGGATGATTCAGCATTGAGCGATCTAAGTAGTGTTTACGAGATATAAACTGCTTACTCATGTTAGTGCACATCTTGTATAGTGAAAGTACAATTTCAGCTTCAAGGATCTCAAAACAAAATGGGCAGAAGACGCATGCTTTCATATCAGCTTTGCGGTAGTTTAGGGGAAAATGGGGTAGAATGGACACTTAACCATTCTGAAGCATGTAAACCCTATGTGCGCGCGCACATACAGAGAGAGAGAGAGAGAGAGAGAGAGAGAGAGAGAGAGAGAGAGAGAGAGAGAGAGTTGACAATTTGACAGTTTTATTGATAATGGCCTATTTAGCTTTTATGCCAAGGGGGGCAGTTAACAATAGCATACAATACGGCATACAAAATTACGAAACACACGCGCGCATACAAATTAAACATAGCCACATTCTAACTACGGTTAAAGCAGTCCAGCCTAAGACAGACAGAGAGAGAGGGGGGGGGGGGAGAGAGAGAGAGAGAGAGGGAGAGGGGAGAGAGAGAGAGAGAGAGAGAGAGAGAGAGAGAGAGAGAGTTAAGCGCGGATGGGTGAGAGTTGGTGTTAGAGAGAGAGGTCATACATGCACCCAAACCATTTCCAAGTTTCTGTATTTTGACACTTATTTATCATACACATGCCAAATAGATGTATATCATACTGAAACAAAACAAAACAAAGAAACATACAAAAAAAGTCTCATTATCTACTGCTAAAAGTCGTGTTTTTCATTTTGTTTTAAAAAGGCACCTTCTTATCAAATATCGTTAAGTTCCGATCCGATTCAACACTGCGAATGTATCGGTCTTTTAACTTTTACTTCAGTGTGAGTAACTTCTCTCACATATTTGTGCTGCTTATTTGTGCTGTCATCGTTCCATCTAACTAGTTATTAAGGGTGTCACTCACAGTGCCCGCGGATAAAGTTCCTTTAGCTGGGTTATTTAGGGCGTCACTCGTAGTACCCGTTGTCATAGTTCCGATCAGCTAGTTATCAAAGGTGTCACTCGTAGTACCCGTTGTCATAGTTCCGTGGAGCTAGTTATTAAGGGTGTCACTCGTAGTGTTCGTTGTCATAGTTCCGTTTAGCTAGTTATTAAGAGAGTCACTCGTAGTGCCCGTTGTCATAGTTCCGTTTAGCTAGTTATTAAGGATCTCACTCGTAGTACCCGTTGTCATAGTTCCGTTCAGCTAGTTATCAAAGGTGTCACTCGTAGTACCCGTTGTCATAGTTCCGTTTAGCTAGTCATTAAGAATGTCACTCGCAGTGCCCGTTGTCATAGTTCCGTTTAGCTTGTTATTAAGGTGTCACTCAAAGTGCCCATTGTCATAGTTCCGTTCAGCTAGTTATTAAGAATGTCACTCACAGTGCCCGTTGTCATAGTTCCGTTTAGCTAGTTACTAAGAGAGTCACTCGCAGTGCCCGTTGTCATAGTTCCGTTCAGCTAGTTACTAAGAGAGTCACTCAAGGTGCCCGTTGTCATAGTTCCGTTCAACTAGTTATCAAGGGTGTCACTCGTAGTACCCGTTGTCATAGTTCCGTTGTGCTAGTTATTAAGGGTGTCACTCGCAGTGCCCGTTGTCATAGTTCCGTTTAGCTAGTTATTAAGGTGTCACTCAAAGTGCCCATTGTCATAGTTCCGTTTAGCTAGTTATTAAGGGTGTCACTCACAGTGCCCGTTGTCATAGTTCCGTTTAGCTAGTTATTAATGTCACTCACAGTGCCCGTTGTCATAGTTCCGTTCAGCTAGTTATTAAGAATGTCACTCACAGTGCCCATTGTCATAGTTCCGTTTAGCTAGTCATTAAGAATGTCACTCGCAGTGCCCGTTGTCATAGTTCCGTTTAGCTTGTTATTAAGGTGTCACTCAAAGTGCCCATTGTCATAGTTCCGTTCAGCTAGTTATTAAGAATGTCACTCACAGTGCCCGTTGTCATAGTTCCGTTTAGCTAGTTACTAAGAGAGTCACTCGCAGTGCCCGTTGTCATAGTTCCGTTCAGCTAGTTACTAAGAGAGTCACTCAAGGTGCCCGTTGTCATAGTTCCGTTCAACTAGTTATCAAGGGTGTCACTCGTAGTACCCGTTGTCATAGTTCCGTTGTGCTAGTTATTAAGGGTGTCACTCGCAGTGCCCGTTGTCATAGTTCCGTTTAGCTAGTTATTAAGAATGTCACTTAGTGCCTGTTGTCATAGTTCCGTTTAGCTAGTTACTAAGAGAGTCACTCACAGTGTCCGTTGTCATAGTTCCGTTTAGCTATCTGTTGAGCTAGTTGTTAAGAATGTCATTCACAGTGCCCGTTGTCATAGTTCCGTTTAGCTAGCTATTAAGAATGTCTCTCACAGTGCCCGTTGTCATAGTTTCCGTTTAGCTAGCTATTAAGAATGTCACTCACAGTGTCCGTTGTCATAGTTCCGTCTAGTTATCTGTTGAGCCAGTTGTTAAGAATGTCACTCACAGTGCCCGTTGTCATAGTTCCATGGGGCTGGTGGTTACAGGAGGCGGTGCTGGTGGACAGAGACTCGCACACGCCCTACATCCACCTCAGCAACTCGCTCAACAGCCTCAGCGGGGTGTCAGACCATGACTTCACCTGCCACTTCGCGCACCGACGTCACCTCATCTCCCCGTTCCTGTCCCCGTCAGACTCCATGGAG
Source organism: Conus canariensis (assembly GCA_033310375.1). Lineage (NCBI taxonomy): Eukaryota > Metazoa > Mollusca > Gastropoda > Neogastropoda > Conidae > Conus > Conus canariensis. The sequence continues at coordinate 95,726,256 of CM065716.1, forward strand.
TTTCTCAACGAGCTCAACGCGCAGTGTTTCCGGGAGTACGTCTTCTCCGGCCTGCCCATGGTCGTGCACCCCATCATCATCCTCCGCCTGCTCGCCCACAAACTCTTCGGGAACATGATTCGCCGCAAGACCCTGACGTCGGACACCAAGCTGAAGCCTCCCAAGGTCGACGACAAGATGCCGGAGTGCCCGCCCCGCAGAGAGCTGGGGCCGGTGCCGACCCGCGACGAGAACCGCGATTCTTTGACCCGGAAACGAAACATCAGCCTTCCCTGCCCTCCTGTGCCTCCCCTCCCGATGGAAAGAGACGATACCTTGTACGAGATCGCCGAGGTCAACGATAACTCCTCTTCCAGCGCTTCCAACAAGACGGGAGGCTGTCACAACCACGTGCAGTCGAAGAACGGATCCACCAAGCTGGCCTTGAAGAGCATGGTGGAGAGTCTGGTCACCCCACTCGATCTCACCGTCATTTCACACAACACGGATTCTGTGGGCGTGGGCTCTCCCCCCGTCACGGGCTCCGTGGATCCGCCCGATTCGGGCAATGAGATGAAGAACTCGTCGTCCAGGACATTCTTCCGTTGGTCCAGTAAGAAACGGTTGTCAAAGTCGCACGCCAACGTGGCGGTGCTGACTCAGCAGGACAGTCTGGCTAGCCAGGACCAGTCCACGTCGTCCTCGGTGGGGGACGTGGACATCGCTGCCTTTCAGCGCGAGCTGATCAACCTGCCCACCTTCGTGATGGACACGCCTCCGGCAGACGTGTCCCCAGTGTTCTCCCGGTGCAGCTCCGTGCCGGAGAACCTCGCCAACCGCAAGTCCGGCGCCGTCAGCGGCTCGTCCGGGAAACTGGAGACCTTCGACGAAGACTCCGACTCCGAGCAGAACCTGCCTTTAGCCAAGTTCATCCTGAGCGAGGACGGGAGTGAGGGTCTTCCTGAGCACGGGCAGGCGGGACCGGAATCCCTGGTGACCATCACCACCACCAACATGGACTTCATCGGGGACGACCAGCCAGGGGTCAGCGACGTGGACAGTCCCACAGGGGAGGAAGGCCTCACCAACATCGTGGTGCACTTCGAGGCCCCCTCCTCCCCGCAACCTTCCACCTCCAGCCAAAGCCCGGACGCCGTGTTGTTCCAGTTCCCCCTCCCGCCTCCCACCTCCGTCTCCTCCCCCACCACCCACAACAACTTCCTCTCCCCGCATCAGGAGTACGGGACGTCCACCTTCGGCTTCCCGGGACCCTCCGTGTCGTCGTCCACCAACACGGTGGTGCAGTCCCCGCAGACGGTCGTGTCGGACCGCACCTCCACCTACACGTTAAAGGCCGCCGGCAGCTCCGCACCCAGCGAAATCCCCGCCGAGCACCGCGGCGTGCTCAAGGTGTTCGAGACGTGGGTGCAGAAGGGGCACATCGACCTGGACGGGAACTCCATGCTGGCGTTGGAGACCCGCGACTTCCTGAGGAAGCTGTCGGTGCTGGGGCACGAGTACAAGGCCTGGTGCCAGAAGGTCAGCTGTCTGCTGCACGTGGAGGTGAGCGGCACCAGCAGTCGTTGAGGGACGACTAGGGGAGAGTATTGACTTTATAAGTCCTTAGGTTTGCCTGTTTTCTCGGAGGGGGGGGGGGGAGAAAATTTTTATCCCACAAGAAAACAGTAATATTGTCTATTTTTCCAGGGAAAGAAACTGTGTGTGTGTGTGTGTGTGTGTGTGTGTGTGTGTGTGTGTGTGTGGTGTGTTGTGTGTGTGTTGTGTGTGCGCGCGTGCGTGCGTGCGTGCGTGTCGTGGTGGTGTGTGTGTGTGTGTGTGTGTGTGTGTGTGCATGCGCGATGTGTCGTGCGTGCGTGCGTGCGTGTGTGCGTGTGTGTGTGTGTGTGTGTGTGTTGTGTGTGTGTGTGTGTGTGTGTGTGTGTGTTGTGGATAGTCATTTTCCTCGGCTGAAAATGATGATTTCTCAATTCCTTGTCAATGCTTTCTCGAACGATACTAACGAAGGATAGCAATTATTGTAGGATATATTAGCACTGTTACTTTGAAAGATAATTTCGTTTTTTGGCGAAAACGGCGATTACTAATCGATTCTCTAATTACCACGGTATTTTTGATGGATTATTCTTTTCTTTCCCTTGGAAAGTCATTGATAATAACTATCCCATTAGTACTGTTTGTTTGTTTGTTTGCTTTTAATGATGATGTCTACTCTCACCAGGAAAACAGGGAAAACAGTTATTGTGGGCGTATAAAACAGGCATGCTTCGATACTTTAACTGTCGAAATGACTAATTTCACTATCAACACTGGCTTTCGTGAAAGAAAGAAAGGCACTGTTCCCCCCCCCCCCCCCCCCTCCCCGGGAACTAGCGATAACTACATTCCCTATCACTGGTATTTTCTGGGAAAAAAATAGTTGTTGTTTTTTTATCATGGTCTTGTAAAACTCGTATGCTTCAATAACTGTTGTCGTTGTGTATGATGTTTAGTTCCATTCAAGTTTATAGTCCACATCCACCAATGGTGAAATGGCGTTTGGAAAACCGGAGATAGGGGTCCAATTTAACGCTACATCAACACAACCAGAACGGCAACAAATTCAGATGGGTACCGAAAAATGACTTTTTACTATGTTATACGCCAGTGGTATTTGAACTCTTAATATCTGGCTGTGAATTCGGTGCTCAGCTAGTAATTAATGGTAAATATTCAACTGACTGACGGGACAAAAGTGGTTTTGTCCCACGAAAACGGCGTGGTCACTTTAGTTGAACTTGAACGCTAGCTCGTATTATCTCCCTTGAAGATTTCCGCGCCTCGTCTATTCCCACTATCAGCGGAAATTGTCACACATCGACAGGAAATTGTAAACAAGGAAGCTTACTTTTTCTTCGTGAAACCATTGGTGAAAGCATGCCATTTCGATCTAATGCTACTTCTCTGTTCTTGTTACTGTTGTTATTGTTGTTACATTTCGTGTCATGCAGTGCTTGTGTTTGTGTGTCGTCCTTCAGGAATGCATTGCGGCTGACAAGGCAGCTGAGTCAAAGAGTGACGGTGGGGATATTCACACCCAGTACAAAAAGGTCGGTATAACGCCTCTCTGTCTGTCTGTCTGCCTGTCTGTCTGTCGTCTGTCTGTCTGTCTGTCTGTCTGTCTGTCTGCCTCTCTGTCTGTCTGTCTTTTCATCTCTCTGTCCTCTCTGTCCCTCTCTCTCCTCTCTCTCTCCTCCTCTCTCTCTCTCTCTCTCACTCTTATGTGTGTGTTCCAGTGTCTGTGTGTGCGTGCGTGCGTGCGTGTGTGTGTGTGTGTGTGTGTGTGTGTGTGTGTGTGTGTGTGTGTGTGTGTGTGTGTGTCCTTGCACGTGCGAGCACAGGCTGTCTCTGCGTGCGTATTCTGTTTGTCTGTCTGTCTGTCTGTCTGTCTGTCTTCTCGTCTTCTCTCTCTCTCTCTCTCTCTCTCTCTCTCTCTCTCTCTCTCTCTCTCTCCCTGTCTCCCCGTATGCGTGTATGTTCCAGTATCCGTGTGTGTGGTGGTGGTGGGGGGGGGGGGGGGGGGGGGGGTCCTTGTCCGCGAGCGCAGGCTGAGACTGCGTGCGTATTCTCTCTCTCTCTCTCTCTCTCTCTCTCCTCTCTCACTCTCTCTCTCTCTCTCTCTCTCTCTCTCTCTCTCTTACACGTTTGGGTTCAAGTTTTTTCCTTTCTCTGTCTGTTTGTCTGTCTGTCTATCTGTCTGTCTGTTCTCTCTCTCTCTCTCTCTCTCTCTCTCTCTCTCCTCTCTCTCTCTCCTCTCTCTCTCTCTCTCTCCTCTCTCTGGCCATGTGTGCATGCATAAGCACACGAGTGTGTGGTTGTGTGAGGAGAGTGTGTGTGTGTGTGTGTGTGTGTGTGTGTGTGTGTGTGTGTGTGGTGTGCGCGCGCGCGCGCGCGCGCGCATGCTTGTGCTTCGGTATGCGTGTGTATTCCCGCGCATGCGTCACGCTGACACATTTCCAAACAGCTGCGCTGTTTTTCTGATCAAAAAGGACTGTGAAAATCTGCCTCACCTTACCACTTCAGTAGTGTGCAAAGATCTCCCTTACCACTTCAGTAGGTGCAAAGATCTCGCCTTACCACTTCAGTAGTGTGCAAGTACCTTGCCTTACCACTTCAGTAGTGGGCAAAGATCTCGCCTTACCACTTCAGTAGTGTGCAAGTACCTTGCCTTACCACTTCAGTAGTGTGCAAGGGCCTTGCCTTACCACTTCAGTAGTGTGCAAGGGCCTTGCCTTACCACTTCAGTAGTGTGCAAGGGCCTTGCCTTACCACTTCAGTAGTGTGCAAGGGCCTTGCCTTACCACTTCAGTAGTGTGCAAGGGCCTCGCCTTACCACTTCAGTAGTGTGCAAGGGCCTTGCCTTACCACTTCAGTAGTGTGCAAGGAGTGACAGACGTTATGACATCAACCAGCGACAAAACATCATTATTTTTCGTTATCAAAAGCATCATTATTTTTGTTATCAACTAAGAATTAACCAAAGCAACACCACTTACCATTCTTTTCCTTGATGAAAGAAAACGAAATCAGCTGGCTGTACTATCAATAGTTTATTCTGAACATGATCATGATGAGAAATATGTATCTTAACACGAAGTTAAAAGTCGTTTGAGGATGTTATTGACGACGTTGACGTTGATTCAGTTTCTGTTTGCTTTTAAGCTTCTTTTCCCTTTATTGTTGTTTAAATTCCTTTTGTTGTTAAAACCATGTCTGTGTGTTTGTATGTATGAGCGTGGTTACTTCTTTTTTTTTCCATGTGTGTTTGTATGTGAGGCTGACATACAGTTGGGTGGGGTGATTTCTTTGTTCCGTTTGATCTTGTTGATCAAGTTGTTTTTTTTATTTCGTCCCTGTGCATGTTTACATTAAACTGAAGCTGTATGTGTGACCGTGTGCACTGCTAAGACAGACAGACAAACTAGTAACATCGTGTAGCCTAAGCTAACCTACACTCACTCATTATTAGAGCGTGACAATTATCCAGTTCTTCTTTTTCTTATTTTTCTTTTTATAACTGACTAGCCAGCAAACCCACTATTACAAGTCAGTCGTGACACGCGCAAACATGCTTACACACACACACACACACACACACACACACACACACACACACACACACACACCACCGCGCGCGCGCGCGCACACACACACACACACACACACACATAAACCCACACACACATACACACACGCGCGCGCGCGCGTGCACGCACGCACACACACACACACACACACACACACACACACACACACACACACACACACACACACACACACAAATCTTTGTAAGCTTAAACGCCGAAAGGAGGAAAGATGAAAGAACACGGACTTGGATCCCGTGACGTGGTGACTCATTGAGCGTTCACGTCAGCATGTTCGTTACATCTGAGAAATAAACAAACAAACAAACAAAACAAAAAAAAACGACAAAAGGGGCGGGGAATAAAAAAAACTGAGGTGGGAAAGGCTTTGATTGTCTTTTGAAAGAAACTTCTCTGTCAGTCATCACAAAGGCGCCCCCCTGATTTTTTTTTTTTTTTACACTTGCATCCAACCTGTCCCTGTCAATAAACTAATCTAAATATTTTACTCCTGTGTTCAGTCTGTTGATGTATAGAATAGCTATGTCATCTTACATTTGAATCCTCTCTATAAATACAGGATGAAAAAAATCACTTCACACTTTGCGCACTCTCTGTTGATTCAGAGGGGAAGCCATCCTTTGCATTTGTGTTTTATCTGTTGGTAGATAGAATGCAAAAGTCCTTCTGACATTTGTGTTTTATCTGTTGGTATATAGAATGCAAAAGTCCTTCTGACATTTGTGTTTTATCTGTTGGTATATAGAATGCAAAAGTCCTTCTGACATTTGTGTTTTATCTGTTGGTATATAGAATGCAAAAGTCCTGACACTGCGTTCCTGTTTGACAATAATCAGCGAGTGCAGAATTCTCATGATTGTAACATCTTCTCACTCCTTCCCCCCTCCCTCCACACCCTCTCTACATCTGTCCATCCTCCCTCTCTTTCTCTCATCCCCTCTCTCCACTTTTCCACTGTCTCAAATCAGTATGTGTGAATCTGCGTACATGCGAGCGCGCGCGCACGCGCGCGTGTGTATGTGTGTGCGTGTGTATGTGCGTGCGTGCGTGTGTGTGTGTGCGAGTGTGTGCTTGCAACGCCCATCTTGCGCCGAATTTGACAAGATAAGTGATTGCTCGTTCTTCCTTTTCGTTGTCCTGAATGTTGTTTATCTTGCCTGAAGAAGACCTAAGAGGTCAAAACAGGCCAACAGATGAGAATAGCTGCCAGAACCCAGTATCGCTCTTTTATATATATATATATATATATATATATATATATATATATATATATATTAGTGTATATGAGATACTGGGTTCTGGCAGTCAACCCTCGAGATACAAACGTTAATTTACATTCTCTGTAACAGCAGAGATCTAATCGTTTTTTGCATTCCATATACCAAGAGATAGGACACAAGTGGAAAGACTGTCTTGTGCAGTGTCTGTATCAAGTGTAATGGATGCATTTTTGTCTTCTCTATAACAACAGATTAGACAACAGTGTAAAAACTGTCGTTTGCATCCTCTCTGCCAGGTGCTGTGTTTTCCTTAACAACAGTTAAGACAGAGGTGTAAAGGCTATCTTTCGCAGTCTCTGTACGACGTGAAAAGAATGATGTTTCTATCTTCTATAACAACAAATTAGACAGAAGTGTGTAAAGACTCTCTGTTGCATCCTGCGTACCAAAGTTGAAGAATCACTTTCACATTCTCTTAAACAACAGAGAAGGGAGGGGCATGAACAGTGCGTGTTGCGTTCTCTTCCATATGGAAGAACACAGGCAGGAGGGCCTTTTGTTGCACGGTCTCTTCGTTGTCAAACTGCGGGACTTGGCCTGAAGCCGCACTGTCAGCTATATCAGCTGCGCTGTGATGGAAAGGATGACACCACTTAGAGCAGAGACGGTCGGTCCCAGCACGAGTGATAGCCGCGCCGATGGTGTTTTTATTGAGCGACTGTAGTGTGTTGCTAGTATTCATTGGAGACATGGACTTTCTTCGCGTGGACTTTCGCCGAGTATACCGTTGTCGAGTAAACCTTCGCCAGATAGGGGTAGTTTTTGACATGGAGGGAAATTTACTTGTCACGAAAGTTCTCATTTCTCTTAAGGAGGGCTCCCCCTCCCCCCTCCCCTCTCTCTCTCTCTCTCTCTCTCTCTCTCTCTCTCACACACACACACACACACACACACACACACACACACACACACACACACACACACACACATACACACAAGCTCAAGCGCGCGTGTACACTGACTGGATACCGTACATATTATTACATGTGCACATAAAAAGGTTGAAATAGACGAAAAGTCTCTCATGTGCCGAGCAAACACACGCACATGTCTGTAAATTGCATTGCTAAATGAAACATCTAAATTATGTTTAAATGAACAGATAACCTCTTTCTTTCGTCGTTATTGTTTCCTGAATGAACATCAGAGGGGAAATCATCATTTCCACAGAGTACAGCTCACACCTACAAGGCTGAGAAGTGTGTCAGTCTAGCCACAGCTTGTAGGAATTTGGCTTCCAGGCCAAGATTCTTGCCACATAAGTTGGAGCAAGGAGATTTGCCGGCCCATCAGCAAATGATCTCACCAAACAGCTTGGGATTTCTGGTAAGAAGAGGACCAGAACTTCGCCGGCAATGACAGAGGTCGCTAAAAAAAAAAGACATCCATTTGGATCTGGTCGAGGAGGAACAAAAGTGAAGTTCTTGAGGCTTGAATTTTTCAACTTAAAACAGGTGTCCGATAGGGTCGTGGGTAAGAGGTCCATCTAAAAAGGCACGCCTCAAGACGTCCACCCATCCAAAAGTTGCGGGTTCAAATCCTGACAGCGCCAGGAAAAACAAGTCCGGTAGCAAATCGGCATCTGAGATTCATAACCTGAACGCGGTCTGGTTGTCATCGATCGTAAGGGCACGTTCATGGTCGAAACACTTGTCTGAGGTGGGTTTCTTCTCTGAAGACCTTCTGCAGACAAACTTTCTTCATGCCTCTTCTTTGTGAGACGTGCGTTCAAAAATCCTTTCTCGAGTTAACGATTATTTTCAGTAGTAAAAGTGGACAAAAACCTTGTCACATCTACTCCAGGACTAAATAATGATCCTCGGCGGAAGCACTATACTCACTCGGCAGAGATCCATCCGGCGAAAATCCGCCCGGCGAAGCGTTGAGGTGAGTTTTACGTCCTATTGGCCAGAGGCCCTTAAGGTCATGCCCCGGCGAACGTGCACGCCCCCTATTTATCGTCGCTCAACGTTTAGCACCACGTTGTCCCTCGTGGTGTGTGGGCCCCCTATACAGTAGCTGACGTCATCCTTCTCATCGCGCGGCCATCACTGCTACAGTCATTGCTGTCGCTTCTGGTGTGACCACCCACCACGCAGCTCAAAACCCACCGCCGCTCTCGCACAGTGCGGACCACAGCGCGGCTTGTGGTTTAAGAGCGACTTAAGCCAAGTGTGTGACAACAAAGAAGAAACAATCAAAAGTCCAGAGTGACTGTTGTTTCGTTTGTTCCAACATAGGGCTCAACTTTAGAATCACCTTCATAGGCAAGATAATTATGAGGTTAAGAGTCACGTTTGCTGTGTCCAGTTTCACAGTGAAAAAAAAACAAGCTTAGAGTGAAGGTTTTCAATGTCTGTCAGCACATCTGGAATATTGCTGATCAAGAGGAAAACCATTACTAGGCTCTGGTTAATGAGCTAATACGATTATTTTGCTTTGAGTTCCTACAGGATGTCAGATGACACCTAATGATGTCCTATCATCCAGAGTTCTCAAAACCTTAAAAATAAGTAATACCAATTCATGCAGGAAAGCTGCTGGCAAGACGTTTGGTACTAAAGTATCGATAGATAATTCCCTTGTTGACTGCACCGTTGAAGATCAGTAAGAAACTTATCAATCATAATTTTGTTTGGTAGCCAAAAGTTTATCATTATTCCTTGACGTTTGTTTACACAGCAGGCAGGACGGAATTCGGTCGAATGTTGGAAACTCCTTTTATCAACAGTAAGCCTAGAGTAGCTTTTTGGTCGCTCGTTCAGTAATCACGAAGGACGAACTAGTTTTAGGTTTGGTGGTCATGACTAGTAGTTCAAGTCAGCATTATATATAGCATGCTGGCCAAACAGATTACTATGTACAGCCCTCGCTTCCCTCCCCTCCCAGCACGAAAAACATGGCTCAGATCAGCACTTATACCATCCAAAGAAAACGTGGCTCGAATCAGCATTTACAGCCCCCTCCCCCCCCCCCCCCTCCGCACGCATCCCAGCAGGGAAGACAGATTAAGATCAGCACTCACTACCCTGCCCCCCCCCCCCCCCCTTCCCATTTCCGCCAGTTTTCACAAGCCTACCAATGAAGACAATGGGTCATGTTGGCTTTTTCAGCCCTCAGCCACAGAGAGAAGACGTGGTTTTGATCAGCATTTAACAGCCCCCAGCTCAACAGGAAAGACCTGGTTAAGATCAACATGAACAGCCCCCAGTTCAACAGGAAAGACATGGTTAAGATCAACATTAACAGCCCCCAGCTCAACAGAAAAGACCTTGTTAAGATCAACATTAACAGCCCCCAGCTCAACAGGAAAGACCTGGTTAAGATCAACATTAACAGCCCCCAGTTCAACAGGAAAGACCTGGTTAAGATCAACATTAACAGCCCCCAGTTCAACAGGAAAGACCTGATTAAGATCAACATTAACAGCCCCCAGTTCAATAGGAAAGACCTGGTTAAGATCAGCGTGTACAGCCCCTATACAGCACGGACGACATAGTTCTAATCAGCATCTATGGCGTCTCCCCGACACCCCCCCCCCCCTCCTCCAGTCCATCAGGTAAGAGTTCAGATCAACATTTTCAGCTCCCCAGTCCAGTAGTGAAGACATGGTTCAGATTAGTTTTTTCAGCTCCCCGTACACCACACACACACACACACACACCACACACACACACACACACACACACACACACACCACACCACACACACACCACCCCACCACCACCACCCATGACCACTAATGCCGTCCTTCCCCTCCTAACCCTAGGGATGTAGGCCAGGTCTTGATCCGCATTTACGCCCCTAGTTTAGTCCAGCAAGCAAGACATGGTTCAGAGCAGCACTTACAACCCATCCGTCCCTCTGCCCCCAGTCTGTCAAGTTACCTAAGGATCGGACTAGCATTTACACTCCCAAGCTCGCAAGGAAGACATCGTTCAGACCAGCATTTCTAGTCCCATCTATCCAAGCCATCCTCCACCCTCCCGTCTAGCAGACGTGAACGTCTGTTCAAACTATTCCAGCTCAGTCTGGGCCACGGGGTTGCTCGGTTGAATTAGCGGGCAGGTGTCATGAGTTCGATCCCGATCCCACAGGACATATCGTGTATTTTGCTGATTTTTTTTTTTTTTTTTTTTTTTTTTTTTTTGGCATTTGGATGCTGTGAGTTTAGCTGTTAGATAGCCACCACCACCACAATGCAATCCCCTCCCCTCTTCCACTTCAAGTATCCCCATTCTCACTCTCACTTCCTCACCCCCACCCCTTTATCATTCTCCGCCCTCCTCCACTTCCCCACCACCTGACCACCAAGCAAGCAAGCCAGGAAAGGGGTCCAGTCATTACTACCACCATCACCACCACCACCGCCGCCACCGCTCTCCCATCCTCACCTCCTCCCACCTGCCCCCCCCCCCCCCCCCCCCCACACCCCCACCCCTTCCCTACCTTTCTCACTCCCTTACCCGGCCGGCCGGCCACGCTGTTGCAAGCAAGCAAGCAAGCAAGCAAGCAAGCTATCTGGCAAGCAAGGTGGGGTGGGCAAGGCGGCGGGCATAAAAACGGATCCATCGTGCGGCGTGCGTGGCGGGGCGGGTGGCGGGTCAATCACTGGGTAATGGGCAAATGGCGAGGCCGAACTCCCTGATCCGGCCGGCAGGTTTGGCTGGAGGCGGGCGTGAAGCCCGGGAAAACCGAGCCGCCCGGTCCAGGCTGCCGGGGCGACAGTGATGGAGCAGTCTAGATAATAGCTACCCCCCCCCCCCCCCCCACCACCACCACCACCACACCCTCCCCCCCCCCCCCTCCCCTTCCACTACCCCCATCCCCCCTCTTCCTTCCTCTTCTTCCTCTTTCCCTCTTCCTTCGTATCGTTCTTTGTTCATGTCCACTTTCCCTTTCCTCCTCCCCTCACCCCCTTCCTCCCACCTATCGCCACAATCATTGTCCACTTTCTTGCCTGCCACCGCCACGTCCACCCCCACCTGCACGTCCTCCTACATACCCATTCCCTCCCCCCCCCCCCCCCCATCCCAATCCCATGTCGCTTCTTATCGCAGTATGGGGGCATATTAGTTTCATAAACCCGTGATAATTGTTTTGTCCGTCTTTTTCTTTCTTTTTTTTTTTTTTCTCTTTCGAGAACAGTCATTATCGTTCGAGAAAATGGTGATAATAAAACCTGGTTACCCGGGAAATCACTCATTATCGCTTTTTCTTTCTGTCTTTTTTTCTTTTCTTTGTTTTCTTTTTCTTCAAAACAAAATCGGAAATGAAATGAGGCAGGGAACAGTAAACGATAAACAGTAAACAAGTTGGGTATTTTTTGCTCCCATAAGAAAACCTAACACAGAGCAACTTCTATTCAAGACTGGCACAGCCTTTTAAACTTGAATAAAGTCAGACAAATACATAGACGAACAATCTAATAGTGGGGGAAAAAAACAAGCGCAGGCCAACAACTGAACTATCTTCATAGTAATGACTTGGCAAAGATTTGGACTTAAGGAGGGGGGGGGGGGGGGGGGGGGGGGCGGAATTTGAAGATGGAGAAACTGGGAACATGAAATTAAGAAAATATGTTACAGATATGAAAACTCTTCACTAGCTGCATAAGGGAACCATCGCAATCCTTTTGAGGCAGATAATTTTTATTGCCTGCTCCGAGGAGCAGGCAATACAAATATATCTGCCTTCAAAAGGGATTGCGATGGTTCCCTTATGCAGCTAGTGAAGAGTTTTCATATCTGTAACATATTTTCTTAATTTCATGTTCCCAGTTTCTCCATCTTCAAATTCCCCCCCCCCCCCCCCCCCCTCAAGTCCAAATCTTTGCCAAGTCATTACTATGAAGATAGTTCAGTTGTTGGCATGCGCTTGTTTTTTCCCCCACTATTAGATTGTTCGTCTATGTATTTGTCTGACTTT
>CM065716.1:95753604-95756104 GCA_033310375.1 Conus canariensis
GGAAATGATAGAATTCATGTTTAAGTGAACTAGACAAATATCGATATTACACTGAGCATTCCTACTCTGTGACCTGCTAGTAACAAAAGGCTGCTTTAGGAATCACTTGTATAATTATTGTCTGTTACTTTCAACACATAGTAGAAAGAAACTCGTGGAGAGCGTGGCAGCAGAGAGTCCTCAGAAGAGAAGCCCCCTTCAAGCAAGTGTTTCGGCCCTTATCTCCTGACACTCTAGGGGGGTTGGGCCACACCCGGTTCATGACTCCGGATGTCCCTCTGCTGCCCCTTTTTTTCCCATCTTGGGACGAGCCATGGCTGGGATTCGAACCCATGACCCTCTGGACATGCTCATTTTCCACTTAATGACTCGCGCTTTAACCACTGAGCCACAGGGACACCTGATATTTGTAGAGAAATTAAGCCTTATGAAGTTCACTTTTGTTCCTCCTTGACCAGATCCAGCTTGAACACCTCTCTGCCGCTTCTGCCATTGCTTTCAGGGCTCTGGTTTTTTCCTTCCCTGCAACTGAGAGCTGTTTCATGAGGCTGTATGCAGACGTTCCTACAAACCCCCTAGCTCCAATTTCTGCAGTGAGGACTTTGACCTGATAGCCTTCTCTCCTCAGGCTGTTTGCCAGATCAGCATACTTTTCAGTCTTGTAGATTTGAGCTGCCTCCATTCTGTTCTCATATGGCACCGTGAGCTCGATCATGATCAGCTGCTTGGTTGACTTAGAGTGGACTACTATGTCTGGTCTCATGCCACTCTTGCTGATGATCTCTGGGTGACTCTTCCATTCTGGGAGGTCTGCAGTGCACTCCCAGTCATCTGCCCCGTCCGGCAGACTCTGCCTGCATGTTTCGAGTGGCACTGTTGTTCTTGGCCATGATTTGCTGCCTCCTGCCGTGAAGAATGTTGCGGGTGCTTTTGGAGTCCTGATTTTCCCTTTTGTGGTGTTGGTACTAGCCCAGACTACTTGTACAATTTCTTTGAGCACTTGGTTGTGCCTCCATGTGTACCTTCCTTGAGCCAGGGCTACTTTACATGAGCTTAGGACATGCTCCACTGTTTGTTTTTCATGGCAGAGGGGGCATGCAGGATCGTCTGTTTTCCCCCACTTCACCAGGTTTGCATTTGAGGGCAGAAGGTCATATGCAGATCTGAGAATGAAGCTGATCCTGAGAGGGGCCATGTGCCAAATGTCATTCCAAGTGAGACTTCTTTGGAGTGCATTCTCCCACGTTGTCCATTGCCCTTGCTGGCTCTGCTGGACTGCTTTTTGGAGTCTTTTTTGGTCTTCTTCTTTTCTCATCTCCTGAATCATCATGTCTCTTTTGGCTTTTCCTTTGGCCTTTGACCACCATTCAGTTTTGGTCACCCCCAGTCCCTGTCTGTTGGTCTGTGTGTGTCCTGTTATTTCTCTGATCTTGAGACTTTCTTTTGCAGAATCCATCGCCTCTTGAACTTTCCATTTTCTGCCTGTCTTCAGCTGGGGCTTAATTGCTTCTACCACCTTGTCTCCTGAGTCCTCCAGCATGCTTTGAAGTCTGATCTTCCCTGCTTTGTATTCCTCCAGGATGGATTTCAGGGGTAGTTTCAGCTTTGCTTGGCGACAGTACAGCGCTATGTCAGTCAGACAGGGTGGGACACCAAGCCATTTCCTTGTGAACTTGTTGATTTTGGCTTCCATTGCCTCCACTATGCTGGTGCAGATGTCGTATATCATCAGAGGCCATAGCAGCTTTGGTATCAGCATGAACTGCAGACACCAGACCTTGTATTTGCCAGGGAGCCCACACTGGTCAATGGTCTCCAAGCCTTCCTCCGCCATCTGCTTGGTTTCTTTTGCTCTTTGTGTGTCTTTCAGCGTATCATCATACCATCTTCCAAGGCTCTTGACTGGTTCTTCTGTGACTGTTGGAATGGCCTGGTTGGCAACACTGAAGACCACAGATCCGGCCACTTTTCCTTTCCTCAGTGAGAGACTCCGTGATTTCTTTGGCTTGAACTTCATTCTGGATGAGGCAACTATGTCGTCCAGCCTCTCCAGCACATGACGTGTCTCGTCTTCTCTGGATGAAATCACTGTAGTGTCATCCATGAAGGCCTTGAGAGGAGGCATCTTGTATCCATCGCCAAGGTCTGTTTGTCTCGCGTTGTTTGTTGCTGCTTTCAAGATGAGTTCCATTGCCAGCACGAACAGTATTGGGGAAATTGCACAGCCCATTGCAATACCCACTTCCAAGTTGATCCAGTCTGTTGTGTACTCCTTGGTAGAGAACCGCATTGAGAAGCCATTGAAGTACTTCTTAAGCATGTCGCGGATGTTCTTTGGCACATGGTACATCTCAAGAGCCAACTGTATCTTCTCATGGGGCACAGATCCATATGCGTTTGCCAGATCAAGCCACACTACGTCCAGGTCTCTCTTTTCTGTTTTTGCTTTTTGGATTGCGTCCCAGATCATTGTGGCGTGTTCTACACAGCCCGCCACGCC
>CM065716.1:95763604-95766104 GCA_033310375.1 Conus canariensis
AGGTTTACAAACTCAGCTGAATAGTTTACACTCTGCTGTGCAAAGACTTGAGCTTAAGGTAAATATGGACAAAACAAGTGTTTTAGTTTTCCGTAAAGGTGGCTATTTGGCTGCATGTGAGCGATGGGTTTATGGTACATCAAAAATATCAGTTGTAAACGCATATAAGTATTTGGGTATTTATTTTTCCACGAAGCTCAGCTTTACTTTTGCATGTCAAGACCTTGTGAGCAGAGGCAAACGCGCCATTATGAGTGTGTTAAATGTTTTGTACAAGTTTGAACACAGTTCAGCTGAGTTATTTTTTAAGTTGTTTGACGCACAAGTTCAGCCAATAGTTCAGTACGGAGCTGAGATTTGGGCGTTTGAAACAAGTCATGAAATTGAAAAATTGCACTGTTTTGCCATGAAACGATTTCTGTGTGTGGACAGACGTACCCCAAATGACTTGGTCTATGGTGAACTTGGTAGATTTCCAATTTACATCAATTCATACTTCAAAAGCATTAAATATTGGCTCAAACTGATACAGATACATTGTGACAGACTACCTGCACAAGCATACAAAACGCTGTATGACTTAGATGCAAGAGGTAAAGTTACTTGGGCAACGAATATTCGAAAATGTTTATGTAGTTATGGTTTTTCTTTTGTATGGCAAAATCAAGGTGTGGGTTGCGTCCCAAGTTTTTTGGCATGTTTTAAGCAACGCATGATAGACTGTAGGTGGCAAGATTGGGATCGTCATATCCAAAGTAGTGACAGATTCTGTATGTACAGACAATTTAAAATGAACTATTCAGCAGAACCATACATTAGAATAGATATGAATAGATTTATAAAATGTGCATTAACAAAGTTTAGATTAGGTGTCTCTGACATAACAGTGCATAGTCAGAGGTATAAAAAAGATAACAGGTCTTTGCTGTGCCCTATGTGCGGATCCGGTGTAGAGGATGAAGTCCACTTTGCTTTGTGTTGCCCAGAACTAAATGATTTGAGAGCAAAATATATTCCTGCCAAGTATTATAGCAGACCATCATTATTTAGTTTAGTTTTACTTTCGTCGTCGAGAAATGAAGCTACTATGAAAAATTTTTCTATTTATCTGTATAAGTCGTTTAAACGGCGGAGCACTATGGTATGATATAATATGATGCTATTGTAACTCATATAAATACCAGGCATATGTTTTATACTGATTATGTACACTAAAGTGCGTGAAAAATTCTCATTTAGTTTTGCATATTTCCCCTTCAAATGGGGCTTTGGCCTTTTCTTGAATAAAATATCGTTATCGTTTATCGTTTCTCTCTCTCTCTCTCTCTCTCTCTCTCTCTCTCTCTCTGTTGGATTATTTATTCATTCATTTATTTATTCATTTGTCTGTTTTAGTTACCTCTTTGCACAGGATCTCAGTGTATCCGCTCATGCAAAAGGCAAACATACGCATCCATGGTTCAAGATAGACGATAGTGAGTGAATTGGTGAGTAGGTTAGCAGAGAGAGAGAGAGAGAGAGAGAGGGGGAGAGAGAGAGAGAGAGAGAGAGAGAGAGAGAGAGAGAGAGAGAGAGAGAGAAGAGAGAGCAGGGTGCCGGAGAAACGTTCGCCCAAAGTGGCTAGGGGAAAGTTCCCAGCGTCTTTGATTCGAATTGTTTACGACGAACATATGCTTTAAACAAAACTCGGTGGACTAAGACCGTTGACAGTGGCGAACGACGAGAACCGGTTCTGATCAGTTGTTCCAGACAAACCAAACGGTAACGGAGTCTAAGCCGAGGAGTCACGAATACACGACCGTCACAAACGTTGCAAAATGGAACCGCGTCTTTCGATTCCTACAAAATGCATTGATTGTCCTGTTCCAGCCATCCCCGATGACGATGATCTGAACACCGAAAATATGAAAACCGAAAGTTCAAGAGCCATAGTATAGCGCAGCCAGTTAAAGAAAAACATGGAATGATCTAGAAAACTCGTGTCAGTAAACCACGACGTGGAGTGTCTGATTTAAAATGATAAAACGTTTCACAATGATTAGAAGCTTCTGCATCTGTAAACTTCTTGCAACTTTCTGAAAGGTACTGTGGCTATCGAGAAACTTCTAGAATTGCGTGTAGTTGCGTAACCTAGGCGTATGTTGTCTACTAAATAAAACGTTACATGGGATATTTCTTTGAAAACAGGTTAAGGCAAATTCCCTCACGTAAGTGTGAAACAGCCAACGAGGTGAGGCAGATTCGGTCTGTTTGTAATGCCAAAGCCATATGTATGGGCGCGAACCTCAAAGCCTGAACCTCGTTTCTTTGTTGATTGGAACAAAGCGAAGGGTGTGGTGACTGGCCGTATGAAAAAATAAACAAACCTTTTTTTTAAAGAGAGAGAGGGGGTGGGGGAAGAGGGTGAGAGAGAGAGGGGAGAGAGGAGAGAGAGAGAGAGAGAGAGAGAGAGAGAGAGAGAGAGAGAGAGAATAACTGTAATTCAGGCGCTGTTCCGGCC
>CM065716.1:95776104-95786104 GCA_033310375.1 Conus canariensis
ATCTTAGCAGGGTGGATGTTAGCTAAAATACAAAGGAACATAATTATGAAACAGAGTTCAAAGCAAGGCTGTGTTTTAAAACGCAAAATAAGAGACAAGGGAATCATCGAGAGATATGTCTTCCAAAGACAGCTCAAATGAAACGCATTAACAGGCATGAAAAAATGCACAAAACAGTATGCCTCAAATGGATGTCAGCAAAAAAATTCTTCTTCTTCTTCTTCTTCTCCTTCTTTTTCTTCTTCTCCTTCTTCTTCTTCTTCTCCTCCACCTCCTCTTCCTTCTCCTCCTCCTCCTCCTCTTCATCCTCCTCCACTTCCTTCTCCTCCTCCTCCTCCTCTTCATCCTCCTCCTCCTCCTCTTCGTCCTCCTCTTCCTCCTCCTCCTCCTCCTCCTCCTTCCTCCTCCTCTTTCTCCTCCTCCTCTTCTTTTCCCTTACCTCCGCGGAAAGTCATTTGAGCACAGTCCTGAGGAACAGTTCACCGGTTTCCTCCAGTTCTGTTGGTTGTTTCACAGATCCCAAACCTTACATGTGGTGTTTTGTGGGCAAAAATCGAATCAGGCGTAACCCATCCCCCCCCCCCCCCCCCCCCCCTCCAGGTTGGATTCCCTTGTTATGTTTACCCCCAGTGTGCGGCAGGTAGTATTGGATTTACATGGGTACCAGGAGCAGAGAGGAACATTTGACTTGACTTCACTTTGCAAAGGAATGGAAATCTATACAAATATGCGTGTGTGTGTGTGTGTGTGTGTGTGTGTGTGTGTGTGTGTAAAGAATTCGGCAGGGATCTCTCCAACCACAAAATAATGCAGGGCTAAGTGTTGGTGTGTGACAGCAATGCGAACGAGATTAATGCACACACAGAAAGGAAGGCTGCAATCTTCTATGTACTCCTCCTTATCATGCTGACAGCTTGATTGGGGATCGTTTTATAATATTCCGTGCCCACGAGACACGCGGGGCGCCAGCGAAAGCACTGACAGAACCGGAGACCACATTCTTTCATACAGTCGGCTCTCAACAACTGACGATTCATGCTTATGCACACTTGTGCGTGCATTGCAAGAGCTCTATTCTGGTGTATGGCCGGGGGCGATGTATTGTGTGACATGCCTTACAACGAAACGGCTCCCAAATGAATTTGTTGCGCCTTGTTAGGAAGTGCGCTTTATGAAATCGCTCTCGTGTGACACATATAATAAAGACAGGCGTGGAGATAACTAGCACAGGCGTCAACCAGTTCGTTTCGCCTGCCGTACCTATAGGGCATACAGGAAAATCAGACTTTGGAACCTATACGGTAAGTATGTCGTTTGCGCGAAAATCAATTTGTATGAATTTTAAAAAGAAAAGTTAGTGGTTTCTGCAAAAACAAACCAGACAAACAGATTACAGGACAAAACACACAAAAAGTCGTTTTTTTTTTTTTTTAAATCTGCTTCAATTTCCACCTTCAGTCACCTCGCTTTGAAACCAGTTTGTATGCGTAGAAAAATAAATGAATAATAAATACATAAATAAATAAGTGAATAAATAAATGAAATACGTATTTTCTCAAATCATGAGTTGGACACTTGAGCTGAGCATTTCAAGTTCGTCAGCAAACCACGCCTCCCTCATAATTAACCTATATTGCAGTTTGGCCTCCAATAAAACGTCGCTTCCAGGTCACAAAAGCGTGAGTGCTGGTTAATTCGAACCATACGCGAGTTATTTCACCCGTTCATGCTTTCATCTAATACTCAGAGGCGGGATGCACGGGGATATGTGGCTGGTTGTGACGAGCAGAAGTTGTAAGGTTCCGAAGTGGTTTGACACCTGTGCCGACCACAGCTGAGAATGAGTCACAGCTGTTTGCTGCGTAGCTTCGTTCGGGGTGAACAAGTAGGGTTCACGCTCTGTCATCGACCTCTCTCTCTCTCTCTCTCTCTCTCTCTCATCTTCTGTTTGTGTTTGGAGGAGAGAAATGGAGTGTGTCACTCATCGAGTTCCATTCCTGCCCCCCAATCCCCCACCCCCTCACGCGCCCTCCCCCCCCCCCACTTCCCTGAAGAAGAGAGAGAGAGAGAGAGAGAGAGAGAGAGAGAGAGAAGGGACCATCCAAACAAACATGTAGGACAGTACTCGAGAGAGCGTATAGATCGTTTCGTAAAGGGGCGAACGACGAATTGTGGATCCGCGTATACTCACAGTTGACATGTTCAGTTCAAAATTTTTGTAAAAAAAACAACAAAATCAATATTGTGAATAATATGGATGATGATTATTAATAATGCGAATAGCGTGGATCCGCCATTTAATCCAGATCCGATTTCACGGATCCGTACCCAAATATGACAGGTTCATCCTTGGTCCGTATTCCATCTTTCTGTCACGTATCATTACAATTTAATCCATCCGTCTTTCGGCCACATTCCACCAAGTTCTGTTCAGATCAGTTTAGGTTTAGCAGTTTTAACGTAACTTTGCTGAACGGATCCGGATTCGCTCACTCGATCCAAACTAACGTATACTGGGTTCGTTCTTGGGCCACATTCTGTTGTTGTTGTGTTTTTTTTTTTATCACGTTTTCTTATAATGGGTTATCTAGATTGTACTTAAACATATTGTACTTAATCATACTGACAAACATACAGACAGTCCGGCAAACGCGCTTGAGAACAGGGCCTTGACTTAGGTACTGATAAAATAAGAGCCATCGCAGATGATTTTATCATGCTTTGCAGACGCAGGAATGATGAGACCAGAAATATTCCGTGTAACCTACCGTCAGTTCCACGAACAACGAAAAAGTTATGTTAAAATGTCAAATATTGTACCACCAATTACATCTGCAAAAAAACAAAAAACAAACAAACAAACAAACAACAAACCTAAATCGGCCAAGAGCTGATGGGTTCGCCGCATACAAACGTTCATCCAAGGGTTCAAATCGGTGCTGTAAGATGCAAAAACTTCTCAACAAAAACGAAACTATCATTGTAGGCTGCTTCAGGTTACCCGAGATTATAACATTCCCCCCCCCTCCCCCCCCCCCTAATATTGGGGAGAGCCTTTAGAGAGCCGAGGGGGGGGGGGGGGAGGGGGATTGCGGGAGGACGGAAAGGAAGGGGGGGGGGGTTCAAACCCACCACCACCATCACCACCAACAACAGGAGAAAGAAATGTTATCAAAAGGAAGGAAGAAGAATGAGTTGAGGTATAAACGGGGGAGAGGGAGAAAGGGGGGCGCGGGGGGTGGGGGGGGGTAGCTAATTTGGAAAAAAAAAAAAAAATCTTTGTTATGCTAGGAGATGGATTGAGGAGAGGTGGGGGGTGTCAGGGGAGAGAAGAGTGAGGGAGAGGCTGGGGTAAGGAAAGAGGGGGGATGGGACGGGGTGGGGGTGGCAGGCTCTCGGTGACACGGCCGACACTTTGACGTGTCTTTACACAGTGTGAAAATAAGGTTTCCTTTTCAGGGTTTTTTTTTCTTTCTTAATTTTTTTTCCTGTTATCTTTTTCTCTTGTTAAAATGGAATGTGGAGAAGGCCGAGAGGAGGACGGGGGTGGGGGATGGCGGTGTGGGACGGGGGTGGGGGATGGCGGTGTGTGTGTGTGTGTGTGTGTGTGTGTGTGTAGGGGAGGATGAGGGATGAAACTTGGAAATCGCTGTGCCCTCTGATGAAGATAATGACCGGTGGAAAAACAGCGCTGCCTGAATGCACTCCGCGAGCTCCGGTTTACAGCTGATGTGTCGAGTCTCGCTCGCCTTCACTGCGAAAGACTAGGAGTTCGGAAGTTGCCAGGTGGTGGAAATTGTGCGTAGAGAGTTCAGCCCTGGCTTTCCTGGTAACTGGAGGTTTGCTACACCTCCCCAAAACTTCTCACTTGTTCACTATTTGAGTGGCGCTGCGTTTGATTATTGTTGTTGTTGTTATCGTTACTGTTGTTGTTGTTGTTGTTGTTTCTTCTTCTTCTTCTTCTTCTTCTTCTTCTTCTTCTCCTCCTCCTCCTTCTCCTCCTCCTCCACCCCCTACTCCTCCTTCTTACTGCTATTGCTTGTTCTGCCATGGAAGTCACCTTTGAAGGTTTGTTTGACTCTCAGCAATATCATGCAAAAATTATCGAACCGATTTTAATTAAACTTGTTGGCAAGGTCTTGTATGGATCACGGACAAAGTCATTAAAATTTGGTGCGGATCTCAAGGTACGGATCCGGATCGAAGGGTGGATCAAGAATCCTCTCCACCTCGACAGAGATCTGCGCTCTCCTTAGTGCTTTTGTAGTTCCACTGGTTGTTCAACAACACTGTAAATGTATGGAGATGGACGGGATCCCAGAAAGAGCGGATAAAGAAAGATAAGCATGCAAGGGCTTTCGTTGTTCCCGTGCTCTCTCATGGCTAGATCATTCTTCGGAGATGTTTTCCACATGTATCATAAGACCGAGTTCCAGCATGTTCTTGAATGTCTTTTTGAAAATATGGTGCTGTTTACCGGGACAGCAGCTGAGCTTGAGATTCAAACCAGAATGATATCTGAATTTAACACTTGCAATTACTAAATAATGCTTACAGGAAAGAATTGCTCGACCGTGTTATTTCGAAGGGAAGTTGGGTTTGCGAAATCATCAACATTGATCAGCGTGAGTATGAGAATGCTATCAAGAACAAGTAGTCAGGTTTTCTGTACTTTTAGTTTGAGTCCTCCCAGATTTCACTGCCGCTTCAGCTTTCTTCAAAACGAATCGAGTTTGTTGTACGTAACATGGATGTTCAGCATATAAAGAGCCGCAACTTTACGGAGCGCGTGTCAAGAGGAAGATTATTGCCGTTTGCTTGCTTATGTCTGTGCTAGCGGCTCTAGTGGTAGTTCGGCACTGTTTGTACGGATCTTGATAGGGCCTTTAAAACCAAAAAAAAAAAAAAGTAAAGGGCAGAGATGGAGTAGTTCATACTCATTCAACATTTCGTAAATAATTCACCCCGTTTATATCGTGCATTTGTTATAAAATAGAATTATCTATATTTATGCTTGACTGCATATGTAAAGTAATATGTGATAGAGTTGAAGAACACATCGCTTATATCCATAGATTATACATGAATAATACCTTAGTCGTCAGTCTTCGTTAATGTTACGCGTCTCCAGTCCTAAAATAAGCTTTGTATACAGAGAGGGAGAGATTGATTTAAAGTGTAAATGCATAACTTACTGCCATTTACTATCAAAACATGGTCAGGATTAGGAAAGCATAATGAGCCTGCAGTACGCTTCAAGTTTATTGTTGAGAAATCTTTCATGTTGTTAAAAATGGGAAAGTAGATGGGTTCAAAATTTTGATATTTCAAACGTAAAAAGAAATCATGAGCGCTTTAATGCCGATACCACGAACACACACACGACCTTCCAACCTTCATCCACTCACCCTCGCCCTCACCCCACCCCCTCAGCCCCCTTTCTCCCTTCTCCTATACTCAAACACGGAACACCGAAACGTTTGGATCACATAGACTCCATTTGCTACACACGTGAGTTACAAACAACAAAACCAACAAGCAAAAGGGGGTCACAAGATCCTTAAAACAAACCAGCAAACATGAACAACAGAGGTTTGTCATGGATTTTCCGATCATACGCAACCCTATGCGTGTTCTGTGTTCTACATGATTTATTCATGTCACGTCAGTCATGTGTTCATGCGATATATATATATATATATATATATATATATATAGTGTGTGTGTGTGTGTGTGTGTGTGTGTGTGTGTGTGTGTGTGTGTGTGTGTGTGTAAAACAAGCATCTTGTACAAAGAATTTCTTTTTTTTTTATCTCAGTCCTTCAATTGTAAGGTGGAAGTTTTTTTTTTTGTTTTTTTTTTTTTGCATATCTCAATCCTCCAATTGTAAGATGTAAAACTGATTAGCAACACAATAACAGTCGCAGGCCCCTCAGCATTGATTCATGAACGTAGAATTTATTGCCTATGATGTTCTTATTTGTTTATATGTCTGTTTGTTTCCTTCTTTCTTCCTTTAACCTTCATAGCCTAAGACGATGAGGAGATATACATGAATAATATGAAATCATGAGAGAGTGGGCAAACTTGGCTTGAACCGCGAAAAGGAAGAGAGATAACCATGCAACCATCAAGGTCCTTCATACTGAATAGGTGGTTGTTTCCCTTCGTATCCCAAACATGGAAACACCGCGGGTGGGACGGAGTTACGCTCATTCGCTGTACAGCGGTTCAGGCTCTGCGCCTCTATCTTGGACACAGCTTTTCTTTCTTTCTTTATTCATCCACTTGTTTATGTACGTATTACATTCGCCAAGAATGTCACATTTTCACCAGTTCTGTCGGTTGGTTGCTTGGTCTGTCACTCAGTAAGATTACACACACACTCAAACATATTGAACCGGTTGTAGTGAATCTCGGTGGAAAAGATGCAATGTGGCCCATAGACGAACCAGCTAAATTTTGGTGCGCATCCGTGGTGCGGATCCGGATCAAATAACGGATCCAAAAATCCTTTGGCCCCCGGCAGAGGTCTGCGCTTCCCCGAGTGGTTTTTCCAGTTTATTTATTCATTCATTTATTTATTTATCGATCTATTTGATTTATTTATTTACTTATCTGTTTATTGATTTATTCATGTATATACTCATTTATGATAGTACCTCATTTATCTGTTTGACAGCTACAAAAGCTGATCGTGAGCGGGGAGCTGCCGTGCAGCAAGGAGGAGGCAGTCACCCTGGCAGGGATCCAGCTGCACATCCAGAAGGCCTGGCCAGAGATCGACGATGACGACGACGATGACGACGAAGACGACCTGCAGACTTCCTCGCGCAGCTCCGACAGGCGCCGAGCGGATGATGAGGACGACGTGAGTGTGAGTGTGTGTGTGTGTGTGTGTGTGTGTGTGTGTGTGTGTGTGTGTGTGTGTGTGTGTGTGTGTTTGTTTAGTTTTACGTCTTTTCACATGGCGTGTTTTTAGACGATTATGATATTTGTAAATGATATACATCAAGATGACATTGATATTATTATACAAATGAAAACATAATTAAAAATAAAGCTTAAATCAGTGAACATGAACAGCATAAACAATGTTTGCTTCAAACATACTGAAATCTCATACTAATGTACCGATAGGACTGCGAAGTAAATATTTTGATACATTAACCAAAAATGAATGATTTGAAGTTAGAGTCTTAAAATCATCAATTGTAGGATTATTTGGTAACTGAAAATTGGGTAAGTACTGCCGCATAGTGGGACAATTAAATAGTACATGAAATGTCAAAAGCTTTTCCCCACATATGCATTTTGCAGTATCAACATATTTACATTTTAATGAATTATATTTAAGTCTAAAACACAAACTGGAAATTTCCCTTGGAAAAACATTCAACAAAGACATGCTGTAAAAGGTGTGCCGATTTACATTATAACCCACACGAGCTTTGGTGTCTTTTTCTAAAAGATTATAGCATTCTTTTACAGACAAAGGAATATGAACGTTTTCACAACGAATTCTTTGTACTGCACCTCCTCTAGCTACTCTGTCTGCCCATTCATTTCCATAAATACCACAATGTGATGGAACCCAAGTAAATGTTACACTGGAACCCTTTTGAATTAGAAAATGTATGAGATGATTAATTTCAATTACTAAGTCACATCTGTCGCTAGACTTCATGGATTTCAGTGTAAATAAGACAGACTTAGAGTCAACACAAAAAAGTATTGGAAATATAACCATAGGAAGATTAACAATGTATCGCAGAGCCATGAGAATGGCTACCAGTTCTGCTGTGAAAATAGAATGACCTGCACCAATATGAAACGATTTTTCTTTCTTTAGTCCAGGTATTACAAACCCAGCTCCCGCCACATTAGTGTCAGTAAGAGAACCATCGGTATATACCTTCAAATGGTTAGAATAATTTGAATGAACATGAGATCGAAAAGAAACAGCAAGTAGGTGAGGGTTATCACTCTTTTTTAGATCGTCATTGGAGAAGTCAAAATCTGCTCTGTTCAGTTCCCACGGAGGAATTGGAGACGTAATCGAACGCCTACCTATATCTTTAGTTTTCAGATCTAATCTACTGCGAATATTTTGAAGTATAAGTGGCTATTGTTGTCAAAGATTTTATGGCCCTTGCTCTTTTTGGAAATTGAAGATCTGATCTAAGTACATTTTCATTCACGTTGACATTTTCAACAGCACTGCTTCTGATAATGTACTTAGCTGAAGACAGTTCTCGATAATTGTTCAAAGGTAGAACACCAACCTCTCCATACGTAGCAATAGTCGGAGTGTGGACAGGAACTCCCAAAGCTAATTTATATGCCTTAGAGTCAATACTTTGTAATTTCTTCATAAGATATTTAGGAGCAGAAAAATAAACTTCTTGGCCGTAAGTCAGCTTTGATCTAACCAAAGATGTTGCAAGAAGAGTCAAGCTTTTTGTTTCTTTACCCCAATTTTGTCTGCTTATAATTTTAAGCAAATTTAAGCTTTTTTGAGCTTTTGATAGACTGTTTTCAATGTGAAATTTCCATGATAATTTCGATGTAAAATAGACACCTAAGAATTTTGTTATGTCTTTGAATTGTAGCTCAGCTCCGTCGATAAAGAAACTAGGTAATCTTCTGGGAGGGTCACCAGCACTAAATACCACCATGTGAGTTGTTTCAACAGATAAAGATAAACCATTCTCTGTCAAGAAAGCACTTATCTTATCTAATTCAGACTGATAACAGATCTGAATTTGTTTCAGTTTTCTGTTTGAAATATACTTCAATTTTGCATCCAACCAAATACAAATGTCATCAGCATATTGAACAATCTTAACATTGTGTGTGTGTGTGTGCGTGCGTGCGTCCGTGTGTGTGTGTGTGTGGTGGTGGTGGTGGGGGGGGGGGGTGGATGGGTGTACGCGCGCGGGCGTGTGTGTATAATACAAACCATTCCTATCGGGAATAAATACCGAAGTCACTCACAACTAGGCTTAAATACTTATGATTATTCATGAGGACTATCACAGGTTAAATACTTACGATTATTCATGAGGACTATCTCATGAAAATGTCGAACAAACCACGCACTCATGTCGCTGACTTTTTTTTTTCTTGAGTGTGTGAGTTGAGAGCATAACCATGGACTTCCTTTGATGCCACAGCGTGAAATAATGTGAAATAGTGGATCAGGTATTACGAACCTTTCCGCGACATCCTCAAGAACTGTTTCAGGTAGATTTTCTTTGCAGTGTGTCTGTTTTCTGCCCCACATTAAGGGGATAGTGAATTTGATTTTTGACCTCGCCGTGGGAAGGAGATCTTTCTGTCACGCTAAATACTTGTGGTAATGGGTTTCTGTTTTCACCTGCGACTCTTGGATTGTTTGTTTGGGGGTAGGGACTTTCGCAACCAGGGACATTCGCCTATCATTTTTTTGTCATTCCGGCTACTAGTCGGCTCTCGGTGTTTTGTAAATACCATAACATACTCACACACACATATATACCCACTCACACACACACACACACACACACACACACACACACACACACACACACACACACACATACACACACACACACACACACACACACACACACATGCGCGCATGAACACGCGCGCACACACACACACACACACACACACACACACACACACACACACACACACACACGCACGCACGCACGCACGCACGCACGCACGCACGCACGCACGCACACACACACACAAACACACACATCACTCCACACCAAAACTGACAGTTAAAGACGAGAGGAAGATTAATGTGCTTGCACTTCACCACCAAGAATTTACTTTGGGTTCACATTCATGCATGACTTAGCCAGCACGAATTGATCAACTTGCGATAACACCACATAAGAGAGAGAGAGAGAGAGAGAGAGAGGAGAGAGAGAGAGAGAGAGAGAGAGAGAGAGAGAGAGAGAGTATGAATGATCATCACACTCTGATTAATTCAGACATTTTT
>CM065716.1:95791104-95801104 GCA_033310375.1 Conus canariensis
GTGTGAGGGGGGGGGGGGGTAAGATTTGGTAAGATGGGGGGTAGGGGGTGGGGATGGGGGGCTTCTACCGTAGTCAATAACGTGCTTTGGCGACCTCTCCTGGCAGATAAGTCGCGCAGCTCGAGGCCAAGTCATGTAGTGACGAATCGATGTCTTGACAACTTTTTTTTTTTTTTTTTTTTTTTAATAAGCGATTGATCTGTAATACTTAAGGATGAAGATATTGGGCTTGGGCCTAGCCTTACAGTCTGCCCGTGTCGTTGACATTTAATTTCAATGCACATGATTGGCACTGACAAATCAACATAACAAGACAGTAAATGTAATTCGAATACCAACAAAAACAGACTTTTCATAAACGTAAGAATGACCGGTTGGGTAGGACAAAACGCGGAACATAAACAAATGGAGAGAGAGAGAGAGAGAGAGAGAGAGAGAGAGAGAGAGAGAGAAGACAGACAGACAGACAGACAGACAGACAGACAGACAGACAGAGACACAGAGAGAGAGAGAAGGGGGGTGTAATAAGTGAGAGAGTGGGAATGGGGCTGAGCGGTTCGTAGTGAGTTATCCGATGATGTATTCAAATCATGGCTGACAGAAGAATGTGCGAATGGAGGTTTCTTAGTTCTAATTAAATTATCAATGTTTTCCCCTTGCATCGAGGGTTCTCTTTTTCTAAAAAACAAAAAAACAAAAAACAAAACAAAAACCGATATAATGAAAATCATTAACACGCACAACAGTCACATGAGACCGTACAATAAATAAAAAAGGTAAGTAGAAGACATGTGTATGACATATCATATAGTGTATTGTCAGTACCTTATGATGTCTTGACAGCTTAGTCATTGGATATCTTCTGTCGTGTTGTTGCAGGAGAAGCAGAAGAAGCTGTGGCATTCCACCTACTACGAGAACGAGGTGCAGTTCAAACAGCTGTACATCAAGATCTGCAAGAACCTGCCGTCCTATGGCTGCAAGCTGTTCCAGGTCAAGGAGATCCAGAGGGGCAATACGCAGAAGAAGGTATCTGCCGTCACGACGTCGTTGTCGTCGTCGTTGTTGCCGTGATCATGATCGGCGCGACCGTCGTCGTCGTCGTCAGCATTATCGCCGTCATCATCATCGTCATCATTGTCTTCGTTGTTATCACCTTTGTTGTCATTATTGTTTTCATCTTTGTCACAGTCGTCGTATCATCATAATCACTGTTTTCATCACCATTATTATTGTTATCTTCCCCACCATTATTGCCACTATCACACACACACACACACACACACACACACACACACACACACACACACACACACACACACACACACACCGCACGCACTTCACCACAACCATCACTACCGCCATCAATCGACACCATCCCACCTATCCATCCCTCTCACTTTTGCTCTCTCCATTTCCACCCTCTCATCCACCACGCCCCTCATCCATCATCCCCTCCACCTCTTTTCCCGCCAACACTCTCCCAACCTAAATAGAAAGATCAAACTTCACTGATGAGAAAGCAGAAACGAAAGATCCAAGGACAGGAAAAGGCTTTGTTTCTACCTTTTCTTTTGGTGCTTTTCGTACTTCTTAAGATCCTTGCATTTTGATTTCGTCCTTTTCCTTTGCGCTGTTCATGGTTCTTAAGATCCTTGGATCTTTTGTTTCTATTTTTACTTTGGTGGGTTTCATTTTGCTTAAGATCCATGAGTCCTTTGAATTCTGTTTTTTTTTTCTTTGGTGTTTTTCACACATGTTAAGATCCTTGGATCGTTCGCATTGACCTTTTCTTTGGTGTTTTTCATATTTGTGAAGATCATTGAAGTTTTTGCTTTTTCCTTTTCCTTTGGTTTTCATATTGGTGGGATAATTAGATCTTTTGTTCTTGCCTGTGTGTATGTGTGTGTGTGTGTGTGTGTGTGTGTGTGTGTGTGTGTGTGTGTGTGTGTGTGTGTGTGTGTACGCATTTATTTTTACACTTGCTAAGAACCTTTAATCTCTCGTTTCTACATTTTCTATGCGGGATTTCATACTTCGTAAGACCCTTGTATCTTTTGTTCCTTCGTTTTATGTGATGTTTTTTCACATATGTTACGATCGTTGCATCTTTCGTTTCTACCAGGTCTTTTAGTCCTTTCATTTGTGTTAATATCCTACACCCATTCGTGAATGTAAACTATCTTTCCCGACCATCGCCCCCTTCTCCTTCTCCTGCAGATTCCCCGCCTGCTGGGCATCTCTCAGACCAACATCCTGCTCCTGGACGTCAAGACCCACGCCGTGGCCAAGCAGCAGAAGATCTGTGACATCGCCGACTGGCTCTCCCCCAACAACAAGTCCCACGACTCTCTGATGCTGGAGTTCCGGGGCACCCGACCCTGGACCCTGGTGATGTCGTCCCTGGAGAGCCTCAAGTCCGTCACCGCCGCCATCTGGGAGGCCTTGGACATGGACGGGAGGTTCCTCAACAACGGGGCCCTGCGGAGGGACAGCTTTGAGTTTGGTGAGTGGTCGGCCAGGCTCCAGCACGCTCGAGAACGCTTACGCAAACACGCGAGCACATACATACTCTGTGCTTGCACACAGTTGAGCTCAGTTCAGTGGTTTATTTAATGTCTTTTCATCGCCAGATGATATTAGGCACTTTATTTTAAAAAACAAACAAACAATAAAACAAAACAAACCTCCACACTTAACTTATCATCCACGTTAGTACTTTCAAACCCACATCTGATATATGCATATTTACATAAGTGAAATACCGTAGTGGTACACAAAATTGTTTATCTTTATAAAAATTTTGCAACCTGTGACTGCGAAATAACCATGGCAATTTCAGCAACATATGAACCATATAGGACAGTACTGACATTATCAAAGTTATTCATCTCAATACCTTTCTCCTGATAGAGCGAGGTCAACACTGAGCATTCAAACAAAAGATGATGTACAGAAATGTTTTCTCTGAAACACAAGTAATACCATGAGAATATTTAGTGTTCCAAGTATTCAGCCTTAATTTATGAATTCATCAAACAATGTGCCTTGGGCACGATGGTATGCATACATTTTTCCATAATTTGGATTAATTCACAAGAGGATAAATCGAAGGGATTGTTTCATAAATTTTCCGCGTTTCTATTTGCTCCTTCTCATGCTAGACTCTGCTATTTCATTCCACTTTATACCACGGTGAGATGGGACCCAACAAAAATCAATTCTTATGCCTAGAGTTGTGAAACAATGCAGCAGATGTTTTATGTCAAAAAACAGATCTTTTCTAGCTTTGCAGTCCCAACGATCTAGTGATTGTAAAAGAGATTTGGAATCAACACAAAGTAAAATTCGATAGAAAGCAGTTGGTGTATCATATATGTAAGTCAAAGCCTTCAGTATTGCATATAATTCTAAGGTACAGATTAAAACCCCTTTCCTAAATAATATGATTTCCTGATATTTAAGGTTGGTATTATAAAGCCAGAACCACTGTCAGTGGATTCCATTGCCGACCCATCTGTAAACACTTTTAAATGATTTGGATAGCTGTTTTCTAAATGTTCACGTACTTCAGTTGTTGAAATATTTACATTATCACTTTTCTTTAACAAAGTGTATTTGTAAACAAAAGAAGCATTTAGGTGCTCCCAAGGGAGGTATTGGAGGACTGGCAGGAAATTCTGGTATAGCAGTAATATCAATATTACAGTGTGACATAAAGTCAGAAGTGTAGTTTCTAATTGGTTGAATATATGATATGTTTTTAGACCTCTTAGGAAAATCTTTACTGGAATCCATCAGTATTTCTTCAGTAACTGAATTTTCAACAGAAAGACATCTGACAATATATTTTGGTACATCCAATATTCACTTCTCATTTAGTGGTAATATATTTGTTTCTTTATAACATTTATAAGTGTTTGTATGAACTGGGACTCCCAGAGCTAATTTCTTGGCCGTACTATCCAAACTTTGCAATCTCTTTAAAAGAGAATTAGGTGCAGGGAAATACACTTCCTGCCCATATGTCAATTTCGATCGGACTAAAGAGATGTATAGATGTAAAAGGGTACGACAGTCCTGACCCCATGGTTGATAACATAATATTATAATTTTAAGAAGCTAGGGTAGAATCTTTGGGTTCTCACCATTGTTAAACAACATGAGACATGCTTTTCTTCAGGTAGTTCTAATCCGTTGTTCTTCATATATGTAGATGATTTATCCAATTCCTTTTAATGATCTTTTATTGGAATGCTTCCTTAATGTACAGTTAATCCAAATAGCGATATCATCTGCATATTGAACTACATGCGTTGCTTTTGACATAGATTTGGGAAAATCATGGATTAGGATTGTGAACAACATGGGAGCAATAACTGATCCCCGAGGAATACCCATATTTACATTCCTAAAAGATGAATAAGTTCTCCCAATCCATGTACATATGCTTCTTTCTGTTAGGAAGCTTTTAATATAATCAAACATTCTCCCAGAAATGTCAGCATCTTTTAATTTGTACAGTAGCCTTGCGTGCCATACGCAGTCATAGGCTTTTTCTGCTGGAGAATTGTTTTTCAATGTGACTGGTCAGTTTTACTAAATGGTCTCTGGTACAACGACCTTTTCGAAAGCCTGTTTGCTGAACAAGAATCACACCATCTTTTTCACAGTAATATAACAATCGTTTTTCAATTTTTTTTTCTAAAAGTTTACTAACATGAGATGTTAGAGCTATGGGTCTGTTACTGTGTACAGATATCCTCGGTTTACCTTCCTTGAGTACAGGGACTACTACTGAACTTTTCCAAATTCTTGGACTAGTGCCATTAATCCAACATTTTTGGAATAATGAATGCAGTAATACTTTCCACGAAGAAGGTAAGTGTCTGGTAGTTCATAGGACACTCCATCAAGGCCAGCAGCTGAATCATGTGAATGGATAGAATCTAGCGCTTCTGATAGTTCTGGTAAAAGTAACGGTGAGTTTAGGAAATGTTCGTTTTCTTGTGGAGGAGCCATGTATTCATCTTTTGTTCCTCATTATTTCTGTGACGACGGTTTTCTGGCTGAAGATTTTTAGACTGACTACAAGCTGAAAATAAATCAGAAAAAGCTTCAGCTTTATCCAAAGCAGTGGGAAAATAATTTTTTTTAACTTTATAGGGTATGACTGAGTTTTATAGCAATTTTTCATTTCTTTGACTTTTTCCAAACTTTAAATAAATCTTTGGATTCTGATACTTATGCATGCACACACTATTGCGTTATACTCTCTGTCTCTGTCTGTCTGTCTCTCTGTCTCTGTCTGCCTGTCTGTCTGTCTGTCTGTCTCTCCCTCTCTCTCTCTCTCCCTCCCTCCCCCCCCTCTCTCTCTCTCTCTCTCTCTCTCTCTCTCTCTCTCCTCCTTCCCATCCAGCTTTGTCTCTCACTGCTTCTTTTTGTATGCATGTATTTATGCGTATAAACGTCGTGAAATGTTTGATCGGAAAAGCAGGAAGTTTTGTGGGGTTGGGAAGGGAGAACCGAATGTAGACAAATGTCGAGAGACAGACAGACAGACCGAAAGACACAAACGCTCTCTCTCTCTCTCTCTATCTCTCTCTCTCTCTCTCTCTCTCTCTCTCTCTCTCTCTCTCTCTCACACACACACACACACACACACACACACAGACACACACACACGCGCACACACACACACAACACGCATACACACACGCGCGCGCACACACACACACACACACACACACACACACACCGACACACACAACACACACACACACACACACACACACACACACACACACAACACAACAACACACACACACACACACACACACACACACACACACACACCCCACACACCTCGTAATCAATCACCTCACCACTCCTATCGCTCGACTGTCCCCCAGATTTCAACCGAAGGCAGCTGGCCCTTCGCCCAGACCTTGGCGTGTCAGCCCAGCACGGCAAGGAGCTGGAGAGTCTGCAGAAGCTGCTGGCCTTCCCGGAGGAGGTGGCCATGGTCATGACGGAGCAAGAGCACCAGCTGTTTCTGGAGGTGCCGCCGCCTCACTATGTTCGCCAGGTCACCGTGGAGCTATCGCGGAACTACCACTCTCATGAGACACGCACGGTGGAGGATCTGATTCGCCGCTTTGATGAGGTGAGGAAGGCGGCCATATTGGTGGTTTTGTCTCCCCTTCTTTTCTTCCTTTCTTTCTTCTTTCTTCTTCGAGCAAAGAGTCTTCTATTTTATTTTGTTCTTTACAGTCTTCTTCTTCGTCTTCTAGATTTTCTTTTTCTTCTTCTTCTTCTTCTTCTTCTTCTTCTTCTTCTTCTTCTTCTTCTTCTTCTACTACTACTACTGCTACTACTACTACGACTACTACTACTACTACTACTACTGCTACTACTACTACTACTACATCTTCCTGTACTTCTTCTTGTACTTCTTTTTCTTTTTTTCTACTTCATTTCTTCTTTTCTTCTTCTTCTTCTTCTTCTTCTTCTTCTTCTTCTTCTTCTTCTTCTTCTTCTTCTTCTATCAATGGTGGCACACAAAAAAGCGGAACATGTTTTCAGCAAAATATTCTAGCAATCCGAAATTGTCCACTGTCTAAAATGAATATAAAAGCATGGCTATGAAGTCATGGGAAAGAGAGGACTTGGGAGGGGAGGCGGGATAGAGGAGAAGTCGGGAGGAGGGGCGTGGAAGGTGGCATGTACATAAAGAGATACAATAGTGCACTAGCATGCGTCGTGAATGCCTCCACGAATACAATAAACATGATATACACGACAAAGTAAAGACAAGGAAAGATGAATTTGGTACATGGCACAACAGGACAAAACATCATCACCATTATCATAATCAACAACAGCAAGAAGAAGAAGAAGAAGAAGAAGAAGAAGAAGAACAAGAACAAGAACAACAACAACAACAACAACAACAACAACAACAACAACAACAACAAACATGCTTCGGATCTATAGAGCTGCAGAGGGCTAATTCCACACAGATACAGATGACCTTAGAGTGTTCTACCTTGTCTCAGGTGTGTTCCTGGGTGACCCAGCTGATCATCACCCAAGCCACACACGAGGACCGCAAGGCCGTGCTGTCCTGCATCCTTCGTCTGGCGGTCTACTGCCATGTCTTGGGCAACTTCAACGCCGTCGTCGAAATCCTCTGTGGACTGCGGTGAGTCGTTTAGATGGTTTGTGAGAAAATGGCGAGGCGGGGTGGTGGGGGGGGGGGGGGAGGGTTGGGGTGGAGGGGCAAGGGGTGTGGGAGTTGGGAGGTGGGAAGTAGGGGTATGAGTAGGATATGTGTGTGTGTGCGCGCGCGCGCGCGCGCGCGCGCGCGCGGGTGTGTGTGTGTGTGTGTGTGTGTGTGTGTGTGTGTGTGTGTGTGTGTGTGTGTGATACACAAGGGTCTGTGTGTATGGCTTTCTAGACACAAGAATTCTCAGTACGAGGCTTTTAGTCCACTCGAGACAAGCTCTGCAGCCACAGTCCACTGCTAATCTGTTATCTCATAGCTTAGCCTAATGGACTAATCCACTCGTTTTGACACCTCTGTGATGAAATTAAAAGTGACAGTCATATCCCCAAACCTAGCCCCTGCAGTAAATGTGGGGAATATTGGTGTATGGCTCCCCTTGTCCCACCCAGGCACGTGTGTTCCAGTCACATAGCGCAGCGTCTATGAGACAGTACAGTCCTGGAAAGTGTCCCTTTTTGCCAAGTGGGAAAAGACGTGCGAAGCTATTTTGGATGTCTGTTTTAAGCGCAGATCATGAAATCTCTGTTTTGTTCTTCCTTCTCCTCCTCTTCCACCTCCACTTCTTTCTCCCCCTCGTCGTCCTCCTCCTCTTCCGTCTCCTGCTCGTCTCTGTGCACATTTTGCCTCTTTTTTTTTCGCTATTGGGATCATCATCATCATCGTCATCATCATCATCATCATCATCATCATCATCATCATCATCATCATCATCATCCGTTGGCATCGTTATCATCATCATCATCATCATTGTCATCAGCAGCAGCATCATCAGCATCGTCATCATCATCATCATCATGACATCAACGCAGACCTTTTTTCTGAAATCTTGGAAATAGTGGAGCTGTTGTTTTCGACGTGAACGCCACGCGTACCCTGTCCCTGTCTTCCTTCCCTCCTCTGCTATCTCTGTCTTCCTCACTTCTCTGTAATCTTCCTCATCTGCTTCCTTTTCCTCGTCGTTCTCATCTTCCTTACCTTTTTATTCTCTTCTTTCTACTCTTCCATCTTTACCTTCTGTTCTTCCCCCATTTCATTCTCTTTTTGTACTTTTTGTATAGAACAGGGAGTACTTTACAATGGGAACGAAGAAATGCTCGGTGTGTGTGTGTGTGTGTGTGTGTGTGTGTGTGTGTGTGTGTGTGTGTGTGTGTCTGTCTGTCTGTCTGTCTGTCTGTCTGTCCGTCCGTGGTCAAAATGTGTTCCACTAGCTCCAGACAAAACTACTGGGCCGATCTTTCTGAAAATTTGTAGGTATGTTTATTATGGGTCATAGATGATGCCCGATATTTTATTTTACCTTTATATCCGTTACTAACGGCTATAACGGCCCATAACAGTTTTTATTCTTTATGGAATATCTCAGAAAGTACTTGGCCGATCTTTCTGAAAATTTATAGGTATGCTCATTATGGGTTACGGATGATACCCGATGTTTTGGCTATAACAGCCCATAACGGTTTTCTTCTTTATGGAAAATCTCAGAAAGTACTTGGCCGATCTTGCTGAAAATTTGTAGGTATGTTCATTATGGGTCACAGATGAGGACGATGTTTACCAGAATAGCCGTTAATAACGGCTATAACGGCCCAAAACGGTTTTTCCTCTTTATGGAATGTCTCGCGCATATTCAAGATAAACTGGGAGGTACGCGTATATGCTTTGCATCTTGTTACTCTTTCTTCGCTTGTTCCTTCTCTTCCTTCTTTGACCCCCACCTCTGCTTTCTCCTCTTCTTTCTCCACTTCCTTTACCTTTGCCTCCTCTTGGCTCTCCTTCACTCTCTCCATCTTCCTTTTCTACCCCATCTTTGTCTTGCTTATCCTGCCGTTCTTCTTTCTCCTTTCTAATCTTTTCCTCCTCGTCTTTCTTCCAATCTTTCTCCTTCTCTTCCTTCTTCATTCCCCCCCCCCCCCTCCTCCCATCGCTCCGTTTACTCTTCCACCATTTTCTCTCCTCTTTATTCTCTTCACCCTCCTCTTCCTTTTCTTGTCATAATTTTCTTTCTCTCTCCTCTCTGTCCTTTCATTTGTCGTCTCTTCGTTCATCTTTTCGTTATATTTTTACTCCCCTTTCACGCCCTCCTCTTTACCAGTATCATGCTTCACTACTTCCTTCTATTTCAGCTTATCTTGTCCCTTTCTTTCATCTTCATCTTCAAACACCTGTCCATCCTCCACTGCCATTTCACTCTCTCTTTCTCTACTGTCTCCCTTCTTTTGATTCTGTTTCTTCTTCTTGTTATGTCCGAGTTTTCTTCTTTTTCCTTTTTCTCTTCCTTGTTGTCATAATCACCTCGACATATACTTTTTTTTTTTTTTAAATTAAGTTTCGTCAGAAATTGTGAGCAAAAATGGTGAAACCTTACCGGCACAGAGCATGTGTTATTTTCTTCTCTATTTTTATTATTTTCTTTCTCCTCTGAATCATCATTCTACACATTCTCTTGTTCCTCTTTTTTTCTCGCCCTATCTTCTGTTCGTCCGAACAACAACAACAACAACAAAAGTTCTGAGAGATCGTCAGAGTTGTCCTTCGTGTGACCACCCAAGGACAACTGATGGGAGTATCGCGCGAAGCTGTCATCCTATCCCTGTTGCTCAGCTTCCGTGTTTTGCTTCATCTACATTCACCGTTATCAGCACCCCCTATATCCGAAATTAAAAAGAAGCCCAGAGAATGCGGCTTGGTGTGATTGGTACTGTTTTCACGTCA
>CM065716.1:95806104-95808604 GCA_033310375.1 Conus canariensis
GTGTGTGTGTGTGTGTTAGCGTGCGTGTGTGTGTGTGTGTGTGTGTGTGTGTGTGTGTGTGTGTGTGTGTTTTCATATGTGGAGAATTTCATTTCGCCAGCCAGTCTTTTCTTTTAGACCCATATGAAGATGTCCTTTAAATAAAAAAAAGAAGAAACAAAACACAAAAAGAAAGGAAAAATCGTTTCATAAGACTAAAGCGTAATGATATGATACAAAAATAGATATTGTTTTATATTTGTTTCCATTTGTTTTTTTTTGTAATCTGTAGTTCTTTGTTGTTGCTGAAGTTAAATGAGACGCTATATGACAAGAAAGATATCCAGATGAAAAAAAAAGAATCATGGACAGGAAGCGAAAAGCGATGTCTTTGACCTCATCTTCGATCGACGAGCTTCATGTCGAGAAGAAGAAACCAGCGAGGCTTCCTCAATGAGAAACGCACCTCCAACTGACCTGAATTTAACAGCCCAACACGTCCGCGCCTGTCTGACAAAACGGAGGGGAATGATTGGTGGGCGAATCCCCACAGGTCCGCTTTCATTGGTCTTCTTCCCTGTTTCCGATTGGCATGCTTCCCGGGCGCTGACAGATTCAGAATTGCTCATTGGCTAGCCGACTTAGCGCGTGCGGCGGCCATGATGGCAGGTGATTCCTGGATGAAGCCATTTTGTGGATCTGTGTCAGATGTGCGTTCAGACACACAGCTGCATTTTTATTCCTTGTCCTACAGTTTATAACCCCCCCCCCATCCTCCTTTCCCCCCCGCTTCCGTGCGCTCCATAGGTCGGGCGATTAATTTCGCATCTGACGGAAAGAAGCGTTCTTTTCGCAAAAGAAGATTGCCCCCCACTTAGTTTTATTCTTGAGATGAGTGGTCCGAAAGAAGAACCTTAAATTGGTGTGTTTTGATTTTTTTTTTTTTTTTTGTAGGTAGCTATAATGATTCCAAAACAGCACTTTTACCCAGTTCCGTACGTTTCCTAAGTACAAAATAAACACAAAACTTAGAGCCTTGAACGGAAAAGACAGCAGTATGTGTGCGTGTGTTGTTGTTGTTGTTGTTGTTTGCGCTGATGTTCACGCAGTGTATTAATATCTGAAGCAACGCAAGTAGGTGCCACATGTGTTGAGGGTCAGCTCCTTATATAACGGCATCATGTCCATACAGATCCAAACCAGAATAGCACCGTCATTTGTTTTTTTCAGTTTCCGATGCTTAATTCTAAACAAATCCTCATTCTTGTGTCATATTTTAATGAGTACAGACCACACATGGGGTCACTGTTTTGCCGGATTGCGCTTTTTGTCATTTCGTACTGTCAGCTCGCCACTCGTCTTTCACTGCTGAAAGATTCGGCGTTTACCCCGAAATAGGCACCTGTAGTCGGATAGGCTATAGCCTTCAAAAATGGTCTGAGACCAGAATACATTTCCTTCGCATCATCTCCGTCATCCTCATCCGCATTGAGCATATGAAATGAAAAGATTTTGCCTCCACACACACACACACCCTCCCCCGCCACTTCCGGTATTGTGCAGGTATGAGCGATCTTGACAGGAGCTCACCATGGGCACAAACGTAGGAAGAAAATTCAATGCGAGGTTGAGCTTGAAGGGCCACAGAATCTGAGACTTTTTTTTTCTTTTTTAATCACGATCATTTAGGCTGATGATGAAGAAGATGAAACGATGGAGCTCCATTCTGATTTGAGACTACATAACCAGTGCTGCACCCTATGCTTCCTTTCATAATATACCCTGGTGTCAGCCAGACACCTGCCTTCCGTTGGTAAAAATTAGGGAGGTGTAAGAAAAAAGGAGAACCGACTGAACGATACATGTTGGAAAATAAAGAAGGAAAGACTGGAAAAAAGCTGTATTTACTGAAACGATATATGAAGCGAGAAGTAGAGAAGGTAGGAAAAGAAGTATTTACTGAACAATACGCGCTGTTAAAAGTAGGAAAAGTAGGGAAGCATAGTACTCACTTAACAATAGATGTTGTGAAAAGTAGAAAAAGGCTGGGAAAAGAAAGTCTAACTGAACGATACGTGCTGCAAAAAGTAAGGAAACGCAGTACTCACCTAACGATGGATGTTGTGAAAAGTAGGAAAGGTAGGACAAAGTAGACCTAACTGAACGAAATGTGCTGCAAAAAGTAGGAAAAATAGGGAAACGCAGTACTCACCTAACGATAGATGTTGTGAGAAGGAGGAAAGGTGGGGCAGAGTAGACGTAGTTGAATGATACGTGCTGCAAAAAATTGGAAAAGTAGGGAAACGTAGTACTTACTTAAGGATAGATGTTGTGAAAAGTAGGAAAGGTAGGACAAAGTAGATATAACTGAACGACACGTGCTGCAAAAAGTAGGAAAAGTAGGGAAACGTTGTACTCACTTAACGATGGATGTTGCAGATAGTAGGAAAGGTAGGACAAAGCAGACCTAATTGAACAATACGTGATGCAGAAAATAGAAAACGTACGGCAACGTGGTTCC
>CM065716.1:95813604-95816104 GCA_033310375.1 Conus canariensis
ACTGTCCTATCCACATTCTCACTCTCCTGTCTCCCAAGCACAGCACAGCACAGCACAGCACAGCACAACACAACGCAGCACAACACACCCAAGCAAAGCACAACATAACAGCACAACACAGCTGAGCACTGCACTGCACTGCACTGCGCAGCACAACACAACACAACACAACACCGCATAACACAGCACAGCACAGCACAGCACAGCACACACAAAACAAAACAATACAGCGCAGCACAGCACAACACAACACAACACAACACAACACAACACAACACAACACAACACAACACAACACAACTGACATCCTCACCGTCCTGTCCATATCCCTCACTCTCCTATTGCCCAGACACACAGTTCACATTCTCACTGTTCTGTTCACATCCTCACTCTCCTATCGCCCAGACACAGTTCACATTCTCACTGTTCTGTTCACATCCTCACTCTCCTATCGCCCAGACAACTTAACACAGTTCACATTCTCACTGTTCTGTTCACATCCTCACTCTCCTATCGCCCAGACACAGTTCACATTCTCACTGTTCTGTTCACATCCTCACTCTCCTATCGCCCAGACAACTTAACACAGTTCACATTCTCACTGTTCTGTTCACATCCTCACTCTCCTATCGTCCAGACACAGTTCACATTTCCACTGTTCTGTTCACATCCTCACTCTCCTATCGCCCAGACACAGTTCACATTCTCACTGTTCTGTTCACATCCTCACTCTCCTATCGCCCAGACACAGTTCACATTCTCACTGTTCTGTTCACATCCTCACTCTCCTATCGCCCAGACACAGTTCACATTC
Organism: Conus canariensis; assembly: GCA_033310375.1. Classification (NCBI taxonomy): domain Eukaryota; kingdom Metazoa; phylum Mollusca; class Gastropoda; order Neogastropoda; family Conidae; genus Conus; species Conus canariensis. The sequence goes on from CM065716.1 coordinate 95,814,419, forward strand.
TCACTGTTCTGTTCACATCCTCACTCTCCTATCGCCCAGACAACTTAACACAGTTCACATTCTCACTGTTCTGTTCACACCCCTCACTCTCCTATCGCCCAGACAACTTAACACAGTTCACATTCTCACTGTTCTGTTCACATCCTCACTCTCCTATCGCCCAGACAACTTAACACAGTTCACATTCTCACTGTTTCTGTTCACACCCCTCACTCTCCTATCGCCCAGACACAGTTCACATTCTCACTGTTCTGTTCACATCCTCACTCTCCTATCGCCCAGACAACTTAACACAGTTCACATTCTCACTGTTCTGTTCACAATCCTCACTCTCCTATCGCCCAGACAACTTAACACAGTTCACATTCTCACTGTTCTGTTCACACCCCTCACTCTCCTATCGCCCAGACAACTTAACACAGTTCACATTCTCACTGTTCTGTTCACATCCTCACTCTCCTATCGCCCAGACAACTTAACACAGTTCACATTCTCACTGATCTGTTCACACCCCTCACTCTCCTATCGCCCAGACACAACGCAGCACAGTTCACATCTTCACTGTCCGGGTCACATCCCTCACTCTCCTGTCTCCCCACCAGACGCAGCCAGATCCTGGTGGGCACGGAGCCGGAGGAGGAGGGCGACTACGACCTGGACCTGGACAGCTACCAGCCGGTGAGGCCCCTGCACAACGAGCACGAGGTGATGGTGCTGACGCCACGCCTGGCCGACCTCGATCACCACTCCTTGCAGTGCGTCAACCACGGTTCCACGCTCGTCCGCTGGGAGGAGGTGTCGGGCAGGTGAGGGTCGTTTGGCCTGTGTGTGTGTGTTGCTTTGGTTCGTTTGCTGCTTGTTTCCTGTTTTCCGTTGGTTGGTTGGTTGGTTGGTTGGCTGATTGATATCCTCACTGCCGTATCCACATCTTTTAGTCTCCTTTCCCTTAGGAAATCCTCTTGGCTGGCTGGTTTGTTTGTTGGGGAGAGGGGGGGGGTGGTAATATGTGTTATTTCGTGGTGGTTGGGTGATTGATTGGTTGATGACTTTGTTTTTCTGAAAGGATCGCAGGTATGAGATTGCGTGCACCTGCGCACGTGCTTACCCACGCATATATGCGTACATGCACACGAAGACAGACACAGGTTGGCGCGGGTGCGGGCGCGCTGCACAAAATTAATAGACACCTATTCACCTACCCACTCTCACACACAAATACACATTACGTATGCATGCACGCACGCACGCGCGCGTGCACGCACTTAAACATACACACACAGACACACAGACACATATCTATCTGTCTATCTACTAATCTATCTATCTATCTAAAAGCATGCATACACAGGCAGAGAGAGAGAGAGAGAGAGAGAGAGAGAGAGAGAGAGAGAGAGAGAGAGACCGCTACTCGACTGTAGCAAAGTCACTGACATCAGTGCATGCAGCGTTCCGCCAATAGGGCTATCCAGGCATGACCTGAGGATCATAATTTATATACCCAGCCTTGTGGAACTCTGTTGAGGAGAGAGAGAGAGAGAGAGAGAGAGAGAGAGAGAGAGAGAGAGAGAGAGAAGAAGAGAGACAGACAGACAGACAAGACAGACAGACAGACAGACAGACAGACAGAGAGAGAGGATCGGGAAGGCGGTTGTGGCGGCAGAAGATGGATGAGAGTTTTGCGCGCAA
>CM065716.1:95823604-95826104 GCA_033310375.1 Conus canariensis
CTAATGTCCACACAAAAGCGATGAACGATTTCTTCGCATATTCCAGAGTATCTTTGAAGGTCTGACCAGGGGCAGGAAGCAGGGAGCTGGCGTTCTCTTCGTATCAGTTCGAATCCGTAAATTCAGATTAGGCGCAAAACTCTGTATTTCCCATTAGACTTCGGGATATATTGCGGCATCCTTCAGAGGACGAGCCCCGGCTTAAACTATTCCAGGAGAGTTCAGCCCCTGGAACGCATAAGACCTGACCCTGAAGTTGTTTGAACGGCGTTTTGTTTGTTTGTTTGTTTGTTTGTGCTGACCATGCAAGTGTCCTTGATTGCCGGTTTTCCTGTCTTCCTCTGTACACTTCACGCAGAAATCCTGATAGTTTAAAGTCTTCACGCAAAAATCCTGCTGCTTTACGCTTCACGCAAAAATCCTGTTGGTTTAGTCTTAACGCAAAATCACGCTTCTTTAGTCTTCATCCCAAAACATCCTGCTGCTTTACTCTTCACGCAAAAAAAAAAATCCTGCTGCTTCAGTCTGCACGCAAAAATCATTAAGTCCAAAAGCTACGCGCATTCCCATTCTCTTCGCTAAGGGCAAATTCGCATTGATCTGATTTCTTAACCGCCACAACCCACCCTCCTCCCCACTCCCACCCGTAAGTGTGGACAAGATCAGCGTATTTTTCACCGTGGTAATTTTTTCAAAGAAGCTTAAGAAATTCCTCTTTGTTCAAACAGTGCTGATAGTGAACGTAACTCCAGATCCTGACCTCTCTCTTTCAAATAGATGATTTAAAGGAGCGATGTCCTCTGCCGTGCGTGCGGTAGGTCATGGTTGTTTTCTTTTCTTTACCCCAAACAACATGTTTTACATCATGTTTCGTATCACCAGACACACACACACACACACACACACACACACACACACACACAGAAGAGAGAGAGAGAGAGAGAGAGAGAGAGAAGGAGAGAGAGAGAGAGAGAGAGCTCATTCATCTCTCAGTATCTGCGCTGCATTTGAAGAGTTGCTGAAAGCTTGCGGTTCTGCAGCCGCCCTGCATGCTGCTCTGTAAGCACGATGATGAATGACTTGTATTCTGGGTCAGGCGCTGTGCACGTGCTTCACTGTCACTGTCCTACTCTCGGTGCATGACTGTGTCAGCGTTGGGTGAGGAGTAGGGGGGCAGCTAGGATGTTGATCTGGAGCGGGGGAAGAGGGTGAGGGGGGATAGGGTGAATCTGGAAGCTTAGAATATGAACGAAACTGCGATACTCTCTCTCTATCTCTCTCTCTCTCTCTCTCTCTCTCTCTCTCTCTCTCTCTCTCTCTCTCTGTGTGTGTGTGTGTGTGTGTGTGTGTGGCTTGCTTGCGTTGTTCATTCTCGGTTCCTCTACTGTGTTCTATTCATGTTATCTTCTCAACATTCGACAAGTGCTAACTTGTGTGTTGTGTCTATTTTTAAATCTCTCCTCACTTTTTGCATACCTCAGCCCTTTCCCCATTTCCTCCCTCACCCCCAAACCGCCCTGCGTTTTTACAGTTCAGCGTGTTCTTGCTGCACAAGCGAGGCCCCGGTAAGAAGAAAGCAACATGATAGCTACTCCATGACGATCTTGATCAAATAACTCACCTGGTGTTAGTAGTTTGCCCTGTGCACACCCCAAGCAATGCTCGGGAACATGAACGCAAATTGAAGACTCGCCATGATTTATGTGCTTAGCAGAAGGAAACTGGTAAACCAGTCGAACATAAATGGACATGTCCTTTTTTTAAGCGTGTGCGAGTGTGAGTTCAATGGTAAATGTGAGAATACACCTCATTTTCTTCGTTTCACTCGAACAAACATTGTATATAAAGGCAGATGCTATCAACTTAAAACAAAAAGTGTTTTGAAACCTGTTGAACGTCGATTTAGTGTCTGCTTTCAGTTAGTGCTGCCTGGGTCAGCTAGTGCCACAACAGCCCTCTCCTCCCTTCATTCTTCCTTCCTCACTCCATGTCCCTTCTCCCCTACCCCCCCCCCCCCCTTTCGCCAGAATCACACCCTTTCGTATCGCCTTAACTTCTCTCATTCCAGCCGCTTTCTTCTTTTGCTTGGCTGCGTTTGTGGGCCCCATTAAGTGGTCACCTTCCCCTTACAGGGTGAACAGTTCATATGCAGCGTTTTGCGTTAATGTATCCTGTATTTGATCTTTTTTCTTTTTTTACCAAGCATCTGTTTGTAGCCTGCGTGACACAGTGACTGCCGTTCTGTTTTAGATTTATCGTTCTTTTAAAAGAACTCACAATTGAAGTTAATGCCTCCTTTTGCCTCACCGCTTCCTCCCCCTCCCTCTACCACCCCCACCCCCGCGCTGTCTTTCCGCTCCGCCTACCGACCCACCCCCAGTTCTTACTCCCACCTCCCCCATCCCAACCCCCCTTTCCCTTCCCTAAGCATGTTGATTTTTTACGCTGCTGACCAGTCTGGCGGATAGGGTGATTGGGAAGGGGTGTTCACTGCTTTCCA
>CM065716.1:95836104-95853604 GCA_033310375.1 Conus canariensis
TCCACATGATTCCCACCCCTTTCAGCTCTTCCACATCGTCATCTCTCTGACTGTTTCTGGGTCGTTCTGTCTTTACTCTCCCCTGTTGATTCCAGGGTAGACCCTGTCGAGTGGTGTTGGATGCTGGGTACCCAAGAATATGTCCTACCCAGTTCTACTTCTTCCTCAGGGTCTGCGTGGCGAGTCACTCCTGCCATGCTCTTTGCCACAACTTGCTGGCTTTCTCCACCACTTGCATGTTAAACATGCACCCCAGACATTTTTTTTCTCTCTGCGTACGCAGGCTGATACTCCTGCGGACACTGCCCGTATAGACAGGCAGTGGAGTTTTGTGTGGATGACCGTTTTTTATCCCGCCATTAAGGCAGCCATACTCCATCTTCGGGGAAGGCGCATGCTATGTGTAACGTGTCATCCATACCAACGTTCAAACTGACCTTCTCTTCCGAAAGTTGGTGATGGGATTTTACGTGTGTGCAAGATGTCATGCGTGCGCTCACACACGGAACCTCGGTTTATAGTCTCATTCGAATGTATGGGGAATGGAGTCAGAACCAAGGTTAACTCGCAGGTTCGAACCCGCAACCCCAGGATCACGAGTCCGGCGCTCTACCAACTGAGCTATTCCGGCCCCCACCCCAGGCAATGATCACGTGTATCTTCTGCTGCATCGCTTTGGTGTTGCTTCATATTTCAAAGCCATACAGCAAGGCTGATTTGACAGAGTTAAAGATGCTTAGTTTGTGTGTACATCTCAGAACATGCGGGTCCAGACGTTTCGACCGGATAATCTGCTCCCGGGCATTACGCTCGTAGGCATTTCAGTCACAAGTTCTCCCCCCTGTCTCTGCCACGAACCACACATACAGACAATTACCATTCAGCTAAAACGTACAGAACGTGTGTTAGTACATCCACTATGGAGATTATGTCTTGGCGCATGCCTGCTAGTTGATTTTCTGGATGTTCTCGAGATCACGCCGAAACCTCAGAACCGATTTGAACGAAGCTGGCAACTTGGCCCACGGGTAAACCCGTTAAAGCTGGGGGCAGATGCGGCGTATCAAGTTCGTTTAACACGTTCACGGAAAGAATTTATTGAAACAATTTTGACGAAACTTGGTAAACAGGTGAGCTGTGGCCCATAGAAAAAGCCGTAATATTTCAGTACGAACCTGTGGTGGGTATCTGTGGAGCGGTTTTGTGGTGATGATCCGTGATGATGATCTGTAGGGGTGATTTGTGATGATGATCTGTGGCACTGATCCGTTGTGATGATCTGTGGTGTGGATCGGTGGTGCGGATCTGTGGTGATGATCTGTGGTGATGGTCCCTGGTGATGATCTGTGGGGATGATCTGTGATGATGATCGTGATCTGTAGTGTGGATCTGTGATGATGATCTAAGGTGATGAGGTTGTGCAGATCTGTGATGGGGATCTTTGGTGATGATTTTTGGTGCGAAACTTGATCAAAGGGGGATCCAGGATCCGTTCGACCTTGACATTGATCTGTGTTCTGTCTACTGCCCGTCTACTTAATGATGAAACTACATTTAACAACACATTCTCATTATTGCTCGGCATCCTACGACAAACACTCAGGTTGATGCTTCTCTTGTTGTGTGCAAAAGCTTTCTAAATGACTTCAATCTCGACACTTCATTGTCACGTACGTCTTTTTGGGGGCGTGTCTGTCAACAACACTGTCATTGTATTCCAACGATTCTTTGATTCATCTCGCACATGTCTTCTGTCACATGCTCAACACCTGCTCCTGTTTCCATGTCATGTAATGAGGAGGAGTGGTAGTCGGCAATTCTGCCTCAATATCGGAATATTTTGATAGGAAGCTGCAGGCAAACAGTGCGAGAGAGACAGACAAACAGACAGATAGACAGACAAACAGACAGAGACAAGGAAGAGAGAGAGAGAGAGAGAGAGAGAGAGAGAGAGAGAGAGAGAGAGAGGGAGGGAGGGAGGGAGAGAGAGCAAACAATTACAGGAAAGCGAAAAAGAGGAGGGGTTTGGGGGGATGGGATCCAAGGGAAGAGAGTGCAGAGATGGAGAGACATGGAGAGCTCAGACAAAGTGAGAGAAAGAAAAAGAGAGAGTTTGATATGGAGAGAGGGGGAGGGTAATGTTGGGAGGCTAGGGAGAGAGAGAGAGAGAGAGAGAGAGAGAGAGAGAGAGAGAGAGAGAGAGAGAGAGAGAGAGAATGACAAAATGTTTAATGAACAGGCCTTCTGCCCATGTCAAGGGGAGTGGGCACAAAAGGAAATGATGTCAGGATGCTAAAGAGAGAGAGAGAGAGAGAGAGAGAGAGAGATAACGATAACGATAATTTATTCAAGAAAGGCCACAGCCCCATTTGAAGGGGGTATTGACATATAACTGATGTAACAACACATTAATATACAAGCACATATAAACAAATTCAAGTCAGATAACTCCTTCTCTTGAAGGATTTATACAAATATGAAGCTAGATCACCAACAACATTCTCATTTTTTGACGACAAAAGCAAGACAAGCCTAAAAAATGATGGACGTCGATAATATTTCAAAGGAATATATTTTTGTCTTAAATCTGTAAGCAAAGGACAAACAAACAGAAAATGAAGTTCGTTCTCTGGGGCAGACTTGCACAATGGACATAAAACATCTAATTCTGTATGAACATTATAACGTTGCCTGTGTACAGCAATATCAGATACACCGAATCTAAACTTAGTTAATGCAGATCTGACAAAACTATTGATATTCATCGACAGATAAGGTTCCGCTTCCATTACCTGATTTGACTTTAGAAATCGAAACAAAGAAAATCTCTCACTGTTTTTAATATGACTATTCCAGTCTTGCAAGTTACAATCAATTATTCTCTGCTTAAAACAAGCCAAAAATGTTTTAACACATCCAACACTCTGTTCTAACCAAACAAACGAAAACCCATAACTACAAAGACATTTACGAACAGAAGTTGCCCAAGTTGATTTACCTCTAGAATCTAAATCAAACAATACTCTGTATGCTTTTGCAGGTAACCTGTGTTCTCCCATACGCATGAGCTTAAGCCAATAACTAATACATTTCACGTATGAATTTACATAAATGGGATATCTGCCAAGCTCACCATAAACCAAGTCATTAGGGGTTCGTCTATCCACATGCAAAAAGCGTTTCATAGCAAATAAATGTAATTTTTCAATTTCATGACCTTTATCCAATCCCCAAATTTCAGCGCCATACTGTACAATAGGCTGCACTTGGGCATCAAACAATTTAAAAAATAATTTAACTGAAGCACTTTCAAATTTATAAAGCAAGCTTAAAATAGCTATAACAGCACGCTTTCCTCTGTTAACAAGATCATGACAGGCAAACGTAAAGCTAAGTTTTGTTGAAAAATATATGCCCAAGTACTTGTAAGCATTTACCACCGACATTTGTGAACTTCCATACAACCACCTTTCACGCGATGCTAAGAAACCACCCTTTCGAAAAACTATAATGTTTGATTTACTCATGTTTACTTTCAAAGCGAGTCTACATGCTGCAGAATGCAAATTATTCAATTGGTTTTGTAATCCTACGACAGTTTCAGAGAGCAAGACGATATCATCTGCAAATAACAATATAAATAATTCGATCGAGTCAAAAGTGACACCGTGTCTTCCCTTCTCAATAATTTCTAGTGCTAATTCATTAATATACAATGAAAATAATACTGGGCTGCAGACATCCCCCTGTTTAACACCCTGAGTACATCTAATATAGTCACTAAATTTTGCCCCACATCTTATCGTAGCTTTAACATCTTTGTACATGCATTTTACACAATTATATAATTTACCTTTGATTCCATTTTTTGTAAGTATCGGCCACAAAAGTTTTCTTGAAATGGAGTCAAAGGCCTTTTCAAAGTCTATAAAGGCAACATATAGCTTACGGTTGTTAGAAAATTGTTTCTGGACAGCTGCTAACAGAGTGAACATATGATCAATTGTACAAAAGTTTTTCTTGAACCCTGCCTGGTGATCACCTGTTATATTGTTTACTTCAATCCATTCTGACAATCTCTTGTTAATTATAGAACCAAATACTTTACTTGCAATATCAGACAAGGATATTCCTCGTAATTGTTAGGGTCATTCCTATTACCTTTTTTAAAGAGAGGGAGAATAAATGATTTGTGCCAATCTTCAGGATAAATTCCATTGTCAAACAAATTATTGAACAATTTAACCAGAAAATCAGTTCCAACATTACCAACATTTTTAAAAAACTCACAAATCATGCCATCTGGACCAGCTGCCTTTCCATTTTTTAGCTTTCTTATTGCAGCAACAACTTCAATTTTGCTTATAGGACGATCATAATGTTCTATATATCCGTTGTCGCATATCATATCATTTACTAGAATTTCAGTTTCTGTCCTAGAATCCTTATCCAGCACATGCTTAAAATGATTATACCATTCATCTATAGTGATTTCGTTTTGATTATATACTCGCTTTCTAAATACTGTACGTACATTTCTCCAGAACTCTTGCTGACTATCAATACTTGTGATCACTTTTTCAAACAGTAAATCGTTGTGTTGTTTCTTCTTTCTTTGTAATAAATTTTTATACTCACGTCGAGCTACACAGTATAGATGTCGGACATCTTTATCTAATGTGTTGCAAAATGTTCTTAACAATTTTCGTAAATTTTGTCTTTCAATTTTACATTCGGCATCAAACCAATCATTTTGTCGCTTCACTCTGTTTACACAAACTTTACGTTTCATACCGTCAGCAGCTCTTTTTACAGAACTGTTAAACAAGTTAAGTGCATCATTTATATTTACATCTACTAAGTCCATAGCACGAAATAACTGGAATTTGATTTCCTGTGAGTTCATTGAGTCTATGAAATTCAAGGCATAATCCTTATCCCACACAAACTTTTCAATATACTCTCTCCTTTTGTCATTTTCATTCACACCCACATTTGTTCCTAGAACATTTACGCTAAGTTCCAAAGGCATATGATCAGATTCCAATCGTTCTTTCACACACAATTTACAAGAAGAGTTTATAAAGTCAAAAAGTTCACATGATGCTATAAAGTAATCATTCACACTACAACCTGATTCACACACATATGTAAAGTGACCGTTGATGTCACTCGAACAAAGACCATTAAGAATGTACAGACCCAAAGCATTACACATGTTTAACAGACGTTTACCATATTCATTCAACACCTTGTCTTGAGACTGTCGTTTAACTTTAGACGAATCAAATTTGTCAAACCATGAAAACGTTTTAATATTGTCATCACATTCTGGAGATATGTCTGCTGTTCGACCGTTAAAGTCACCACACATCAATATTGACATCTTATCACTGAAACATATATTATTTACAATACAATCCTCAATTTGACTGATCCCATTATCCACGTTTAGCACAGAATAGTATGGCGATTTCTCGGGTGGAACATATGTACATAAATATAAGATATCATTTGATAAGCAGAACAAATTTTTGTCAAGAACAAATAACAACACATTATCAAAATGAACAACAACTTGTTTCACAAATTTCACAAGACTATTCCTGATTAAACATATTACTCCCCCTGATCTCCTTCCTCGCTCAGTAAATCGTAAAGCTGGCTTTACAAACACAGTGTGGTCACTAAACACAGTAGACTGGAAATCATCAACAAAAGTCTCAACAAGACAGACAAAATCAAAAGATGACACATAATCAATAAAATCAATGTTAGAAAGCTTCGACAATATACCACCTATGTTCCAATGGAGAAAAGAATAGTTTTTAATAACGGGTGTATTTATTGTAACTGGTGTGATTACAGTGGTTGGCATGACCGTAGTGGTTAGTGAATTAATGTTTATTTGTGGATCATAAACCTCATCTGACATTACAGGCTGTACAACTGAAACACAATCCTCACAGGCACGCACATTTTTGTCGACACGTTCGTCTCTTAAACTATGTACACCAACTTCGGAGAGGACTCTTTCGTTCAATATTGGAGATGAATTGCTCTTATTCCCGTTTTGATTATGTATATATACATTGGAGCACAGACATTCATTCGATGATGAAATCGAAGCATTTTCATTCACGCGTTCATTCATTCTACAAGGCAAGCATTTATTCAATGAAAAAGATATTCTGTTCTCAGCCACTCTTTCATTACATACATAAAATTTAGAAGACAAACAAAAGCATCAAACACGAAAGGAAAAACACTTTCATCTACGCTTTCATTATGTGCATGACCAAAATTCGATGTGTTGCCAGGTACACATTTATCGGCCACCGTGAAAACATCTGAATGCGTTCGTTTGAACGACGCATTGCACGCACAGTATCTGTCGTGAACTTCACAACTAACAAGGGACGTTGACACAGCTGTGTCACCCATCCCAACCCGAACTGCACGTGCTGTGCCATCCTTCCCTTCTCCTGTACACGGTGTTACACTTGTTTCTGTACCCTCCGCGTTTTTATTTATGTACTGATTTGCTGAATTAAATTGTTTTGATATTTCTCTAACAGGCCGGCCATACCTCTAGGTAGACAGTTTCAGATTACTGTCTTGGTCAAGGTAATATTTTTTTCCTTCAATCACCAGGTGATCAAAGATCATTGATACCTTTTTATTTTCTTTTCTTGCGTCTTTCAGATGAGGGACAAGTTTTTTACGAATTTCTCTCACTCGCTGGGAGAAATCTTCACCCACAAATACATCTGTACCGCGTAGCTTGTGTCTGGCACCCAGTATCGATTCCTTATCCTTAAAAAATGTGCAGCAACCAATAATTGGAGAGTCATGTTTCGCATTCAATCTGTGGAGCCTGTCAAATTGTATGTCTCTCGCCAGTTCTAATTTATCAGCTAGCAAATCATGCACAAGGCCCTCACAGTCCTGCCTGGTTTCCCGTTCTCTCCTGGGGATGCCATGAAATATTACATTGTTTCGCTTAGAACGACATTCTAAGTCGTCTGTCTTTTGTTCAAGTTTCAACACTTTTTCATTCAGTCTGTCGTTCTGTGCCTTCAGGTTTTCATTATCACGTCTGAGATCAGCGATCTCCTCTTTCAGAGACAAAACGTCATCATGCAGTCCGGCATACATTTCCTTCATGTCCCTCATGTCAGCTTTCATGTCATCGAACTTACAGTTCAGGTTCTGTATGGAAGACAGCACATCACGGAGACTGGGTTCTGCATCCATCCGGGAGGGAGAGGACTTGGATGCCGGTGAACCACCGCTGGCGGTCTTCAGTCTGGTCTGCCTCAGGTCTGCTGCTTTGTTGCCAGAAGTAGGTCCGGGGTTCAACTCAACGTCACCGCAACGCTGAAGTAAAAGGCCGTGGAATAACAGAGACAGGATCAAACCTACGGTGACACCGCCTTGCCATGTATGAATTCTCAATGTCCGAAAGAAGAAAGCGGCCTTTTTCAAACCACGCTGGTGCATAAAAGCCCAAAAAACAGACACAAAACCACCACAAACAGCACGAAAAGCTAGAGGTACTGCAGGCATGATGTCGGTCGCACAGTAACACCTCACAAGAATGTCTTTAGACAACACAAATTCAAATTAATTTCAGAGCTCCGACTTCTTAGTGTTTACATTCTGCGTGCCGGAAGTGAACCCCCCGAGAGAGAGAGAGAGAGAGAGAGAGAGAGAGAGAGAGAGAGAAGAGAGAGAGAGAGAGAGAGAGAGAGAGAGAGATTATGTAAGTGTATCTGCCAAGCAGAGAAGAGACAGTGGGAATTTTTGCTTCTTCAAGCGAAACGATTTCAGATCGGTTGTTCACATGGCGGGGGAGAAGAAAAAAACAAAGGGGGGGGGGGGGGGGTGGCAAAATGGAGCCTGGAGCTGGAAGAGGTAAGAATTTGGAGAGGCTCGTTGATGGGGATGTGACGGTGGGGGACAGGGATTCGTAGTAGTGGTGGTGGTGGTGGTGGTGGCGGCAGGTCGAGGGAGATGCTCCCAATATGGGTTATTGACCCCTCCCGGTGGGCTGATAAGAACCGTGACATGATCCATCTGACTACTCATGGCGTGGAACTGTCCTAGTAATTATGTATATATTTTTTTTACCCTTTTCGTGGCGGTCAGTGCCCCGATCCGGCTAGTGGAACACAAAGGACAGAGGCGGTACCCGTGTTGTTTTGCAGCGGAAAGCTCTCTCTCTCTCTCTCTCTGTCTGTCTGTCTGTCTGTCTGTCTGTCTGTCTGTCTCTCTCTCTCTCTCTCTCTCTCTCTCTCTCTCTCTCTCTCTGTGCGTTCGTGCGTGCACACGTGCGTGCGTGTGTGTGTGCGTGTGTAGGTGTGCGTGCGTGCGTGCGTGCGTGTCTGTGTTCTATCTTCCTCCACTTCACCTGGCTCTCTCTCTCTCTCTCTCTCTGTCTGTCTGTCTTCTCTCTCTCTCTCTCTCTCTCTCTCTCTCTCTCTCTCTCTCTCTCTCTCTCTCTTACATGAAGAAATAACCAGTGAATAAGTTATTAAGTATTTTAAGTAAAGTTTTCACGTCTATTTTAAACAAGCGTCTATACACATGGGCAGAAAAACAACACAAAATTTGTGAAGAGCAAACCAGATTCTGAAAAGATCATGAAACAGTTGATCATAAATTTACTGTAATATCCATGATGAAAATGCGTTTGTCAGGAGAGAGAAAGTGTAAAATGTACGTTGCTTTTATTGCTTATATGAAAACTTTCGACTCTGTTGATGGAGATCGTCTTTGGCTAGTTCTTAAAAAGGTAAAAACGTCCACTAAAATGCTACGCATGCTCCAAGGCATAAATATATCAGTCCAGTCGTGCGTACGTTGGGGAAGTGAAACGTCTGAGTTCTTTGACTGTCCAGCCGGCAAGAAACAGGGATGTATGTAATCTCCCCTGATTTTTTCTTTGTTGATAACCGAGGTTGCTGAACAAGTTACACACCATGGCAAACACGGATTCCAGTTTTTGCCAGGCTTACAAGAAATCTTTTTATTGTTATTTACTGATGATATAAAATGTTTGCTATCGACAACTACTTCAGGGCTACAAAATCAATTAAATAACCTTGATAAAGCAGCAACAGCTTCTCTAGGACTTAAAGTGAACTTAAAGAAAACAAAAGTTATGGTTTTTAGAAAATGGGGACATTTATCGAAAACAGAAAAATGGATCTATCGGGGGAAAGAGATTGAAGTTGTTAACAGTTATAAGTTTTTGGGATTTACTTTAACCACGAAGTTATTATACGTCATTGCACTCGAAGAATATGCAGGCAGGGCTAAAGCGAAAATTGTAAAAATTTGAAAACAATGTGGAGTTTGGGAACAACGGATAGAAGTCTATTTTCTAAACTTTTTGATGCGCAAGTGAAACCTATGCTTTTATATGCAGCAGAAGTCTGGGGACAGTCTCATCTACATGTAATTGAATTACCTCACTTGTTTGCATGCAAACGCTTTTTGAATGTAGGCCCAAATACTCCAAATACAATGGTATACGGTGAGCTAGGAAGGTGGTATCCTTTATATGTAGATGGTGCAATAAAATCAATGCACTACTGGTTCAAATTGCAAAAGCTGTCTCTCGCTAAACAAGCATATGAAATGGAAAAATCAAAATTATTTCAATGTGCAAGAAATCGGAGTGTACAAATAAATTGGGTACTTCGATAAAACAGTGTTTGGATACTGATGACTTCTCGTTTGTTTGGTTAAATGGTGAAGTGAATTACAAGAAAATGTTTTTACGTGAACTTTGAGAACGCACGATTGACTGTTATAAACAAAATTGGGATCGTAAAATACGTACTAGTGACAGATATTCAACATATCATTCTTTCAAATCCTTATGGCAGCCTGAGAAATATTTAACTGATATAACAATTCCTAAATTTCGCAAAGTGTTCGTCAGATTTCGACTTGGTGTTAGTGATTTGAATGTCCATAAAAGATATACGCTAAACTCAAAAAAAAAAAAGTCCATTCTGTAATCAAATCGAGGACGAAATACATTTTTTGATTGATTGTCCATCCTATAAAGATTTAAGCCTCATACTAGGAATGTTCATCAAGTGTCATTGCTTCTTTTACTGCAAAATGAAAAGAGAATTTTAACTCGCTCTGTAGCTATGTTCACTTTTAAAGCACTGAAACGAAGAAAGGAACTTATCAGTTAACACACAAATGCCAGAGTAGTTTCAGGAAGAACATTTTGTTATGCAAATATTTTCTTTCATAATTTTCAGTATATGCGCCGACCGCGTGTGTGTTCCATTTTTGTTCTTGACCTCATTCAGATAGGTCGGTGGCCTTTGCAGTTAAAGTATTTGAGTTGAGCTGAGTTCTTTCTCTTACACAAACACACACCCACACGCACGCACGCGCGCGCACACGCGCGCGCAAACAGACACAGACACAGACACACACACACACACACACACACACACACACACACATGCACGCACGCGCGTGCACGCACGCACGCACGCACGCACAGAGAGAGAGAGAAGAGAGAGAGAGAGAGAGAGAGAGAGAGAGAGAGAGAGAGCTTTCCGCTGCAAAACAACGCGGGGACTGCCTCTGTCCTTTGTGTTCCACTAACCGGATCGGGGCACTGACCGCCACGAAAAGGGTAAACAGAAAAATAATTCCTAGGACAGTTCCACACTATGAGCAGTCAGATCGATCATGTCACAGTCCATTTCGGCCCACCAGGGGGATGGGGGATGGGGGGGGGGGGGGAGTTGCCAATAACCCATGTGGGGAGCATCTCCCTCGACCTGCCGCCACCACCACTCACTACGCACCCCCCCCCCTCCCCCCAATCTCACCGTCAAATTTCCATCAACACACCTCCCCAAGCCCTTCCCCCTCCAAGCGCCAGGCCCTTCTTTGCAACCCATCCGTGTGAACAACCGATCTGAAATCGTTTTGCTTGAAGAACAAAGAATTTGCTCTCTGTCTCTTCTCCTCTTAGCAGATATACTTACATATTCTCTCTCTCTCTCTCTCTCTCTCTCTCTCTCTCTCTCTCTCTCTCTCTTTTGCGTGTGTGTGTGTGTGTATCTGTGTCTGTCTGTCTGCCTGTCTGTCTGTCTGCCTGTTTGTTTCTCTCACTCACTCTGTCTGTCTGTCTGTCTGTCTGTCTGTCTGTCTGTCTCTCTCTCTCTCTCTCTCTCTCTCTCTCTCTCTCTCTCTCTCTCTCTCTCCCTCCATGCCTCTCCCCCTTTCTCCTATAATGTTCTGTTTTTTTTTAATTATTAAATATATAAATAAATAGATAGAACTTAATAAAGAAATGTTCATGCGAGATTCGATCAAAGAAACCGGAATATTCTGGCTTCCTAAGCAACTGCGGCATCCACTAGGCGTCCTGCTGACCTGTGCTACCACACACCCACATCCAGTAAAGGATGAGCTGCCCACATGGATCCATTGGAAAAAGACTACGACGGACGTCAGAACCTCTTCAGCCTACGTCACACTTCTGCTTGACGTCGGGGCCACTCTAGCTGACCGCACGCTCTCACTACACGCCAGAGCCATTCTAGCTCACGTCCTGCCCCTGCTTGACGTCAGGGCCGCTCTAGCCTATTCGCACGTCTGCTTGACGTCCGAGCCAGCCTAGCCTACGTGACACTCCTGCTAGAAACGCTCCTGCTAGATGTCTTAGGCAGTCTAGCCTACGTCATGCTTCTGCTAGCCATCAGAGCTACTCTAGCCTAGGTCACGCTCTTGCTGAAGGTAGAGCGACGGTTCCAGATCAGGGATTGATCAGGATCAGGTCATATTGGAGAGGGAATGATGGGGGAAATTTGAAGGGAAAGTATGGGGGAGGGGGAGAGAAGGACGTCAAAGATTTTTAAGGGGTATGAAAACGCAGCCACTCGGCGAAAAAAACAACAACATTAAGGAGCCAGGGAGGGGGTAAGATAGAAATGTATGTAGACATTCTGACTCGGGCAGAACAGAGGACTGGATTCTCAGGGGTCAGGGGAATGGGGAGGGGATGAGATGTGGAGGTAAAGGCAATCGATCTTCCCACTGCCCTTATCACGGCAGAAAAAACGGATTACCTAGGGGAAGCAGTCGATCTTTACGCCAACTTCACTACAACGGAAGAATCAAATAATGAGCAGGGTGAATGGAGGGGCTAGGGAGCAGGAGAGGGATATTAGAGAGATAGTTGTGTCAGGATTGGAGAGGGTGTATAGGTCATGTACCTGCCAACCAACCAAAACAAACCCATAAACGACCGCCTTTTCAATCAAATCCACTGCTTCACGCTGTTTGTTTTCAAAGGGGGATGGGGGCGATTGAACGGGAGGAGCCCGGCACCTTACCTTTCCCTACAGAATCAGCAAGAGCCAAGATTCGCCCCTGGGTCATTCATTCTCTTTGTTTATTAAACATCAAACTGCTTTGAAGACGCTAACCGTTTAGAGTCGCCACAGAGGCACTGTTTCAAGAAACTACTGTGTGTTCGTGCAAAAGAAAACCACATCAAGTATCCAGGAGATAGATGGGGCTGCATACATCATTGCAGTTCGCCCATGGTCATTGTTGGCTCCACTGGGGACTAGTGAAAATGTTCTGGTCAGTCGGAACGATCACAGTGGATCTTATCTGTCAGCACGTCTGTGAAATAAATCACTCAGTAAATCCCGTCTGGATCGAAGTCACCGTCGACTCGTGTTACATTTCGTTACTTTTAGGTTCAACGTCCACACCCATTCAATGTGATCTGGAAGACAGGAGTGATCGTAACTAGGAGACTTGGATCAGGCCACCTATCTCACCCTACATTGATACCACCTGCACGACGACACAATGAAGTAGCCAGTGAAAGGCAGTTTGGATTTGGAGCGTCAGTGGGATTTGAACGCGCGACGTCTGACTGCGAACTATGCGCTGTACCACTGAACCAGTCAGACCACCGTTGGCGATGGACCAGAAAGCGAAGTCGCCATTGCGAGGGTGGATGGAACATACATCAGTAAACTTTTCTAGGCCGCTCATTGGTTCTCTGTAAAACTGGTGGACATCTTGGGTACTTGCACGTGCAGCAGCAGGAGACTTTGTGCTTTAGGAAGACTGCAGATTGTATACATTTCGTAAACTGGCTGAGATTTTCAAGCGATTTTAAATGAGCGTGTTTGTTTTGGGCGTTTTCAAACATTTGAAATGTCCTATTCATTGGCTGGAAATGTCTGGATGTTTGACGTTATTTGTGCTCCCCTCTCCCCATTCCTTTCTCTCTCCCTCTCCCTCCATCCCCCCCTCTCTCTCCCTCTCTCCTCTCTCTCTCCTTTTTTTCGTCAATCAAGAGAGTGCTATATCATAAAACACACCAACAGACAGGCCAAGGTAGATTTTATTGCCAGACTGGCAACGCACCTGCAATTGAGCTGAGCTCCTGATAGTTTGTACGGTTTCTGTTAATGGTCATCGCAGGGTCGAATTGTCTGACCATCTCCAGCGATCACTGGAGCAATCATGTCCCTCCCCCTGTGGCGGCAGGTTTACTGCAGAGGCGGCGGGGATAATGAGAGCTGAATGAGAAGAGATCATGGTCTGATGGCAAAGTCGAATCAGATGTATCTATACGGCTGTTCGTGTAGATAGTTTTACTGCGGCTGTTTGTACAGATAATTGCAGTGTGACTGCAGGCGAGAGCTGAAGGAAGAGAATAGAAATGGTGATTCTGGACCGCCAAAGCGATGGAATATAAGGTAGTGATAAATACAGGAGCAACGCATATTGACGTGTCGGTCTTCCAAAGGCAAGACAATGTGTAAATGTGATAAGCAAAATAACACGACAAAAACAACCACACACACACACACACACGCACACACACACACACACACACACACACACACACACACACTAAATATATATATATATATATATATATATATTAAATAAAGCAAAACAAGCAAAAAAACAAAAACAGAGAATAGAACATTATGAGAAGAAAAAAGTCTCTTTCCGACTGATGAGTAGGCAGTGTGATGTGAGTTATGTTCTTTTGGGTGATTTGAAACTAGGAATTTGCACCGAAAAGAGATGGAAGTAATAAAATATTAAGAATATATATAGTAGATGAATAAATCAAATTTAGAGAAATTTATATCGATACCCCCCACCCCGCCCCACTCCCGTCTCTCTCTCTCTCTCCTCTCTCTCTCTCTCTCGGTGTGTGTGTGTGTGTGTGTGTGTGCGCGCGCGCACGCGCGCGCGCGCGCGCGTGTGTGTGTGTGTGTGTGTGTAGGAGGGGGGAGGGGAATGATTTGTCCCAAGTTTGTTTGTATAGGAGCACAGGGTGTATGTTTGTCCCAAACCTGTCCGCTTGATATATTTGTGTCCCAGATTTGTCTGCGTCTGATCTGAGTTTGTCCTAAATACCATCTGCATTTAGAGTGTATTGCTTCTCATGAGACTGCTTGTGTAGACTGGGTTAGCACATTGGCTTCCAACAACCTGTTTGGTGTGTGTGTGTGTGTGTGTGTGTGTGTGTGTGTGTGTGTGTGTGTGTGTGTGTGTGTGTGTGTTAGGCTGTCAGTACAGATAATTAGTTTGTCAAAAGACTGTCAGATAATTAGTTTGTCTAAAGACTGTAAATCATAGACCAGCTCTTTTACAAAGGCTGTATGTAAAGGATACACTCTAGTCCATAGATCATCTGTATGTTTCAGTCCCCCACCCCCACCCCCCTATTGCTGCATATACAGCATGCGTCTCAGTCCCAAAATCATTTGTAAAGATTGTGCTAGCGTTGTCTTTATGAGATGAACTTTCGTCCAAAATTGTCAGTACACTTTGATCTCAACGCTGCCTTTTGGGCGTAATTTTTGTTCTTAAGGCTGTCTTGTAGAATGTAATTTTTATCTTTAAGGCTGTCTTGTGGAATGTAATTTTGTCCCAGAGCTGTCGTGCATCATGTACTTTTTTTTTCTTAATCCAAGATTGCCATGTGGATGTTCTTTTAAGCAAGCCTGTCTAGGTAAAATATACTTTTGCTCCAAGGCTGCCTGCCTTCGAAGCGCTTTTTTGCCCTGGACTGTCTGTGTAGAAACTAATTGTTATCCCGGTCAGTATGTATTAAACATTATTCCCTCGCCTCCCCCCCCCCCCCCCCTATATTTTCCCCCTCCTCCGCACGATTGCCCATGTATGGTGCACTCTTCCCCTCTAGGCTGTGTTTTGTGCTTATGGCAAAATGTCTATGGTGCATTTTTGCCTCAGGTCTGTCTGTGTTGAATTTACATTCCCCCTCAAGGCTTTCTGTGTACGATGTATTTTTGTGTAGAATGTACTTTTTCCACTCAACTCTGTCGGTGTAAGATACACCTTTTTCTCGCAAGGCTGACACTTTCTCACTCTCAAAGCCCACTATCCATTCTAACTGCAACAAATCATTTTTTTAAATGATAGTAATAATAATAATAATAGTAAGAAGAAGAAGAAGAAGAAGAAGAAGAAGAAGAAGAAGAACAACAACAACAACAACAACAACAACAACAACAACAACAACAACAATAACAACAACAGCAACAATAAGAAAAAGAATGATGGTAATAAATATAATGATGATGATGATGATGATGATGATGATATAACAATAATTATGATAATCATAATGATGATACTACTACTACTACTACTACTACTACTACTACTACTGATGATGATGATGATGATAATAATAATAACAATAAACCGCACTCATTCTGTTGTGGAAAATTAACCTAGAATCAATAACCAGATATGAGTTGGGGGGGGGGGGGGGGGGGGGGGCGAGGAGAACAACCAACGCCGGAGATGGCACCACCCATCAATGATGCATGGTCGCCAGGACTGCACAGAACGGAGGAGAGGAGGGGGGAAAAAAAAGGGGGGGGGGGGGGGGACAAAAAAAAAAGAAAAGAAAAAAAAAGAAAGAAAAAGAAAACCTACCAAGACTCTGGTCATCATCCCTGAGATGTATGACAGTGCCGGTGGACTACGGGTAGGAAGGAGAACGGTGGTCACGCAGATCTGACTGACCACTGGCCATTGCCTATCGATCGGTGCCCTCTTTGCTCCAGGCCGTCACGGACTAATCTCATTTGCAGTGTTTCTCTCCCTTGCAAGGACGGTTGTCATCGGAGACGAGACCGTTAAGACGGTTTTTGTTTGTTTGTTTGTTTGTTGTTGTTGTTGTTGTTGTTTGGGAGGCGTTTGATTCTGTTTCCTCCGACATTCTATAAGCGACACATATAGGTGTATATCCCTACCTCTTCCTCTCCCCTCCATTCTATTCCACTCCTGCCCCCACCCCCCACCCCAACACACACACACACACACACACACACATACACACACACACACACGCGCGCGCGCGCGCGCGCGCATACACACACACACACACACACACACACACACACTCACACACACACACACACAAGCACGCGCTTACGCGCATACGTGCATACAACGCATATGCAGGTATGTATAGACACACTCACATGTTCGCTTAGATATTGCACAAACGCACACATATACACGCACGCGCGCACTCGCACACACAAACGAGCTCTCCCTCTCTGTCTGTCTGTCTGTCTGTCTGTCTGTCTGTCTGTCTCTCTCTCTCTCTCTCTCTCTCTCTCTCTCTCCCTCCACACACACACACACACACACACACACACACACACACACACACACACACACACACACACACACACAATCAGCTTTATCAACATTGATTTTTTTTCTCTTAGCAAATGCATGGGGTGGGTGGCATCAGGAGGGGTGGTAGGTGTGAGAGTCATTACAGGGAGCTGGGCTGGGCTTTGTTGGGAGCAATACCATTCACAGAGCTCAGAATAGAAGGCAGACATTCATGATGCAAGCACTTGTATTCCATCATACATCTCCAGTGCATGATAAGGCCATACTGCAGTGGATGGACATCTTCCCGCCAACATATAAACAGTGTTCTGCATACATCTTACACCTGTGATATATATATATATATATATATATATATATATATATATATCGCATTTCATTGCCACGATTTTTCCCCATTTCGATGCTGTACATTAAGTGAGCGGGCGTTGATATTCGGAAGATGTACATCGGCTGGACATACATGTGATTTTCATTTATTCTCTCTCTCTCTCCTCTCTCTCTCTCTCTCTCTCTCTCTCTCTCTCTCCCTTTTTTTCAATTCATTTAACCAAGTATTGACGTGGTCAGCTCAAAGACAAAGTGACACTAGCAAATTGCCGTTCTGCAAATGTAATACCTTGTTTGTCATAAATATAAAAAAAAAGCTTCAAGGATGTATGTAGCTATGTATGTATATACATGCAGTCCAGCAAGCAGTTTTGCGGAATCTCGCTCACAAAGTTTCTCTGTCCATTCTGCAATGTTGTCTCTGGAATATATCTCCTCCCTCAACAGTTCCCAGGGG
>CM065716.1:95858604-95861104 GCA_033310375.1 Conus canariensis
CCTATGAGTGAAAAATAATTATGTTCTGAGCAGAGTGCAAGCGGAAAGATGTTGCCTTCTTCGTTTTACATAACTGGAGACACGCGGACGTCTGAGGATTGCGAGGTAAGGAAAAATAAGTCACACATTAAGTCACACAATGTCTCTTTCGCTTTTCAAAAGGAAAGGACTAGTCATATCTGAAGAGTGCTTGCGGAAGCGTGTTTCCTTATGAAAAACAGATCTCTCTAGAAACAGGGATCAGTGCAAAGTGTCTCCTTCGGTTGTTGTTGCTGTTGTTGTTGTTGTTAGCCTAGATTGTTTTACGGGAGGATGGAGAGGGGGTCGTTGGAGAGGGGAGAAGGTTGAAAGGCGTGGGGTGGGACTTGTACTTGATTGCTGAGGATCTGTGTTGATGGAAAGGGCGCTGAGTGGGAAACATTTGTTGAACTCTTTCGGCGCGCACGTCCCCCCCACCCCCACCCCCCACCCACCCACCCCCGCACCCCCCACACACAATCAAAATCCGTAAGCTTTCACTCCCTCCCTCCCGCCGCCACCGCTAATCGCAACATATGCAGCAAAGGCACTCAGACACAACAGCCATCTGTTACTGTGTAACCTTAGTACTATCATTAAAAAAATCAGGTTAATACTGTAATGTAAAGCTTTAATAGCAAGCTGAACAGACTGTTGCGTCGGTAATGTTTAAAGGAACAGTTGACTCCTCTCTCTCTCTCTCTCTCTCTCTCTCTCTCTCTCTCTCTCTCTCTCTCTCGTAATATAGCGTGGATATCAATGCGTTGCAAAATTTAAAAAAAAAAACGGTGGTCCAGGTATAAGGAACAAAAGTACACCTGCGCACGCGCGCGCTCGCACACACACACACACACGCACACACACACACACGCACACACGCGCACACATACATACACACACACGCTCTCTCTCTCTCTCTCTCTCTCTCTCTCTCTCTCTCTCTCTCTCTCTCTCTCTCTCTCCTCTCTCTCTCTCTCATACAGGTACTCATACTCATGTACAAACGCTCACGCTCTCTCTCTCTCTCTCTCTCTCTCTCTCTTCTTTCTTTCTCTCTCTCTCTCTCGCTCTCTCTCTCTCTCACTCGCTCTCTCACTGACTCTGTCTGTCTGTCTGTCTGTCTGTCTGTCTCTCTCTCTCTCTCTCTCTCTCTCTCTCTCTCTCTCTCTCTCTCTCTTTATTTCATACACAAGCACCGAAATGATGTCCCTTTCCAAGCGCCAGTGGGAACAGTGAGGACAGGTTGTGGGTAATGATCAAGCCGTTGTAAAATCTTGTGGTCAAAGCATGAGGTCGCATACACACACACACGCGCGCGCACGCGCGGGGAGGGGGGGGGGGAGAGAGAGAGAGAGAGAGAGAGAGAGAGAGAGAGAGAGAGAGGTCTGCCTCCAGAATAATTCCATCCCGAACGTCCTTGATTCCAGAGGCGAGCGTCGGAGAAAACAAAACAATCAACGGTGAAAGAATGGCGTTAATCTATTGACGGCCTGGCAAAAGCAACACGTTTGTGTCCAATACTGGCATGACAGAATGAAGCTTCCATCACGTTCGGGCGATAGAGTTGGTTCCTTCCTGTCCTTGTCACGAGACATTCGTTTATTTGATTTTCTCGCTGTTTTCGAAGTTTTCCTACTTCTGAGAAGAATTCTTCAGTTCTGCTTATGGATCAGAGATACTATTTTTGTGTATGTAAATAATGGCAACGTTAACCATTGAACTAGTAGGCCTGTTGCAAGTGTCTTTCGGGACTGAAGAGTTGACACATTAATGCTTATACACGTATAACTAACGAATGCAGATATTGTTTTCTGTGAGTACGCCGATGA
Source organism: Conus canariensis (assembly GCA_033310375.1). Taxonomy (NCBI): domain Eukaryota; kingdom Metazoa; phylum Mollusca; class Gastropoda; order Neogastropoda; family Conidae; genus Conus; species Conus canariensis. Next base: position 95,860,452 of record CM065716.1, read on the forward strand.
TTTCCTTCCTTTCTCGTTCTTTCTTTTTCTTTATTCCCTTTTTTTCTTTTTTTTTCTTTCTTTTTATTCCTTTTGTTCATTTATTTATGAGATTAGTTTTCGTTGAGTATATTTTCCCAAGAAAAGCTTCAAACTGTGAATTACTTGATATCCAGTCTGGCAGTGTAAAGATGTCATTCAGTACAACATAGCGAGTACTTTCTGAACGGCTTGTCTGTTCCTCGTTTTGTGTGTGAATTTTGGTTCAATGCAGTGGATGGAGATCTTTCTTTTTTTTTGTACATCACACGGTTTGCTTCGGTGGCTGGATTGTATTTTCTTGATTTTGGGTTTTGCTGTTGTTGTTTTTTTTTAAGAATTTTGCAGAAATTTTGTACAAAAAAGGGGGAAAAGAGAAAAGATAAAGGCTACCCCTGAAGTGTTGGAATCCAGGATTGAGTCAGGGACCTTTAAATCTTCTGCCTATTGATCTCCCAAATGAAGCATTCAGGCTGACAGTAAGCGCGGTTTTGTTTAATCTATATGAACGCCAGTGGCGGGGCGTGTTTGATTCTCTTCGAAGCCAACATGGCTTCCCTTTTGTTGTTTTAAAACTGCGACTTACGCGACTTTTTAGGATAGAAGTTATTCCCTCTTGATCTGGTCGGTATGCG
>CM065716.1:95866104-95868604 GCA_033310375.1 Conus canariensis
GCAGTCTTCTCCCCCCCCCCCCCCTTCCCCTATCTCTCACTCTCTCTCTTCTTTCTCTCTCTCTCTCTCTCTCTCTCTCTCTCTCTCTCCTCTCTCTCTCTCTCTCTCTCTCTCTCTCTCAGAGTGATAACAAAATATTTCATACTGAACATGACCGTCTAAATACGGGGGAGTCAGTCAGCAAACCACAGGAGTCTCAGCCATTTATATGTCACCACGCTGCAGTTGCGATGTCTTTATTGAAATAATTTGATGCCTTAATCGAGCATTGGAAAAAAGGAAATAGCGTCTAAAACGATTGTTGGCCTGGCGATCCCATAGATGTAAGTCAGTATTCTAGGCATTCGTGTATAGATATTTTACGCACGAAAAAATGATAGATAAGCATTGCGATTGTGGGTCAGTGTTGATATGGTGTAGAGGCAAATGAAGATTTAAACAACAACAACAACAAAACGATGGTTGAGCTGAAATTCGTCATTTTGAAGCAGGTGTTGCTGCGAAGTATTTAAAGTAGGTGCAAGCGCAGCTCGATCCCACGGCGCTTTGTTTAACTTGTCGCTATGATGGACCTGTTTGTGCCGTTGGCTCTCTAATTCTCAAATGTAATCAGTTAGGGGAGGAGGGGTGGGGGGGGGGGGGGGGGGGGAGCGTAGGGGCGTATTTATGGATATGTTGTCACAAGAAGGTTTGTAACCAAAATCACTGAAGCACTGGACTGATTTGTAAACTAAATCTCTGAAGCCCTGAATTCATTAAGCTCCCCCCTGCCCCCACTCTCTTCTCAACATTTCCATCCTCCGTTTCCACCACTCCAACCTTTGAAAGACCGAAATGCCATTAGAAGACGAGCGCGGAGTTCCAGAACCCACCACATATTCGGGAAAAGAAAAGGTGTGTAGGGAGGGGGGAGGGGAGGGAGGGGGGGAGCTGCACAGAAAGACAGAATGAGCGGAAGGACACCACGTTATCCCTGCATCCCTCCACCAACATGGTTAGTTTCTTTAAGTTTCTATCCTACTCTGTACTACATCACCAGAACGGCACATTGAGATAGAAAGGGTAAACGACATTTTATGTAGGGCGACAGCGGGATTCGACTCCTAACATTTGATTAGGAAGTCGGTGCTGTAACCAGCTGAGCCAGTCAGGCACACGCCGACAGGTGTAATCAATTCGATGACCCATCGAAGTAACCAACAGGTGTATTTTTGCTGGGCGTTTTTTTTTTTTCTTATATGAGTTGCGAGAAAGTTTACAGAATTTGGTGAATTACGAAGCCACACACGCACGCACACACACACGCATTGTTTTCCCCCACCACTAAGTCGTTCAACACGTGTGTGTGTGTGTGCGTGTGCGTGTGCGTGCGTGCGTGCGCGCGCGCGCGTGTGTGTGTGTGTGTCTGTGTGTGTGTGCGCGCGCGCGTGTGTGTGCGCGCGCGCGCGTGCGTGCGTGCGTGCGTGAAAGAGATGAGAAACAACGTTCAAACTGACTCCGCTTGTTTCCGTTTGAAATCTACTTCGTCTTCGATGGAAGTAAGATAATTGTTGTCGGCAAGGGCAGAATGTTAGAGAGAGGAGATCTGTTTGTAATATTTACCGCCATTGCTTCTCTCCCCCCTCCCCCCTCTCCTCCCCCCTAAGCAGTATGGTCTTCAGCATAAAATAATCAGAATTCTCACCTGTGTGTCAATTCGCCAAATCCGACACCGTCAACTTTACACAGAAATGCTGTCTTCAACACGCAGCGTCATCTTTGTCCGGTGCTGCTTCTAACGAGAAATTGGACAAGTTGGAATCAGAAAATGTCCGACGGAAGAGGCGGAGGAATCCTACACCGCTGCTACACAAGGATGAAGATGAGTGGGTGGGAGAGAAGGACACGACGGGGAGATCATCTGACGCATATACTTGAGAGCTGATATTCATGGTTGCGATCTCTGCATCGGAATTCCTAATATCGGCTGTCTGCATCCCCGACTGTTGAGTACACAAGCTTCCGAGCTGTGCCATTTGGAGGATCGTTTTAGATACACGGAGAGACGGGCATCAGAAACTGACTAATCTGATCAACAAATTTGGTTTTCATGTTAAACAACAGAACAGTTCGAAAAAAATTTGCCGCGGTCGAATGTTCAATTTGTCGGGTTAAAAAGGAAGATATGTACTCTTCGGAGCCTTGACGGATTTCAGGCTTTGAAGTCTGTCCCACTGACAGTGGTTCCAGTCTTCTTCGAGGAGCGAAAAAAACAAACCCCATTATGTTTTATAGTTTTCCACCGTGATCCGTTACTTAGTGTCACTGAATGATGGACGAAGGGGTGTGTGTTCGAATCCCACTGGTAACTCATCATTACGAAAGTAGACGGCCCCAGTGTTGTGTTGCTGTCGACTCGTTCATAGAGACTGGGTCGCTGGATCGATTTTCATCCACATGAGGGACGCGAATTTTGACGTTATTCTTACTTTTCTCGACCAATAATGCATGGGTCTGCACC
>CM065716.1:95873604-95878604 GCA_033310375.1 Conus canariensis
ACACACACACACACACATATATATATATATATATATATATATATGTGTGTGTGTGTGTGTGTATACATATATATATATATATATATATATATATATGTGTGTGTGTGTGTGTGTGTGTGTGTGTGTGTGTGTGTGTGTGTTTAAGATTCGCGTACAACCACATAATTATATTCTTCGAACTGTACCTCCTGAACTAAGTACAAGTCCAAACGGCCTCTAAATCAAAGAATACAGACTTCTTATTCTGACTTCCATTCTGCTTAAGAGGTCATTGCTGACTGAAACTTCGAGCACGCTCAGCCCCTGATTAAAAGAAAAAAGATCGTACACTCTCTGAAATCTCATGGTTATTTCAAAGTTGTTGGGCTTTTTTTTTTTTTTTTTTTTTTTTGCTTGTGTACCCGGTCCTGTCGCATTCGAGTCAATGAGGCGGCTGATCAGCTTACCAACAGATCCCTCAAATAACCAGTTGTTCGGATTCTCTATCCCTTACACCGGTCTGAAACTCAAAAGTTCAGACAGGTCAAAAACCCTGGCCATAGGACTGGAGCGTGCGGACGAATAACAAACTGTCAAATCCGTCTAATCCGTAAAGGGATCTTACAGTGTGCTTCTGGTTTCGGCAAAGAAGCAACAGTTGTGCCGGTTACACACAGGCCACTGGTTTTCACCTGCTGGTATCTTTCAGATGATGAGGAAGCTCCGTGGTGCATTCGATAAGATTTACCACACACACCATGATACACGTTCTTACAGAGTTTTTGGACTTACTTGATATCAGATATGAACACTTTTGAGCAGACTCGTTGGAAATCCTGCTCATAGGTTTTCCACCATGTGTGATATTTTTATTTCCAAACAGATAAATATTTCCCATCATTTCTAAGATTTTTTGGACGAAAGATTTGTAAACACTTAATTTTGTGCGTATTTAAAAAAAATGCTGGTTGATTGTTGTTCAGTTTTCAAACAGTTATGTAAAGAAATGATTTTGACTAGGTGACAGTTCTGTTATGCCTCCGCCTCTGCCCAAGGATGCTAGCAAGATACATTGAGATTGAATTGTGGGGAATAAGTGCTACAAATGAGAAGATTAGATTAGCAAAGGAAAAAAAGCAAATAAACGAAATATTCAGCCATTCACTAAAACATAGTGAGCGCGTGTTTAATTCTCCAAATTAAAGAAAACAAACATTTCCCTCAGCAGTACAACTAGAAATCAGTTACAGCCCGTGTTTTTTGTCTGAGCAAGCTAAAAACGTTCTGACTGTATTCATACGTTTTAGAAGCAGTGTTACAAACTTTTTTTTTCTGATTTCTAAAATCTACTGAACTTGTCCGTAAACGACTAATTATAGCAAATGGATTCAACAGTGCACTGAGGCATGCATGCTTTGGCATACTACCATCGTTTCCACCGTGTTCCCACAGAAACACGGAAAGGCGGGAAACTTGACTGGTAATAGATTGAGGAAATTTATTGTTTTTATTTACGAGTGGACTTCACGAAATTGAATGGGATCCAAGGACGAATAAACCAGTGGAACACATTTTCTGGGATGGGTGCTGTAAAGTGGTCAACAGCTATCAAAATGGTTTAATTGTTGTCAACAGCCTGTATCTCTTTAATTATATGCTTGTGCGCTCAGACACGACCCGTTCTCAGTGTTAGAAGATTTGACGAGAAAGGGACGAGAAATGGTTGAAGTCGCTTCGAGCTCGTTTATCAAATTCAGTTCAGTACTAGATTCCGAAGAGGAATGTTTTCATACGTTTTGGTAAAACCCAAGTTGTGAACAATCTTTTCTGTTGTATCATTGTATACTCAACAATGAAGGAGCTGCTACGACATTGTATAGATTTAGTAGATTTAGCATTAAGTAGGCGGGTTAACATTAAGTACACGAGAAAACAAAATCATACTGCACTGGACTCTTACGTGTTGAATTGTAGACAATTACAGCCTTCACATACTTTCCCAGTCGACGAAGAAGATAGGTTCTCTTTGATAGGAATTCTCGTTGATAGTGGATTTGAGGAAAACCAACGGAAAGTAAATGCAGCTTGACTAATGTTTTACAGTGAAATTACGAACATCCATATTTTTTTAGTCCGCAGAGATGTCCCAATCTTGATGCTACAAGATGTTTTGGGAACTAGCTGGTAAAAGTTGAGAAACAAAGGCAAATCTAGCGGTGCTTTAGTCATTTTTTTTAAATTCTCTTTTATAGATGTACGTGGATGGGCTCAATAATAGAGCTCTGGATACGCAGTCAAATACTGCGAGTTTGAATCTCACGGCGGGCGTTCCAGCATAAAAGTGCCTATATTCGCTACCCACCTGAATGGTAAACCCACCTGAACGTGTTACCGTTCCAGGTGTCGGTGCAGTGGAAGACGAGCATATAACTCTAGTCTCCTCCCTATTTTTATCCCCAACTGACACAGTGACTTTAGTTGGTTTGGGAATTATTGAATCTGAATGGCTTCGCTGGAAGGCAGCTGGGTTCTGATTTTCTCCCTACGGTGAGAACACCACAGATTCAGTTTCAGTTTCAGTTTCATCAAGGAGGCGTCACTGCGTACGGACTAGTCCATATACGCAACACCACACCCGCAAAGTTTTGAGACCACACTACGCATGGTTTGAAGCTGATGGATAAATAAGAGTTATAGATGGCGAATCGCAGTTGGGTACTGATGGTGGAAAAGTACAACCAGACAGATCTCTGCTGGTGTGTCTTACCTGGGAAATGAAAGGCGACTCGACTTACTTTTGCCTTTACATTGATTGAGGAATAAAGGCCTGCGACAGCTCTTCTCCAGCGGTCGACTCTGGAGCGGTCGACTCCAGAAAGTCAGAACAATTGGTTTTGCCCACAAGACAGAAATGATGCTTCATTATGCTGTCAGAGAATGGTTAAATATTACACATTAGCGTCCACTTTTTGTCCCCCTCCCTCCCTCCCACATCTCCCACTCCCACGTCCCCTCACACCCTTTCCACCTCTTTTCTTCCTTATCTGTGCTAGGTCGTTTTCATAATGACGGTGGAATTGTTTAGCTATGCTTGTTTCCATCAACGTGTTTGTTCCCAGATTTTAGCTTTTACTTTTTTTTTTTACCTGTGAATTTAGTAGGAGACCTGAATACCTGCAAAATAAAACAAAATGAGCACTTTCCCTGATGGGATACGGTTGTGTTGTAAGCAGCCTTCTAGATAGGTAGTTTAGTGTTACAGAACAACAGTAATCTTTTTAACATGCTTTTCCACTCAGCGAAGCAGACCCGTTCTTGATGTTAAAGAGATTTCTTCTTCTTCTTCTTCTGCGTATGCAGGATGGTACTCCTGCGGACACCCCCTATATAGGAAGTGGAGTTTTGTGTGTATGACCGTTTTTTTATCCCGCCATTAAGGCAGCCATACTCCAGCTTCGGGGAAAAAGATTTTTAGTGAGATTTACTTCAAATCAGTCTTGTCCTCAATGGGGATACGTTGTCACGCACCTGGCGCGTGCCCTGGAATACCAGAATCGGCAAAACAGATACATTTGCTTAGATGACTGAATCTAGTGAGTATCATTCAGGCTTATGGGTAATGTCCATACTAACCGAAAGGAAGAAGGTAAATATGAATAATCATCCAAGGAGACAGGGGAAAGGAGCCAAGCTTACACTACACTTACCCCCCTGAACGACAACACCTTAATGAGGGGCAGCGAGAACGCTAGAAAGAGATTTTAGCGAGAACTTCCTAGCGTTCTCGCTGCCCCTCATAAGGTGTTGTCGTTCAGGGGGTAAGTGTAGTGTAAGCTAGGCTCCTTTCCCCTGTCTCCTTGGGCGATTATCCATGTTTACCGTCTCCCTTTCGGTTAATATGGACATTACACATAAACCTGAATGATACTCACAAGATTTAGTCATTTAAGCAAATGTTTTTTTGTTTTTTTTTGCCGATTCTGTTATTCCAGCGCACGCGCCAGGTGCGTGACAACGTATCCCCATTGAGGACAAGACTGATTTGACGTAAATCTCACCACCCAAGCTTCCATTTTTGACTGCTTAGTCGCCAGGATCTATCCTCTGTGCCATGAAGAAAACAGGGCAAACTCGGAAAGGGAAAAGAATGGACCAGGAACACTGTTATCTTTAGGAAGAGCCGGCCCTGCGACTGGTGTCTTCGATTTATTGACCGTGCGGAACACCGGCCATTTTCTTCTCCTCACGCACACACCGCACACGCAGTTCGGTGACCCAGCCGCTGTTGTGTCTCCTTTCCACCCTCCCATCCTACCCTCTCCTTCCCCCCCCCCCCCCCCCCCCCACCACAACACACACACAGTCTGCCTGCCTGTTTCCTCTGTCTGTGAGTCTGACTGTCTGTCTGTGTGTCTGTCTCTCGGTCTATCTCACACTCTCTCTGACTTCTCTCTCTCTCTCTCTCTCTCTGTTTACATGTGTGTGTGTGCGTGCGCGCGCGCGCGCGCGCGTGTGTGTGTGTGTGTGTGAGAGAGAGAGAGAGAGAGAGAGAGAGAGTGAGAGAGAGAGAGAGAGAGTGTGTGTGTGTGTGTGAAATAGAGAGAGAGAGAGAGAGAGAGAGAGAGAGAGAGGGTGCCAGAGAGACTTTCGGCTTCTCCCAGCTTGCCCGTCTATTTATCTGTATATCTCTGTCTCTGCATTCGCATGCGCACACACTTACACACATACAAGCATACACAGACAGACAGACAAAAAGACCACACACACACACACACACACCACACACACACACACACACACACACACACACACACACGCACGCACGCACGCACACACACGAGGAGGTAGAGGGACATTTTGTTTGTTTCCTGTGTGAAACAGCGTCTCGAACGATGGCCGCCCGACTGGTTGATTTGCTTAATTGGCTAGCTTGTTCGTCGTTCCATGGAATTTGCTGTCTGTGACTTGACTGATGGACAGATGGACGCTAATTGGTTGATTTATTGATTGATTACTTGGTT
>CM065716.1:95886104-95898604 GCA_033310375.1 Conus canariensis
AATGTTCGAGACTGTTTCTGTTTGATGTCGCACTCTGTTCAAATCGATTCTTTGTGTTTTGCTTGCGTTAACTGGACTGTGAACATTTGCACGGCGCCAGTCTTCAGTGATAACTTCGTGGTGACAGCAGGAGACTTGATATCGTATCGTGTAATAGATTTGTTACATAATTTTTTTTGTACACTTGATCACAACAAAAAACACCAGTTCTCTGCCAAATTTTCGTCTTTACTTGACTTCATCAGGACTGTCACCTTGGAACACCAATTTTTTTTTTTTTGTAGATGATTGTATTTGTTGTTTTTTTCGGACAGGAACTTCTTCCTTGTGTGATACTAACTGTGAAAGAGCTCCGTGTAATAAACTGGACTATACAGTCGTACTGAAAGCTGAAACCCTCGACATTTTTTCAGGGCAGGACCTCAGGATTGAACCACTTGCAGAGACTGACTCAGCAAACATGATTGCCCGGCAATTTTCCAGTTATCGTGCGGACGCACAGACAGGCGAGGGTCCGAGTCGCCCCCTTTTCCGTTCAGTTGTAGCAAAAATTACACGGTGCCATTTTGCCCTCTCAACTGGTTCCTGGTCGATCGTTTTATTTCCATGTGGCGTGAATGAGAGTTAAAAAAAATGGAAGAAAGAAGGAAAGAAAGAAATGGGACGGGGATAGGGGTTGGGGGTGGGTGGGGGAAGCGGTACGTAGCTGGGAAAGGTTTCCCTTCTGACCCTTACTTCTGAAGGACAACACTTATCTGTCAGTTTAAAATGGAAAAAAAACTGAATCAAAGACTGGATTGTTCATTTAAAACAAAAGCTTCACAATACTCATGGTATATACAGAAGAATTGCACAATATGTAAGTTGCAACCAACGAAAAAAAAAACACGTTAATGATGTAGTATTTAGGGTATGTTGCACGTGGACACCTCTCAACACTAACATAATGATAACATTGGTGATAATGATATTTGCAATAAAATGGACGTCCAAGTGTCTTTTCTTGGTTACATCTCCACCTCACCCCTCCCTCTTGCCCGTTCTCTTGCTGCCTCGCATATTCCCAGTATCCCGTAGCACCTTCCACTTCATTTCTTCATAACTAAATAGCACTCTGCTGCTGATTAAGTTGTAAATTATCATTCACGCATTGTGTCTCTGTTATCAGGTTTCTACCTGTCCGTCTGTCTATCTATTTATCTATCTATCTATCTATCTATCTATCTATCAGTCTGACTGTTCATCTATTTGTCTGTCTTTCTGTCTGTCCGTAAATTTACCTATCTATCCATCTATCTCTCTATCTATTTACCTATCTATCTGTCTGTACCTATCTATCTGTCTGTCTGTGTATCTATCTATCTGTCTGTCTCTATCGATCGAGCTGTCTGTCTATCGATCCATCCATCCATCTGTTTGTCTATATATCTATCCAACAATCTGTCTGTACATCTATCTATCTGTCTGTCTGTCTGCTTGTCCGTCCATCTATCCATCTATCTATCTATCTACCTGTCTGATCTATCCATCTATCTGCCTGCCCCATACGACATGTTTTACGACTTTGTCACCCCACTTCTTCGTACTTGTGTTCATTGTGGGGAATGCCTTATTCATGGTGGAATGACACGCTGAACACCGGCTTGGCGAAACGACAGCGGGGCAAAATGAGAAGGGGTGACTTGGTAAAGGGCGAACCAGGATACACCCAGAGAGTCGGCAAGAAAAACAGGACCATGAACTATATCCTGCTTCGTCATGCTTGACAAGGGAAGGTGTACGGGCATACATTTCGCTTCACTGTGTTTGTCACAACTGTTGGTGGTGCCGCTTATGCCGCACGTGCCTCCGTGCGTGTGTGGGTGATGTCATTGCTGCTGCTGCTGCTGCTGCTGCTGCTGCTGCCTTTTATCTTCAGCACAAGTTCCCGCTATCAGGTCTGGTGTTCTTCCCTTTCCCAGAGGCAGGGAACGGGTAAACGTGTAACGAGTGTTTGCGCACGTACGTGGCGGAAACCTTTTTTTTTCTTGCTGCACCAGAGAACACCGAGTCCCTAATTGTCGCTGTCCGAGTTGATTTTACCTCCCTTCGTCAGAGAGAGAGAGAGAGCCTCCTCTCTCTTCCTCTCTGTCTCTCTCTCTGTCTCTGTCTCTCTCTCTCTCTCTCTCTCTCTCTCTCTCTGCGCGCGCGCCCGTGTGTGTGTGTGTGTGTGTGTGTGTGTGTGTGTGTGTGTGTGTGTGTGTGTGTGTGTGTACGTGATGTATTGTCTGTTTTACTGACGGTAACCTGGCGACTTTTGAGCCTCTCTCTCTCTCTCTCTCTCTCTCTCTCTCTCTCTCTCTCTTTAATAAGGTGACTGCAGGCGGAAATTAAAAGAAACTTAAAAGAAAAATTACAATGCCGCCAAACAAAAGAAACAAACAAATTCATTTGTTTGTTTCTTCTGTTCTCTTTCTTTGAAGTTTCTCTCTGTCTGTTATTTCTTAAGTATTTGTCGAAAATTCACTTGATTGTGATGTATTTTGTATCAAATAAGACGGCGTTACCTTTGTCCTTGTTTTTGTGTATTTATTTGTATTTTGGATTTGTTGTTTAGTGCGATCAGCATTGTCATGGAAGTAGTTCAATTGTCCGTAACAACTCAGTACCACTTAATCTGTTAATGAGATCTGTTTAATGAGGAATACTGCCCCTTTCAGATTGACTCTCTCTCTCTCTCTCTCTTCTCTCTCTCTCTCTCTCTCTCTCTCTCTCTCTCTACACATGTGCATGATATTAAGGACTATTAATGCTAACATAACCTTTTTGAAGACTTTTCACCTTTTCTTACTGCAGCATTCATAAATGACTCCCAATGATAGTTAACTGGATAATATGACAACGTTGTGCTGAGTATTTTTACGAGTTCCGACAACATATGGACAAGTAAACAGATGATGAAACGTGGTGCTGATTTCTACGTTATTACTCTCAGTCCATTTTCTTTAATTTATGGGGATTCCCTCAGGGCCTAGTTCTTTAGCCGTGCCTGTACACTGGTCATACGAAATCGTGCAAGGGGATCAGAAATATTCAAAGGAAAATAAAGACAGGAATATTTACTCATAAACATTTGAAGCATTCGATAAATGGGTTTCCTTAGTTATTTCTACAACCTCTGTGTATAAAGTGTAAAGCTTGACGCATGTTTCTGCACAGTTCATGTAGCGAAAACTTCGTGTAACACGTACAAACGTGAAAACTAAGCATTCAAGCCCCAGTTTCCGTCTAAATTCCATTTTGCCAACATGTGTCTTGTTTGTATTGAAGATGAAGTGAGTTTCAAACAGAAAAAAGGTTGAATCAGGGACCAGACTGCTTAAATGATATCTTTCCCAGGGCACGTATAAAAGAAAGTTTTCCGCAGAGCGTGAACTGCAGGAATATGTTTTACACGTAGCATAAGCATCAGACAAACGCCTTTTGTCAATGGTGGTAATAAAGGTATAAAATGGTATAGTTCCTAATCAAATGTAGTGCCTGTGTGTCCGAACAGAGCAGTCTGTTACAACACTCGTAGAGTTAAAATTATGGGATTAATGGAATAAAGCGCAGGTGAACTGGCCCTGATGGTAGGCAGAAGGAGACAGTAGGTGACGTTTGGGAGAGCATTAAAAAGACAGAAAAAAGGAAGAAGCAAGCAAGAGAACGAACAAAGACAATGAATTAAAAAGAAAGATGCAAACAAGAGAACGGAGAAGGAGATGGCCGCGAAACATTATCCAAACGATGCCATGTATGCTATGACTATCAATGTGAATTTTCGACGGATATTCTGTCTCCATCAAAAACTTTGATTATGGTGTTATGGTCAAGTCACATTCTACGGAACTTGAAAGACTGGAAGTGTCTGCAGTATGATAAAGAATCCAAGCGGAAAAGTTTGTCGTCATTTTAAAAACATTTACGCTTTCTTTTACGTAGGGGTTTGTTAGAAACTACAAACAGAAACTAGACAAGCAAAAGAACTCAAATGAAAAAAGTAAAGTGGTTGCCACTAGCCATAAAGACCAACAGTTGACAGCACCGTATATCAGAATAAATTCATCGCCTGCACGCCCGTCTCCCGTCAGTCCATTAAAAAAGTTACACGAGCCGTTGGTCGAAGTTCCCTATGCTTATTGGAAATGCTGTTTTTTTCTGGAGCCTAGGCTGCTTTCCTGTTACATATCTAACACAATATTCAAACCGTGCCAAACAATTTGTTCTTTCGTGAAACTGAAATTGATCTTAGCGTCTTTTCTGTGACGCGTTAACCCCATCTTCACACCCACCTCCACCCACCACTCTCATTCTTTCTTCACTTCCCCCACAGTTCTGTCGTAATTGTCTGACGTCAGTCAATAGTCGAAAGAATCCTCCGTCCCACCCATCACCCTCCCCGCTTCTCCTCCCCCGCCCCATTCTAGCCACCCCTTGCTCCCTCTCTCCCCTCCCCCCCCCCCCACCCCTCCCGCAGACCAGTGAAGGTCCTATTGGCCTGAGGCACGACAGGTAGTTCCAAGAACGACATCTGTATGGAGTCAGGTCTTTCTTCCGTAGTCACATCCTGTCTTACGCATACGTGCACCAAAGAAGTAGGAAGAAACTCTGACAACCGAACAACAAAAGGTCTTCTTAGAAGAAGCCCTCTTATGTGAGTGGTTCGGTCCCTTTGCTCCTCAGTCATGACTCCGTAATGCCCCATTATCGATTTTGTTCTTGCTGTCTGGATTTCGATCCATAATGGTCGGGCGCCTTGAGACTAGGTCGCTTTGTGACTCATCGCAGCTATTGAACAACGGTTTCAGGTCGGGAAATTCAAGCCTTATGAAGTTTACTTTTGTTCCCCCTCAACCAGAAACAACTGTAACCTTAAAATGCTTCAGCCATTGTCTTTAAGATCCTTCTTCCCAGAAATCGAAATCAGTTCCCTCATAGGCAAACCTCCTTGATCCATGTTCTGCGGCTAGGACTATTTGGGATGTTAACCTGTTTCCCTCAAGTTGCTGGTTAGACCTGCATACTTGTCAGACTTGTAGATGTGCGTCCGCCTTTCTCTGCTTTCACACGGGACAGTAAGGTCAATTGGAATCAGTTATTTTCAAGAACGTGAGTGGAGTTCTATATCGTCTCTCATGCCACTCTTGGTGATGGTTTCTGGGTGTTTCTTTGCCCTCATTATGAAGATCTGCTTTGCACTTCCAATCATCTACGCCATTGGTAAAATCCAGCTTCCATATTCCTGATGTCACAGCTGTTCCAAAAATCAATGTCTCCTTCCGCGTAGAATGCTGTTTCAGAGCTTCTACTGGCGTAAGGTTTCTTCTGCTAGCGCTGGTCGCTCGTGTGAACTCTTGAATGACTTGGTGGTACTTCAGTATGTGTCTGCCTTTATTTGTCTTCTATCTCTCGTCTTTCTTGAGTAAAAGAGGACAATTAGTTGAAATGTTCTAAAGCATCATTTTATCTATCAGTAGATCACGGAGTTCGTCAAGGCTCAGTCTTAGGTCCACCTATGTTTTCAGTTTATGTTTAAAGATCTACCTTTACAACTTTCGTCCCCTTGCGAATTTTTTAACCAAGGATAATGTAAATGCAGTGTGCAATGACTTGCAGATATTCATAGACTTGTTAAATGGTCAGAAAGCAGTGATGTGATGCTTCAGAGTTGGTAGTTTTTTCTCACTCGTATCTTGCTACATTTTTTTTCTATTACGTTTGGTATGATTTGTTTCCTTCTTGTATCTTTTTCTCGTGTATTTTGTTTCTCTTTCAGTATTTTGGAGGCCAGCGCCAAAATCCAGAATCGCTCTCAAATATCAACAACATATGGCAGAAGTCATCAAAGATTCGCAACACCGATGTACCGTATTAGTCACAGCAGCTGTGACTGTCGCCGCTACTTTTGCTGCTGCACATGCTGCTGCCGTTACTGTTGCAGCTGGCGTTGCTGCTGCTGCTACCTGTGGCTTCCAGTCACTTTGCATCGTCAGTTATGATCCTGTTGCTGCGCCATTACTCAACCTGATGCACTATGTCCCATGGGCACGTGAACCTTGTAACAAGTGGATAGCATTCTTTTTTTTTTTAATTTGCAAGCACTTCTTCCCCGCACAGCACAAGAGGCGATAGACTCTCAACAACAGTACTATTTGATTTCTCTCTCACATCTCTGTCTCTTTCTGACCAAAGATAGTACGCCCTACGGATCTTTGGTCTGACTTACTGTCTGTCTGTCTGTCTCAGTCTCTCTCTCTCTCTCTCTCTCTCTCTCTTTTCTCTCTCTCTCTCTCTCCTCTCTCTCTCTCTCTCTCTCTCTCTCTCTCTCTCTCTTTCGTGAACTGAACTGAAGTGAAATGAATCGCACTGCTTTCAACACATTCCAAGATGACAACCTGGCTCCCTGTGCTAGTTAACTGTGCACAAAGCCAGTCAGCAAACGCACCACTTACTGCAATAGAACAGACAGTGACATTGCTCTCCGACCATGACCAAAAGAGTTGGAAAATGCAGGTTCGGTTGAAAATGTAAATGGGATTACCGATCAGAACGGTGCGTGTTGTGGTGTGCCGTTCAACGTGGCACAACCTGCACACGCAGATCGCAACACCGTGGCACAGCCGACAAAAAATAACCTCCTTCATGTTGACACGGAGTTGGTGTTGACAGTGCGGCAAGTGAACCAACATCGAAGCAATAGAATAGGACTGGAGTTTGCGAACCAGTAGTGACTTGTTTAGCTAAAAACATACAAACATACATAAACGAACAAACGCAAAACAGTGGATAAATATCGCCGGTTTCCGCGAATATAGAGAAGATGATGTGCGTTTCACTGCTGGCAAGAAAGGAAATCTTTGACTGGACACATCCTAGAATTTTTTTTTTCTTTTCTTTGTGCACCACGTAGTTGTAACGTAAGGATCAGTGGCTTTTTCACATTATGGACCTGCCCAATTACCGCGTTATTAATACACTGTCGCGAGGACTTTGATGTATCCACAAAACAGCTTGTTTGATTCAGTCGATCCCCCTCATTTTCCCATCGTGAATGTTCCTGAGGCGTAGACCACAGTACATTATTTGAGTCTTTGAATCACCCCTTCCGCCTCGCTCCCACATACCTCTCTCTCTTACTATCTGTTTGTCTGTCTGTCTGTCTGTATGTATGTATGTATGTATATATGTCTCTCTCTCTCTCTCTCTCCCCTCCTCACACACACACACACACACACACACCACGCCGCACGCACGCACGCACGCACGCACACACACACACACACGCGCGCGCGCGCGCGCGCGCACGCACGCACGCACGCACACGACTCACGCACGCGCGTACGCACGCACGCACGCACACCCCTTCGCGCTTGCATTCACACACTCACACATACAATTGCATGCACGCGTGCACACACACACACACACACACACACACACACACACACACACACACACACACACACACACACACACACACACACACACACACACAACACACATCACAACGTCCTCGATCTGCGAGCAAAACATTTGCCAGTTGCCTGTTTTGTGTTCACCATCTGTCTCCAGTTTACTCATCCGAACAGGTGTCCAAATATGTGCTGTAATCGTTGAATTACAGCGCTAAAACGATGTTTGCTGTTTCGTGTAAAGCTTACATGTAACAACTGATGAAAATGTAGTCTGGTACTTACCGTCTTTTGGTCATTCTCTGCGAGAGGGCTAATGTTTTGTCCAAAATGCCATGGTGTGTGTGTGTGTGTGTGTGTGTGTGTGTGTGTGTGTGTGTGTGTGTGTGTGTGTGTGTGTGCGTGCGTGTGTGTGTGCGTGCGTGTGTGTGACGTGACTTGATTTTAAATGTCAGTCATAGTGTTATCTTTGCACATGCTTAATTCTTCTTTGTACATACTTAGCCCTCGCGTGGCCTTCCTACTCGGCTGAGCTGTAAGCAACATGACTTGATCCGCTCTTCTTTCCACCCTCCTCCTACACACCTCCATTCTCGAGTCATTCTGCTCTCCTCCTCTTCCTCTCTCTCTCTCTCTCTCTCTCTCTCTCTCTCTCTCTCTCTCTCTCTCTCTCTCTCTCCACGAGCGCGCGCGCGCGCGCGTGTGTATTGTGGTGGTGTGTGTGTGTGTGTATTGCGCGCGTGTACTTGTGCGTACATGCGCGTGCGCGCGTGAGTGCAGGCAGTTCGGGCACAGACGCTTAAGCGTGAGATCGATAAAATGTACCCGCGATTTCATGCGCTTACTGCATTAATATTGCAAACTGTCTTCTGCGCTGACGAAGACAGTTAAGCGTCAGTTTAGTGCATCTTTTTTTTTTCTGTTAAATAGAACTAATGTGTATGCGTGTTTAAGTGTTAGCGTTATAGTATGTGTGTGTGTGTGTGTGTGTGTGTGTGTGTGTAGTACGTACGTACGTACGTGCACGCGCGCGCGCGCGCGCGGGGCGGGTGTGTGTTGTGTGTGTGTGTGAGGTTTCTTATGTCGTGGCATGTGTGTGGTTTCTACACGTGAGTGTCTTCCTGTCTGTGTGTGCGCAGGTGTTCGGGGGAAGATCGTGGCAGAGCGGTCCCAGCACTACCAGCACCACCTCAGACCAGCAGGTGTCCTTCAAACGGACCCCCAGTTTCGGGGTGGGCTTCAAGAAGAGGATGAGCTCCAACTTCTACTCCAGCAAGGTGACGCCGTGTGCTTGTGGACTCTCGCTGTGGTTGCACGTGTGTTACATGCATTAACCCTTTGACTGCTGCTGAGAAAGATGCTCATGAGCGAGAAACTGTTGCATCCTTGCGATGGGATGGATCAGACAGATCGATCCCCCGGTAGCGCCGTCTGCTTTGTTTTGTTTCACATGGGATGATCCATTCATTCAGCTGCAGTAATTGCACCTTTAGTGGGGAGTCATGCCGTTGTGTCGACGTACCGTTGTGTCCACGAACCACTGTGTCCACTTGCCATTACGTCCATGTTCCAGTGTATCCATGTGCTGTTATATCCACGTGACATTTTGTCCACGTGCCGTGTTTCCACGTGCTGCAGTGTCTCAGGTGCCACGGTGACACCCGAGGAGAGCCAAAGCTCATAATACCCCAAATGGGGCATGATGGCCCAGATTGGGTGATGGCGGACCAAACTGCTCAATAGTGCCCCATTCAGATTATGATAAATAATGTACGTTACGGTCACTAAAACTGGATTGAGGTGATCTACGATAAAACAAAGATCAGTGATACCCCCGATTGATCATGATTCCCAAATTACCCAGGTGACCCAACGTGCGTGATGATGACTGAGATGGACACCGTGACACGTGGTCGCAATAGTACGTGGACACAATGGTTCGTAGATACAATGGCACGTGGGCACTATGTCACGTAGAACAGTATATGCCATTTGTTGTTATTGTCCTTCAAATCCACTGCATGTATTCAGCCAAGTTCAGTACAAAGGGGTTTGATGTCAGTATCCAGTTCAGTGTTTCGTGATGCTTCGTTTGTCACTATCGTGCGTTACGTGTTTTTTTTTTATTTACTATTTCCATAAGTCAGATTTTTTAGGGTGTTGATATTGACATTCTTGAGGGTGTTGATTTTATGTGTTCGTTTTGTGTTCGTAGGTATTTCATTCCGTTTTCTCTCCATATTTTTTTTAAAGATATTAATATTGTGAGCTCGTTTGCTTTCGCCTCTCTCTCTCTCTCTCTCTCTCTCTCTCTCTCTCTCTCTCTCTCTCTCTCTCTCTCACACACACACACACACACACACACACACACACACAACACACACACACACACACACACACACGCACACACACTAACAGGTTTCCTATTTCCAGCAGTCGGACAAGGGGATGGGAGTGATCAACTCCGGAAGCGCCCCAGAAGGCCAAGGTCACGGTGCTCGTGGGGTCAGCGGTGGGGTCAGCGGCAGTGGAGGGGGTTCGGGTGGAGGGTCCAAAACCAAACGGACGCCAAGCCCTCTCCGCAAGGTGAGGGACACAGATATCCGATTCATGCATATATTCATGTAAAGATCAGAAGAGGGGGTAAGTATCTTCGTCTTCCGCTAGCTCTATGGTGCATATTGAAGTCATTCACATCTTGCTGTTGATTTATTAGGCTCTTTCTTTCTGCTTCCAGTTCACGGGTTGCCTGTCTGTTCGCCATGATTTTATGGAACTCCAAAAGGCTCAAAGGCCGCCGCAAACTGCGCTCGCAGTTGCGTGCGCAACTGCACGCGTATCTCTTTGTTGGTTGGTCAAAGTATTCCTGCATATTTCGGGACATTCCTGCAGCCGCAGTGGCGCGCGCAGCTTTGGCCATGATTTTGAGCACAGTAGGTCATTTGGTCACTGGGCACTGAGAGAAGAGAGAGAGAGAGAGAGAGAGAGAGAGAGAGAGAGAGAGAGAGAGAGCTTTCTGCTTTACAAATTTCCCAGTTCAGAATCTTGTGGAAAGTAACGGATGAAAATAAAGACGTATAGAAATGTTGATACCTTCTAACATTTTCCACAAATTTTTGTACATACATGAATTGGACTGAATTATTGTAACATCTCGATGTGTTGATGGAATGCATTGTACCCCTAGTTTATGGACTGATTGTTTTTGCCTTTGCTGTAAATGGTTATGTACTTATATATCATGGTGCCATTTACGAAAAAAATTTCCAAGTTCAACTTTTCCAGTGCTTGGAGAGATTGTGCGGGCGCAGTTGCGACCCGTGGTTGAGTGCGCAACTGCGAGTAGACTTCCGGTCAGAATATTGCGAGCACATTTTCACCTATCGACGAAGAGACTCGCATGCAGTCGCGGCCGCAATGGCGCGTGCATGTGCGGCCGCGTTTGATCTCAGCTTTAAAGTCTTTGTTTCAATAAATTAACAGGTGTCTGGTGGTTTTATGTTCATTCCTTGATGCTGAAATTCGATGTAAATGAAAAAGGACTTGAATATTTATAACACCCTACCGCCCTGTAACGTGATCTGACATGTTTAATAAGCGTGAGCCAGCAGAAGACAACATGTATCACATTTTCTCTTACCTCTTTACGTAGTGATCTGGACAGGTTAAGTCTGCTTGGATGTGTTCTCTGTACCGACGATAATGCACAGCTGTTTTAAAGATACCAAGTCTTAACTGTTTGTAGTATATACTTTGAGATGTCTCTCCAAATTATTTATAAGAGAGAGAAAGAGAGAGAGAATGGATGAATTACCGGAAGAAAGAATAAATCAAGAGACTGCTAGTTGGAAAGGGAAAGAAAAAAATGAAGTGATTAATAAATGTATGAGAATAAAAGAGAAAGAAAAGCCTTGCAAGAAAAAGTCGCACATACTTCATGGGTATAACGATGAACATAAGCAAGTCTACAGTCTTGAGCAATAACTATTGGTACACATAAAAGTATAGAATACTTAAAACACCTCTGCCTTGTTGTGTATGACTGTGAATTTCCCCAACTACCCTGGCACATAAAGGTTTTTTTTTTTTTTTTTTTTAAATGACTTGTGAGTTGATTTTAACGTGGTGACAGCCCTGATGTGGCCCCTTGCGATCGGCTGGGCTATAAGCAACATTATCTTATCTTATCTTATCTTATCTTACCCTGGCACACTGGTACCCCAGGATCTGTGATAAGACATCATCATCATCAATCATCATCATCATCATCATCATCATCGTCGTCGTTGTTGTCATCACAATCATCGTAATCGTACTTCTTTCACAGAATGGGTCAAATAATATCATCCAGTGACTGAATGTAGAATCTCTTTTTTTTTCTCCTCAAACGTCAAAGACATCTTTCAACAATGAAAAGGGGGCGGGGGGGGGGGGGGGGGGGGGGTGTAGCAGAGTTGACCACAGTGAGCAAAGTAAAGGAATAGCTCGTTTTCCTTGTTAACATTCATACGCATCAGCTCCTTGAGAATGTGTCGGATACACCTGAATTATGCAAAAGGCTTTTTCATTAAAGGGGAAGGTGCTGAAGGATTGTAGGAGAGATTGTTGGGGGTCATTTGGCCGGCTTGTTCCTAGAGACAATATGTCGCCGTGGGAGATTGCCACATCCTCTTTCCTTTATCTGTTTTCTTCTATATTTGTTCTTTCATGCATGATATGCATACTCAGCTAGTGTTAGTTCAGGGATCTTGGTGATAACAGAGATGAGAGATTAAGAGTGGAGAAGACGGAAAGGAGGGGGTGGGGGTGGGGGGTTATAACCAAAGGAAGACAGAAGAAGAGACTGAGAGATAAAGAGTGGGAGGGTGGAGAGAGATAGATCACTCTCTCTCTCTCTCTCTCTCTCTCTCTCTCTCTCTCTCTCTGTTTTGCATGCGCATGCCCAATTATGGGGACCAGAACTAGACGGTAACAAAATAACTGCTGAACGGTAACATCTCTCTCTCTCTCTCTCTCTCTCTCTCTCTCTCGCTCCCTCTCTCTCTCTCACTCACACACAAACATGCA
>CM065716.1:95908604-96041104 GCA_033310375.1 Conus canariensis
ACTCTACTGCGGCTAAAATTAATTTATCAAAACAAGCTGGGCAAGTCTAAACAGAGTCTGCTAAGAGGTTGCTTGGAGAAGAGAGGAGTGGTCCTTTTTTTTGTTTTGGAAGCTGATTGAGTGAATGAGTAAGAGTTCTTAGAACATAAAGAAAATGTTTACAACGTAGATGAAAAACAGTACTGTAGTATTTAGAGTGTATGCAGTAAATACTGCAGTAGGGCATTCAGCAAAGCATCATTTATTGCTATTTATATCTCACCTGCCATAACTCCTGTCACTTCTGTTGAAAAGAGGAGCATCGCTAATGGGAGTCCTTGGTCCTTCTTAAACGTTCTTTTAAACAACCAATTTTGAAGTATTTCCAATGGTCGTTATTTCTGCTGTGATTTTTAATGTAGGCATGACTGCTGTCTATCTACCTATCTATCAGTCTATCTAGCTGTCTGTCTGTCTGCCTGTCTGTCTATCTGTCTATCAACACAGTTCATTTCTTCACTACTTCTTTCTTTCGTTTTGTTCTTTCTTTTTTAATTCTTTCGGGTTTTTTGTTCGTTTTTTGTTTGTTTGTGTGTGTGTGTGTTGTTTGTTTGTTTTTTGGGGGGAGGGGGGGGGGGGTGCTGCATGTTTGCGTGGTGTCATTTTGGTGAATAGAAAAATGCCAGAATAGGATCGACACGGTGCGTTAGTATTGTTTTGTCGTCATTCTTGCAGTCGGTTGTGGAGGCGATCAACAAAGGCTTGTACTCCTACCTGTCATTCTGTCTCGAAACCTGCTCCATCCCGCACAACAGAAATGGCGCATGATCTTCATCGTGAGTCCCCGCTGTCCCCATTCCCACCTCGTCCTCTCCAATGGCCGCCAGTCTCTCTCATCTTGTTCCGTCTGTCCACCTTTCCCCTCCTTCTCTTCTCTCCATCACCTTGTCTGGTCTTTGTCGTCTGTCTCTCGTCTCTCTTCTGTCTGTCTGTCTGTCTGTCTCTCTTTCTCTCTTCTCTCTGTCTCTCTCTCTCTCTCTGTCAGTCGGTCGGTCGGTCGGTCTGTCTGTCTCTGTCTGTCTGTCTGTCTGTCTGTCTGTCTCTCTCTCTCTCTCTCTCTCTCTCTCTTCTCTCTCTCGCTCTCTCCTCGCTCTCTCTCTCTGTCAGTCGGTCGGTCGGTCTGTCTCTCTCTCCTCTCTCTCTCTCTGTCAGTCGGTCGGTCGGTCTGTCTCTCTCCCTCCCTCCTCTCTCTCTCTCTCTCTCTCTCTCTCTCACTCACTCTCTCTCTATCACACACACACAAACACACACATACACACACACAAACAAGTCTACTGTTTGCAAATAACTCTCGAGTCTCTCCCTCTCTCTCTCCTCTCTCTCTCTCTCTCTCTCTCTTCTCTGTGAGTCTCTCTCTCTCTCCTCCCCCCCCCCCTCTCTCTCTCTCTCTCTACTGAGTTTCTCTTCCTCTATCTGCCTGTAGCTCCACGTGTCTCTCTCTCCTTCATTGTCACTGTACACATGCTTACAGGTGTATGATGTGGTGTGTGTGTGTGTGTGTGTGTGTATGTGGTGTGTGGGTGGTGGGGTGTGTGGGTGTGTTTATTGCATTGTGTGTTCAGAAGTATGGCTGCTTTTCAGGATGAAGCCTGCCTGGAAAAAAAAAGAAGAAAAAAAGATAAAACATGAAAAAAAAACGCTCTTTCTTGTTTTTCTTGTAAACAATTAGTTTTTGTCAAGTCTGCTGAAAGAAATATGGTCCGTGTGGATGCAGAGCGTGTTCGGCGAGCGGCTGGTGACCAAGTTCCTGTTCGATTCCGACTTCAGCGAGGACCCCCAGCTGCCTTCCCCCTCGCAGCTCAAGTACCGCATCCTGGTGAAGAACAAGAAGCTGAGGGAGCACGACAATCCGCTGACCCTCAAGAAGGTAGCCAGAGATGTACAGGTGGAGAAATGGTTTTTGGCAGTGACCAGAATACTTGTCAGTAGTATCAGGAGGGCTTTTTTTTAGATCTAGCTGGCCTACTTGACACAGAATCTGTTCGCTTCAGCTTGAAGATGGTAGTTGTTTGATAAAGATTTGATTCCGAGTTCTGTCTGATAGAGGCCTTTCTTGGCCATGGCGTAAATCTTTGTCGGTAGTACATGCTGAACCATGATAGAGAACTTTCTTTGTCTTGGCCTTGAAATGTTCGGCGTCGGAAACAAGATGGACCTTGACGTTTTCATGTTAGAGACTTCACTGGCCATGGCCTTACTCTTTGTTAGAGTTTAACACAAGCTTGACGTTGGGGATTTCATGATAACGAACATTCTTGGCTTAGGCCGAACTCTTTGTTTTATGCAAACTGGACACTGGTGTCTATGTTAAAGTGTTGAGTGACTGCCTTCGTTCAGGACAGGTTCTGAGCATGGTAGTCTTCATTCTCATGAAGATGGACAAATTCCTTTGAAAACAAAGTGTGTCTGCCAGCATAGCAAGGAAACAAAGAAAATAGGCCATACATGTAATCGTCTCACTCCTGTGAAATGTACCCGGTCACCTGGCATTTTGTTGTTCATTGAAGTGTTAACCAGGTTAGGTTGGATTACATTCAGGTGTGTGTGTGTGTGTGTGTGTGTGTGTGTGTGTGTGTGTGTGTGTGTGTGTGAGAGAGAGAGAGAGAGAGTATGGTGTGTGTGTGTGTGTTGAGGCAAAGTTTTATAAGACACTGTATTGCAAATCTGAAAGTGAAGAGCTTGAATATCATGTGACCAGTTACATTGTTACCAAGATCAGATGAGCTTTTTTGTCAAGGAAAATTCATTCGTCAAACTCATCCTGCTTAATGTTAATTGTAGAGCCCGGTGGCGAAAACAGTGAACCTCTCAGTCTCAGGCTTGTGTCCTGGCAGTGCCTGCCGAGAAAGCGGATAACCGGATTTTATTCTTAACTTTCAGGTCAGTGTTATGTGCAGACTCGCCAACATGTGAATGTGTTTACATTTAGGAGATCAAAATACACCAGGCCTTTTAATCAATGACAGTTTTGGATGGGAGTTGTAAAGCTAGGCAGAAATTACTCGGTGTACAAGAGTGGTGAAAGGGGAGACAGGTCTTGTTGCCAAATTGAAATTGGTCGGGGCTTTAACAGCAATAACAACCTCGTTATACTTATGATATTTTCTGTCACTTTGGGATTCTGTGATACATAAGTATGATGTGTCGTTTTTGTTTTTCTTCCATCAGTTCCTCTTTGCATGTCTGCAGCTGTCTCTATTATTCACGGTTTACATTTGTTGTAGGTGTACACTCAGTCCAGGACGAGCAGTATACCTTCATCCATTAACGATTTTGAAGATGACGACGACGAAGATGAAGACGAAGAAGATGTAGCTGATGGTATGTTTATATTCGGAGTTGATATTTAGTCTTACACACAAACACACACACGCGCGCACACACACTTGCGCACGCACGTACTCGCACACTCACACACACGGACGCATGTATACACACCCACATATGTACGCGCGCACGCACCACACACGCACACACAAAACAACACACACACACACACACACACACACACACACACACACACACACACACACACACACGCAGGTGCGCATATGCACTTTTTCTCATATCACATCATTCATAGCCCAGTGGACCGTGGAGGGGGGGGGGGGGGTGCATATCAAGGCTGTGTTGCCACATACCTGGGTAGTGTATGATGTTATTTTCAGGCCAGTATCAAAGGGCATGTTCAGTTAAACACTTGATCAGTTAGATGATTAATCAGGCAGTCATGAGCCAGTAAAGTCGTGTGTTTATTTCTGAATTCAGCAGTTTGTTTGTCAGTCTGTATGTAAGTCAGTAAGATAGCCAAAGAATTTAGCTGGTTGTGCATATGAAAGTCCGTAACTGAGTGCATGTAAAGTGCGTTTTAGACATCTAAAATCGGACAGTTTGTAAACTAAGCAGCTAAGTTTGTTTGGCATCGCTTTTGTTTGTGTGGCGTTCACATAACACTTATCTCGTAGCTATAATTATATATAATTTCAATTGAGTTAAATAGATAAGAAACTGGCAGTTTGTCGACTTGTTACTTCGTTTCTAGGTCTACACTGCTGCCAGTCATTTTCAGTTTGTTGGATGGTTTTCGGCTAGTCAGACAGTCGGCTGGCTGGCATTTTACTATTAAATGAATTGTTGGTTGAATGTCTTGATGGCTGTCTAGCTGTATACAGCTAGTAACACTTTACTGATTAGCTAGTACATCAGACTGTTAATTACTTAGCTACATAGTAAGAGTATTGTTTGTTGTTTTTCAGTGTGGTAACAGTCAAGTTTGTGAACTGATAATTGAAGTCATTGTGACGGTCATTGTTGTTTTAGATAAAGTGATGGCAAAGTTTGTCAAAAAGATAATAGTAGTCTTTGCAGTGAGCTTGGTAGTGTTGGCGGTTGTACAGGTAATGGAGATCTGTATTCACATTTAGCCTCGTAAGAGAAGATAATCACTGACGGAAAGAAGCTCAGTGAATGATTCAGAAAGCTTATTTTCACCAGTAAATGTTCATCTCTTACTGGGCTTAATGTTAACATGGATTGATGGGAGAGGTTATATAACCATGCCGCTGCAATAGCAGCCACAACTATGGCATTAGCGTATGTAAGGCTTACTTCACACAGCGGTGTTCACCGCCGAAACACACTTACCAAAGCAGGCAGTAAAAAAAAGAAAACAAAAGAAAAAAAAGAGAACAAGAAAGAGTGATGCGTATTTTGATGCTTTCATTTCAGTCATGTTGCATGATAATATGCGCAACACGAGGTTTGAACATTCGCACCGCACCGCCCGCAGCCCGACTGATACTCAAAATTATTTGTCGTTGACATCCGTCTTTCCGCTTTTTTTGTCTCTGTTTCTTTAGGCCTTTTAGACAGTATGTTTAGCATCCAGCAAGTAAAGTTACCTTAGAATAAACTCATTTGAAATGAAGGTTTTTGTAGTGAAGCAGGCCCGTCCAGTTTTGTTTGCTATTTGACTTAAGACACAGTGACGCGCGATTCAGCAGTGCCTTTCATTGGTTCAGTATGCCAGGATTACAGTACATCCCATCTGTTTAGACGCCATGTAATATGCGAACATGTACCAAATTGCTTCAAGACATTTTTCATACATGAGTACGTCACATGGTAAATGCAAAAAATACTGTACTATACCCTTACTTTTGACTATGGAACAGGCACTGTTTGGCGACGTCTGTACTTGTGTCATAGGCCTAAACTTTGAGCCAGTGAAAATTGTGGTAGCAGAAGAGGAAACCACAGCAGCGGCTATAATTGACAGCACAATGAACGTCCTGACATTACAGGTCAATAGATTACTGTTTTCTCTCAGATTCCCCTGCACTGCGATTTAAGAGATCGATTAGCAGAGATTTTTCGTCCTGCATTATAAATCCTGACATGGCAGTGTGTGTTGGGTGACAGCAGTGAAGGCCATGCGGCACTCGATGGACAGTCAGGACAGTCCCCTGCCAGACCATGAGGACGAGACCAAGACCCAACTCCGGGCCCGGACTGGTTCCTTCAGCGAAATTCGAAGCAGGTAAAGTGGAACATGAGGAAAGGCTAGAACGTTTAGAGAGCACGCGAGGATAGTGTTGAATGGTGCGGTGTTGCGATCTGGACAAGAGTTTAGAAGGGAAGGTAAGAATGTTCAGAGAAAATGCGAGGACAGTGTAGAATGGTAAGATATTACGATCTGGACAAGAGCTTTGGAAGGGAAGGATAGATTGTTCAGAGAGAATACGAGGATAGCGTACAGTGGTATGGTGTTCCGATGTAGAGAAGAATTCCGTAATGAAGGTTGAAATCAAGGATAGTTTAGTTCTGACAAGCTCAGTTTATTGATAGTCTGAAATGGTAAAGAGGATCAGGAGGATAGTTTGAAATGTATGGCAATGCCAGAGAGTTTAGAATGTTGAGATCGAACATGCGCCAGATTTGACATAATCAGGTTTGAGGATAGAAAACTGTAAAATGCAAATGTTGAACGCGGGTAGAGCATGAAATGACTAGGTTGAAATTGCAGAGAATCTAAAATGAAAAGTGTGAATGCGTGGAGAGTTCAGACTGATGAGGCTGAATGAGTGGAGAGTTCAGACTGATGAGGCTGAATGAGTGGAGAGTTCAGACTGATGAGGCTGAATGAGTGAAGAGTTCAGACTGATGAGGCTGAATGAGTGGAGAGTTCAGAATGGTAGGACTGAACGCCTGAAGAGTTCAGAATAGTAAAGTTTAACGTGTGAAGAGTTCAGAATAGTGAGAGGGAATTCATGGAGAGTTCAGAATGATGAAGTTTAATGTGTGAAGAGTTCAGAATGATGAAGTTTAATGTGTGAAGAGTTCAGAATGAATATTTGGAATGATTTAGTTGAATGCAGGGATATTTTGGGAATGGTGAGATCGGATGGAGGGATAATTCAGTATGCTAAGATTGAACACAGGGATATTTTAGAATGGTGAGGTAAGGTGCAAGGGCGCTTTGGAATCCTAAGGGTTAAATTCGTTGATATTTGGAACAAATAAGGCTAAACAGAGGGATATTCTGGAATAGTGAGGTTGAATGCAGGGATATTTTAGGATGGTAAATTTGAACGCAGCAATCCTTGGAATAGTAATTTTGAATACAGATATATTTTGGAATGGTGAGGTTTAACACATGTATATTTTGGAAAGGTAAGTTCGAACTCGGGGACATTTTTGAGAAGTAAGATTGAGCACGAGGTGACAGTATTGCAGAATTGACTGCGGGGAGATTTAAGAACGGTGACGTTGTAGACGAGGAGAGTATAAGATAGTGAGACTGAAGATGAGGTGAGTTTGAATAGTGAAGTCAAAAGTGTGGGGAGATCATACTGGTTGTGCAGTAAGCCTAGAGTTCAGAATGACAAGGTTTTGGAATGGTGGAGTGATTAGTAGGGCAATGTTCAATAAGAGAAAACTGGTGTGTGTGTGTGTGTGTGTGTGTGTGTGTGTGTGTGTGTGCGGGCGCGCACGCGCGCACTTCCACACACGTGCATAATTATATCTTTGACCTGTAGGATCTTGTCTGACGATGGCAATATGAACTGCTGTGCGGTTTTTGTTTCGAACAGGGAGGGGTCCGAGTCGTTCAGTGAAAAGGTTCCAATGAAGAGTCATCCAGAACTGATCTGGCCTTTCGACGACGACATCCCGCAGGTGAAACCGCTCAAGCCAAGCCGGCCACGCAAAGCCAGCCAGATTGCCAGGGAGCTTTCAGACCTTGTCGTCTACACCCACGCTGTCAAATTCAGAGGTCAGTGCTTTACCTTGTGGGAGGGGGGGGGGGGACTTTAGACAGGGCTGTGAGCTCTTGTTAATCAGAAACCTCCCACACTGGGTCTTTACTGGCTGGACATCTGATTGGAAGATTTTGTGTTAGTTTGGATCGTCATGTGTTGTATTGTACTGTATTGTATTACTAATATCACAACACAACAGATTTCTCTGAGCAAAATTTGAGTTGCTCTTCTTGGAGAAAGCAAGCAGCCATAGCACATGCAGTGCCACCTTTTTGTCAATCTCACCGTTTTTACTAGAGCATTAAAATAGTCTTTCCTGAACAGTTTTGTCCTCGTTCCTGTGCGGTCTTGCATGTGTGCTAAACGCATCTGTGCGTCTGTTTCAGTTGATCGTCATAACCGAAAGTCTGGCATACAGACCACCTTTACGGTCTCTAGAGGGAAAGGGGACAGGGATGAAGGTAGGAAACCCTGCCCAGTGCATAGTCAGGAGGTCTAACAGGCTTATAGACGAAGACAATAATGTTCAAGAAAAAAAAGGCCATTTAAGAGTGGATGTGTTAACTGGAACACACACGTGGGTGCATTTAACCAACGCTTCCAACCCAACTTCTCACCCACACGCGCACGCACACACACTCTTTCTCTCTCTTTCTCTCTCTCTCTCTCTCTCTCTCTGCCTTCCCCCCACCCCCCCCCACCCCCACCCCCCACCTCTCTCTCTCTCTCTCTCTCGTCAACAATCATATAATTTTGTGAGACGTGAAATGAAAGTACTACTACTGCTACACACACACACACACACACGTGTAATATCACAATTTTGTGAGACGAAAAATGAAAGTACTGCGACTACGGCTACTACTACTACTACTACTACTACTATTACTACTTCTACTACTACTACTACTACACACACACACACACACATACACACACACACACACACACACACACGCTCCTCACCACTCCTGTCTACGATAGTCATCCATAGATCATCCCGTCACAGCTGTGTTTTACGTCACACTTTACTGTTCTGTCGAAGTAAGAAGGAATATGCACACAAGTTCCAGCAACTAACAGACATACACTTCAACAAAATACCCAGACGTCTGCATTTGTATCTAGAAAACCCATACACAATAGGATGCACATGCACCCACGCACGCACGCATGCAAGCAAGCACACACACACACGCGCGCGCGCACACACACTCACACACGCGCGCGCGCGCGCACACACACACACACACACACACACACACACACACACACACACACACACACACACACACACGGCCGATGGAAACGAACTTAAACATGGAGCAACACACAACCCTACGTCTGTAATCACTTGCAAGCAGTAAAGCCATGCACACTTTTAGAACAACAGATGCTTGTAGGCACTTGGTCAGTTTGTGTAATCATGAAAATTACGCAAGTTTTGACGACGTTTCTCTAACTGCACGTGGAAAACGGGTCAAAAGGAAAGAAAAGATTAAAATGTAAATGTTCATGTTAGTGTATTTTTTTTTTATTGCCATGGAACACAACGGTTGAGAACTCAAGTTTGTAACCAAGTTTCTTACCTCAAACTGGCAAAGAATAGGTGTTGTGTCTAAACTGAAAAACAAAATGCCTTTAGTGTGTTTATGTCTGCTCATAGATGACAGCATGGCCAAGCGATAAGAGCGAATCCCACGTGCACCCAACATAAAAACTAGTGTTTTCACTTGCAATCTTAGTATGTTGTAGTCTTGGTGGCATCCGTATAGTTAGATAAGACCTTTAATCCCACCTTGTCTGCAATAGTTACCCCAGCTGCCATTTCAGCTTGGGTGAGTATGGATGTAAAACCACGTAGAGCCAACAATCCAACTTACCAGATTAACTCATCCGGTAAAGCACATTATACTCAGAAGGTTGCGAGCTAGATTGATCCACCCAGACATCTCCCTCCTCCTCCTGCTGAGCAGATTGTCTGTCCATCACACCGATCTGAAACCCAAGGCCAAGACTTACGTCAAAGACCTCTTGCAAGAGGAATGGAACTCGCAGACGGATAACAAACTGTTCCAAATCCGTCCAAACCTGAAAGAGTTTTTAACCATGTTCCAGGGGCGGCCGTAAAGAAGAAACGGTCTTGTGCCGTCTGCACACAGGCCATTCCGTTTACACCCATTCTTATCTTTCAAAAGGTGAAGATACTCCGTGGTGCATTACATGTCATGTACCACTCACGGTCAGGCATGTTCTTTTAGAGAGTTGGGACTTGCATGATGTGAGACATAAACACTTTACAGCAGACTCCATGAAAGCCTTGTTCAGGGATGTCCCGCCTGATGTGATCTTTGGACTTCTGAAAGAGATCAATATTTTTCATCTGATTTAAGATTTTACAGAAGAAAGATTTTTAACCAAATTTCCGGTGGGTTTTTAGAAGGTGTATTTTAAAACGTGTGATTTTGTTGTTATTGTTGTTTTGTTTTTGTTATGACTTACGCGTTGACTCCAACGCGGCGACCGTCCTTATACAACCCTTTACGGTCGGCTGGGCTAAAACAACATTGTCCCTTAACCCTTATCCTCCTTCTCCTTTTCCTTACGAGCCAGTACCTATAAAATTGGCATTTTCATCTGCACATCTTAGTGTGTAGTCGTTCTGACGGTATCAGCTCAGAATTGAGCAGCTTGTCACCTTGTCATCTGAAAGGGTGTCAGCGTAGATCTTGCATATATCAAAGCAAGTTTGGTCACTAGGGAAATGCAGCTTCCCATGCGGACGATGTTAGGGAGATAAAGAGAAGAATGGCCATTAGAGAGACACAGCAAGAACAAACAAAGAAAAGAAAGAAAAAACAATGCCTTTTTAGCAATGTTGAGTGGTTAGCAAAGTAACCCATTTGTATCGTCTGGTTCTTGGTCATGTTTTCATTTATCTTCATCTTTCAATTGGAGACAGGCAGGAAGTATTACCACGCAGATGACCTGTTTCCTTCATTCATCTGTATTTGGCACATGTGAGTAATAATCCCATGGTGCATTGCCATGTTGCAGGTCTGTCTCTCAGCCCCAACACATCACTGAGGCAGAAGAAGATGACCTCAAGGAAGAGCATTCTGGTGCCCACTCTGGGCAACCCTCCCAGTACTCCGTCACTTTTGCCGGTCTCCAGTAAGTTTTCCTTTTGCTTTAGAAATAGAGATGATCGTTCACGTACACAGATATTAGTGTAGACACACAGTCATAATCTCAGCGCATATACGCATGCGCGCATGTACACACACACACACACACACACACACACACACACACACACACACACACACACACACACACACGCACGCACGCATACATTCATATACGTATGTGCACACACACACACACACACACACACACACACACACACACACACTTCTTGACTTTATTTGTGTTACTTGTTTTGTTATCTACCTTATCCTTCATACATGTATAACACATGTTTATAGGAATGTAAATAATGAAACACAGAACAGCATCTGAGAATCAGAAAAAACTCAGTTGAAACTCAACAAATCTAAAATGAAATTTTGTAATTGAAACAATATATATATCCAGCTGAAACGAAAACCAATGTAGATTACATTAAGTTACATGAAATTAATACACAATCCTTTCCCAGGTGACAAGTTGGAGCCCTCGCCCTCCGTGACGTCACTGCCCAAGACTAAACGTCTGGAGGGCACTCCGCCCTGCTATCTCGTCTCCTCACTGAATGAGAACAAGGCCAAGCAGCTTTGTCGACGCAACCCGCTAGGCGTGGTCAGATATCCTTTTCCCAGGGAACTGAACAGAAAAGTGGGCTTTCAGGCGTTTTCAGATGAAGAAACAACGTACTGAGTTGGTACTTCCATCTTGGTGCTTTTTGTAGGGGAGGGTCCACGGGACGTTTGGATTAACGCAGCATTAGATTCTACAGAGAGATCGTCAGTAAGGTACAGGTAAAAAAGCATGCGTATATGTTCGAACAGATGCATGCGTACTGGCACCTGCACCAAAGAGACTAACTTGCTTACATGCGTAGTCTCTGTCTCACACACTTGTGCATGCAGTCTTTTTGTCTTATTGGTGCTGGTGTTTTGCACGTTTACACAAATGCCCGGCCACACACATACACACACACACACACACACACACACACACACACACACACACACACACACACACACACACAGAAAGAGGGAGAGAGATAAGAAAGATAAGATAAAATTCTTTATTTACGAGGGTAATAGATAAGCACTGGCGCACTCTTTTACATCCAGTCCTCGCCCTGGGTAGGGACTACAACATGCAGTGAAATGAAATAATGTATGAAAGCAAACAAACAAACAAAGCAGTCATGCAATCATAATGGAACATAAAATGAAAAGAGAAGAGAAATGAAGAAAAAATAATGAAGGGGAAGAAGGGGTGTGAGGTCGGATGGGGTAGGCTGGGGGAGCATATAGAAATGTACTATAACGTACAACAATCAGCATGTATAAAAACAGACAATAGAATGAATATGACAAAGTACTCACAGAATTTGGAGCGTGCACATGCGTGCGCGCACACACACACACACACACACACACACACACACACACACACACACACACACACACACACAGAGAAAGAGGGAGAGAAAGAGAGACAGACAGACCAAAGGTAGTACGCCCTACGGACAGACAGACAGAGAGAAGGGGAAGTAACGGAGCTGGGGACATGAAAAATGGGAAGAAGTAAAGCACAATAAATAAACATTTTTGATGAGAAATGGGAAGACATGACATGGCACAACGTGTTATCATTTTTCATAAAGCATGAAAACATGTAGAAGGTACTTCACATAGTGACATGTAATTTTTAAAAAAAAGAAAAGGAGAGAGAGAGAGAGAGAGGAGGTGGAAGGGAGAGGGGGACATCAGAAATGGAAAGAAGTCGTAAAGCACAAAATGTAATAATTTTTGACACGGCATGAACATACGTGGAAAGTATGATAAGAAATTGTAGCATGCATTTAAAATAATGAAATAAAAAAACAAACTAAAAAGAAGAGAGAGAAAACTGAAGAGAATCATTAAACAAGTAAGACTAAAACCACTAATGGAGAAGACAAACACATACATGATATGTGCAATATAATATCCAGGAAAGAATTGATTGAAAATAATGAATAAACGATTTTTCAAATCATGTATGACAAAAATCACGATAAGGAGATAAGACAAAGAGAGCACATACTCGAACGCGTTTGCGCGCAAGAGAAAGAGCAAGAGAGAGAGAGAGAGTAAGAGAGAGAAGAAACATTCATGGGATAACAGGAAGTCACACGCCCTCGTGCTCGCGCACACACGTACATGCACACACACACACGCACGCACGCACGCACGCACGCACGCACACAGAGTGAAGGGGAAGTAAGGGAGCAGGGGACATGAAAAATAGGAAGAAGAAGCAAAGCACAATGAATAATCGTTTTTGATGAGAAAAAGAGAGAGAGTGAAAGATCGAGAGAGAGAGAAACACACACACACACACACACACACACACACACACACACACACGCTTATATTCTCATGCACTTGTATGCACGTATGGTTTCACACACATGTGCGTGCCAGTGCATACAAACGTGCGCGCGCGCACACATACACACACACACACACAAGATCAGAGAAACATTTCAAAATGGGACAGTACAAATGGCTGCCTACGAAGAGAGTCGAAAGAGAATTTGTCTCTGGACAACGATTGTTTGCTCAGCTCATGAGATAAAAAAAAGATTGTCCACGACATAGACAACACATAGATAATCATGTATGAATGATTGAAGCAAAGAAGGAAAAGTTAAAAAAAAAAAAAAAGAGAGAGAGAGAGAGAGAGAGAGAGAGAAAGCAAAAAAGTAACTGGATTCCTGACTTATTTTATCAAAAGGAGGTTAAACAGAAATAGAAAAAAAAAATTGGAGGAGGTGAGGCTTGGGGATGGCAAAAAGACAAAGTTCCTTGACTCTATTCACCCATACCGAGCGGCAGCTGATGCGGACTTACCCTGCTGGGATGAGGATTGACTCCTCCAACTTCAACCCTGTCATCTTTTGGGCCTTTGGAATCCAAATGGTGGCGCTGAATTATCAAACGGAAGGTACGTCAGTTATAGTGGTGGTGGTCGTGGTGGTTTTTGTTATTGGTTTTGGTCCCATTGTCTGTGCCGCTTGAGTGGCATTACCTAATTCCGTACCCCTCGAGTGACATTACCCAATTCTGTAACCCTTGAGTGACATTACCCAATTCTGTACCCCTCGAGCGACATTACCCAATTCCGTACTCTTCGAGTGACATTACCTAATTTCGTACCCCTCGAGTGACATTACCAAATTCCTTACCTCTCGAGAGACATTACGTTATTCTGAACCCCTCGAGTGACATTACCTAATTCCGTACCCCTCGAGTGACATCACCTAATTCCGTACCTCTCGAGTGACATTACCTAATTCCGTACCCCACGAGTGACATTACCCAGTTCCGTACCCCTCGAGTGACATTACCTAATTCCGTACCCCTTGAGTGACATTACCCAATTCCGTACCCATCGAGTGACATTACCTAATTTCGTACCCCTCGAGTGACATTACACAGTTCCGTACCCCTCGAGTGACATTACCTTATTCCGTACCCCTTGAGAGACATTACCTAATCCCGTACCCCTCGAGTGACATTACCTAATTCCATACCCCTCGAGTGACATTACCTAATTCCATACCCCTCGAGTGACATTACCTTATTCCGTACCCCTCGAGAGACATTACCTAATCCCGTACCCCTAGAGTGACATTACCCTTCCGTACCCTCGAGTGACATTACACAGTTCCGTACCCCTCGAGTGACATTACCTTATTCCGTACCCCTTGAGAGACATTACCTAATCCTGTACCCCTAGAGTGACATTACCTAATTCCATACCCCTCGAGTGACATTACCTAATTCCATACCCCTCGAGTGACATTACCTTATTCCGTACCCCTCGAGAGACATTACCTAATCCCGTACCCCTACAGTGACATTACCCTTCCGTACCCCTCGAGTGACATTACCAAATTCCGTACCCGTCGAGTCACCTTACCCAGTCTGTACCCCACAAGTGACATTACCTAATTCCGTACCCCTCGAGTGACATTACCAAATTTCGTACCCCGCGAGTGACATTACCTAATTCCGTACCCCTTGAGTGACATTACCTAATTCCGTACTGCTAGAGTGACATTACCTAATTTCGTACCCCTCGAGTCACATTAACCAATTCTGTAGCCCTCGAGTGACGTTACCTAATTCCGTACCCCTCGAGTGACATTACCTAATTCCGTACCCCGCGAGTGACATTACCTAATTCCGTACCCCTCGAGTGACATTACCCGATTCCGTACCCATCGAGTGACATTACCTAATTCTGTACCCCCGTTCACAGTCACATCCTGGCTTATCCCCACTGCAGCCCTGGCAACTGCAAACCATAGGAAGGGTTG
The DNA here is from genome assembly GCA_033310375.1 of Conus canariensis. NCBI lineage: Eukaryota > Metazoa > Mollusca > Gastropoda > Neogastropoda > Conidae > Conus > Conus canariensis. The sequence goes on from CM065716.1 coordinate 95,923,446, forward strand.
GAAGTCTAGTCGTCATGAGGTACCCCACCAAAGTAGACGCAGCACTGCTGCGGAGCCATTTTAGTGATGTCTGTTCTGGTCCAGTTTATGCAGAACAGGATATACTAAGCCGCCTCCCATCAGAGTTATTGTTCGTTTTCTTTGCTTGTTTTGTTCTTTCTGAGAGACAAGTAGAGATGATAAGGGTGACAACGTGTGTGTGTGTGTGTGTGTGAAAGAGAGAGAATGTGTCACTATCTGTCTCTATGTTGCTGTCTATCTGGTATAACTTGGTCTGCATGTATATCCTTTAGCTCTCTCTCTCTCTTTCTCATATGCACACTCATACACACACACTGGTTTGTGCGCGCGCACGCCACACACACACACACACACACACACATTTGCATGACGCACACATAAACACACACACACACATCGTTTCTCATTCTCACCAGAATTCTGCGTGAATTCACTATTTGTGTGTGTGTGTGTGTGTGTGGGTGTATGTGTGTGTGTGTGTGTGTGTGTGTGTGTGTGTGAGTGTGTGGGTGATCAAGAATGTAGTTGCAGTACTTCAGCTTTTATAAGACCAGTACTAACGTAGCCTCCATGGTCGACTGGCCTATACACTGACCTGTTAGAACAGACAAGAACTGACATGCTGCTTGCTATCAGATTCTTCAGTGTGATGCCTGTGGTTTGCTGTACACACAGACACGGCCATTGCGCTCAACACGGCCATGTTCGAGCAGAACGGGCGCTGCGGCTACGTGCTGAAGCCGGCGGTGATGTGGGAGCGGAGTCATGTGATGTACAACCACTTCAACCCCTGGGAGAAGGAGTTTGACGGTCTGCATGCCACCATCTTCACACTACACGTGAGGCGAATGGGCACTGTCGATCACTTTCTGCTTGGTTCTGCTTTGGTGGTGGTTATAGCTGGTAGTAGTGGTGGTGGGAGTTTTCGATGATGGTGGTGGTAAGTGTCGAGGTTGTGCAGGTTGTTTTGCTTGTGGCTGTCGAGGACCATCACAAGACTACATGCCATCATATTCACTCAGAATGTGAAAAAACAGCCTTGCTTTCTCCTGGCGTTGGCTGCTGTTGTTCTTTGTCCTGTGTTCTTGTTTACAGTTGCCATGTTTCTGTTTAGTTCCTTAGCTGTTTTTCTCTTTGCTGTCTGTCTTCTTTCTTTTCTAAGCTCACCGCCACCCCTGCTCCCTGTTCAATCCGTTTTTGATCCCTTTGGATGGAGTATTTGTAGGTGTTCTTAAGTTCTTCTTTGTTACCATTTTGTCTCTGCTGTCTGCACCTCCACCCTCACTACCTACACCCCTCCCACTCACCTCTCTATCTGTCTGTCTCTCTTTCTCTCTCTCTCACTGTGTCTCTTCTCATTTGTTTCTGTGTTTCTGTTGAGCTTCTGTTTCTGTCTGATTCTTTTCCGTTCTGTGATTCTCATGTTCTTTACTTGTTGATATTTGCCCATTTCTTATGTTAATGTTATTGATTTATCTTTTACCTTTTCAAAAATCCTCATTTTTTCCCTTTTTTCTCTGTTTTTGTCTGATTGTCTGTCTCCTGCCTCTGTCTGTCTGTCTGTCTGTCCTCTCTCTCTTTATCTCTCTCTCTTTCTCTCTCTCTCTCTGGATTCACTCAGCTGTACTGGTATGACCTTTAATGCATGCAGGTGATCTCAGGCCAGTATGTATGCACCAACTATACGGCGAATGTACAAGTGGAGGTGGAGGTGATTGGTATCCCAGTGGACTGTGCCAAGCAGCGGACCAAGGTGGTGCCCAAAAATGCCCTCAACCCCATCTGGAATGACATCTTTACCTTTCAGGTCAGTGTTTGTGTGTTTGTGTTTGTGTGTGTGTGTGTGTGTGTGTGTGTGTGTGTGCATGCATGTGTGTGTGTGTGTGTGCATGTGTGTGTTTGTGTGCGTGCACGTGCGTGCGTGCATGCAAGGGTATGTGCACTGTGGCCAAGGATGTCCTCAACCCTATGTGGAACGGTTCCTTGGTCTTCCTGGTCATCTCTGCGCAGGCACGAATATGTATGTTCTGTCATATGATGAGTGACCTTATCTTTGGGTATACGTGTGCTGCCTTTGCATACTCGTAGCCTGTATGGGTGTTTGTACAGGTTTGTGTATGTGCACTGCTCAAGAACTTTTTTCAACCCCATCTGGAATGAAGTGTGTGAGATTGAGAGCGAATGAGGGAGTGTCTGTCTGTGCTCAGCTGAATGTTAGTGTTAAGGGAAGATGGTTGAGTTCCATATGGGGAGAAGGGACAGTTCTCCATACATGTGCAAAAGGGAGCATAGTTGAGGAACTTTGTGTATGATTAGTAATTTCCCAAAGTGTGGTGCTGATGACTAGTCTGTGCTCTGATTCTCCATGGAATACTTATAGGGATTTCTGTCTTTAAAATGAGAATGAGATATCTTGCATATTGTGTCATCCTGCTTGTTACCATTTCTGTCAAAACATTTCCAGATCATGTTCGCTGACATCAGCTTTCTACGCTTCATGGTGACGGATACCAGCACGAGTCATGTGGTTTCTCAGCGCATTATTCCCTTCTCCAGTCTCCGTCCAGGGTACCGGCATCTTCGTCTACGCTCTCTCAGCAACCAGCCCCTGGAGCTGGCCACCCTGTTCATCTACTCCAAGACAGAGGAAGACCTTCTGGAGAGCCGCAGCAGCATTGACTTCTCACAGACAGCGGCGGCCACAGGCAAGAGAATGTCTTTGTTTGCCAAAGTGCGGGAACTGTCAGACGCCAGCAAGGAGATCAAAGAGGTGGGTAGATTTGTTCTGATCAACCTGTTGTGTGTTCTTTTTTTTTATTTAGAAACGTGATTACAGTGTAGACCCAGCAGATATTAAGCATGGATTACTGTTATTTGTTTAAACAACTGTTGTGTGGAATTTTATGCACATAGCATTCTGTAGTAAATGTTCGCCTGTTCGGCAACGCTGTCTTTAGAATGGAGAATGATTGTTTTCAGAAGTCGTTTTAGAAAATGTGATGGCTGAGGCACATGACCAGTCGCCAGTATTGCTGTGGTACCTGTTCTGATCCAAAGGACACAGGACATGACCTGTCAAGCCCTCTGCTGACAACAGTAGTCAGTTGTGAAACCAGTGTGACTGAGCATCCTCCTCTGGAGGGTGCCACCACATCCTTCCAGCAACAGCCCCATAAACTTGCTTATACTGATGGCTTCACCGTGAACTCACCAAGGGCATAGAGGTGGAGAGGAAATCAAAACTGGGGTCACTGTGAAAGCAGGGCATGAAAGACCACACAAATTTTGAAAAAATTGTTCAATACCGATCACAGGAGGATGATGCAGATGGTGTCATCGAGTTCCATTCGAGTCAGAGACTACAGGACAGGGTTGTGCTCAATGTTTTCTTTCATAAGTAAACCTGGCATCAGCTAGGTTCAAGAGACAAAGACACCTGTAGCGTTTATCAGGAAATGTGAGCAGCGCTTGCAGAGAAGCATTCATTCACTGGATGAAATTCATGTGTGTGGTTTCAGTCTTCCTTTTGAGCCCGTAGCAGACTCAAGTCTGGCTAGTAGCCAGTTAGGCCAGAAAAATTCCACAAATAAATAATTTTGCTGGGAGTCAAACCCACAACTTCCCAGCCACAATCCATGATGCTAACCACTGCAACAGCGGTTGGTTGTCCTCTTGATATGATTCACTTTCATGCTTTAAGTAGTATTTCTTAATATGCTTTTATCAGCATTCTTTCAGAGTGACAAAAAAGTATTTTTATTGCCCATGGCCTCACATTAGACAGACCCAGTACACCATACTATACTGGTTGTTGCTGTCATTGTATCAGTGCTCCGTGTTTGCAGATGCCAACCATCGGGCCCAAACTGAAACGACGGTTGTTCTTCATCAGTGTCTTTGGGCTGACAGGACCTGATGAGTACGTTATCCTCAAGGTGACACAAGAATCAACAGTATATGACGTCATTGCCCAGGTAAGTTTGCCTCATCTGACAACGGGAATGAAAAGGCAGGCTTGTGATCTCTGGTTGTGAGTGCAATCTTGTTTATACAAACTTCAATGGGTAGCAAGGCCATAATAACGGCCTACATCCTGAAAAACGTCTGGACAATGGGTAATGTGTAGTCTGTAAGCTGTAAACAATTTACATTTGACATGAGCTGAACGCAAGCAATGAATTAGCTTACCAAAGAGAGAACTACCCTCAACAATGCAGATTTGGAAACACATGGCCCACCCTATCAAGCTTGGAGCAGGCGTGGACAAATGTGGGGCAACCCACCTTCTTTGGTTGCAGTATTCACAAAATTGAGCTGTTCATTCTACTCCAAGTGGACTTAACCTACAACAGCCAAATCTATCCCTCAAGTTCACAAAGCTAAACTAACCGCTAACAACCACATCTGTCATTTGATGCTATAAGCATGGATCTTATTGATGAGACCTTTATGGAACAGATGAACTGTCAACGGCTCAATTAGCAAGGCCCTAAACACAACCAAGAACATAATGAATGTGTAGCTTTGTTACTGTTCAGAAAATTTGCTGTGGATATTGAGTATTTGGCATGCAGGCACAGACATAAACTGGGTTCTAAAACTCAGAATTCCTGACCAGCATTACAGGAGTCTGTTGGTGCTTGCTTTAGGCTGAAAAAAAAAATGAAAGTAAGCATATCAAGTGTTTTCTGACTGGTATACAATCTTGTATTTTCTTCATCACCCTCATTGATCATCATAAAACAGCCTCAGGTTCCATGGCCTGTCATGCTGTTTTCTCATGAGGATTTCTGTTTGCTTTTACCCCTGCCTCAATTCCTGTGATGAGTATGGCAAAGTCTATGATGTTAACAAGCTCATGGACATTGTCACTGGATGCATGTAGGGTTGCTATCCCAGTAGAGAGGGACATCCACTAGGGCTGAGCTCTGTGACTAAGCAAGTATTGTCATCAGGTGGGTGCTCAGCGGATGGTGATCTGTGTATATGTGATTGCAGCAGGTGTTCCTGGACTCATTTTTAGTAATCCAGCTGCAGTGCAGTGACTTGTCTCATGATACTGGTTGCAGCTTGTGCACTTCTGATGTTAGGGCTCTGACAAGATGAGCCATGGTTTTGCACTGTATGGTGGATACAGGAATGAAATGAGTGCGAGTAATGTCACTTAGAAGGGACTGCAGTGAGAAAAAGAAAGTCACCAACCACAAAAAATCAAAGCATTTCTGAAAGATCAAACTGGCTTTGAAGAAAGAATGCAAGTGGCAAGGTCCAGATCGGGTGTGCAGGCGCTGCTGAAGGTGCAGCGACTGGACGACAAGGTGGGCGACTACATGCTGGTGGAGGACGTGCAGAGCGGCTGGGAGAAGAAGGACCAGGAGAAGGCCAGCACACAGCGCATCCTGGATGTGACGGAGAAGGTGCTGCAGGCGCAGAACAAGTGGAAGGGGGCCGGACGATTCATCCTGCGCAAGCTTAGTGATGTCAGTGGTTGCCTGTGTGATGTTTTTTTTTTCTCTGAGGTTGATCTGATTCTGTGTAGTGTTAATCCATCTGTTGGTTTGAGTTGCCATCCCCCCTCCCCCCTCTCTCTTTCTCTCTCTCTCGCTGTCTCACTCTCTCTTTCTCTGTCTCTGTCTGTCTGTCTCCTTCAGTCTTTCTATATCTGTCTCTTTCTCTTTAATTGTGTGCCTAGTCTCTTTAAATAACTGATGTCTTAGTTGCTAGTTTTCTTTCTTGATAATGTACACAATCTTAGTGCCATTATGATTGAAAATGAACATTTTTCTTTCAGCCCTTTGACCTGTTTGAGTGCAGAAAAGTCTGGACTAAAATCTATCACACACACACACACTCACTCACTCACTCTCTCTCTCTCTCTGTCTCTGTCTCTGTGAACGCCTGTCTCTCAGTCTCTCTCTGTCTCTTTTTCTTATCTCCCAGGCTGGGTGGGAAAAACAACCATTCATATCTTCTTATCTCATTACCCTGTTAAAATTTATTTTGTTTCCTCTCTCTCTCTTCCCCCCCCCCCCCCCCCATTTTTTGCAGGTTTACTCTATCTCTATGCCTGTTTCTTGATCACTTAAAGTTCTTCATTCCTACAACTGAAAGTAATAATAATCCATAAAATGTATTATCATTTGCTATGGGCCACAGTTTTGCATGGTGCAGTGAAGGGAAGTGATAACTTCTGAACATGTGGTTGCAAGAATTCAAAAGAACAAGCTCATGTCAAGATCAACCAGATCTTCTTGTATCTTCTTACAGGATCCCACCAGCCGAGCATGGGTCACAACTATGTTGAAAGAACAGAAGGTAAAATGTCATTATCTGTAGTTATTTGTTCCGGGATGCCTGTTCCCATTGCATGAATTGAAAAGTGGAAGTTCCAGCTTGTAAACATGTGTGAATGGAAATCTGATTAGTACTCTCAGAATTTCATTCCTTTTCATTAAAAAAAAAAAAGCAGAGACTGTAATTCAGTAAACAAATTATCCTTTGATTGATATCTCTGGCGATGTGTGGGTTTCTTCCCTGTACTCCCAGAAAAATGTTAAAGTGTTAGCTTTTTAGAACTCCTTCAAGAGAATGCTTAAGAGAGCAAATAGATTCTTTATTTGCTGAGGAGGTTAAAACTGAAATTGTGCCTTTCATTGCATTTTAGTAAATGTTTTTGGAACAAGGTCTTGCCATGTTCATTTATCTCATTTTGTTATAACGTTAATCCAAAGACATATTTTGCTGGGACAGACCATATGCATACCAGAAATTTTCACGTTGTCAAATACTTGTTAAAGGGGGTTTTTGTCCCATTTGTTTATTTCCTGATTTAAAGAAAGGCTTTTAAACACTTTTTTTTTTACAGACACACATAGCAACAAGACTGTGATTTTTGGAACTTCCTTGTACAAGTAATTACCATTTGTTGACTTATGAGTTATGTTCTCATTGTATCAACCAATTGTTATCACTTTTTTAGAATTTCTTGAACAGTGAAACAGTAATGGTTTCATATGAATGTCAGATGTTGGACACTTTTGCATGTTGCTCTTGCGCATGGTTCTTTTCAGAGAAAGCTGGAGCTGGAGCAAGAGGCGGCAGGCTGGGAGACTCAGGAGAAGATGTTCCTGGTGTGTGTGTACAATGTGTCCCCGGATCAACCTTACACAGTCTTCAAGGCACCTTGTTCTAGTACTGCCCTGGATGTCATCACACAGGTAGGGGAGAGGGGCGGTTATAGCCTTTTTTCTTATTTTTTTGTAAGTGTTTGCAAAGATGATTTTGCTGTTCGACCTTGATGGGTCATACATTTTCCTTTTTAAATGTTCTGGAAGTAAAATCAGATTTTGTTAAGTTGTGTTTACACAATCTCAGCATGCTTTCTGCTATCAAATGTCAGTACAACACATTTAAAGGTTTCAAGTCCTCTACAACCGTGACATTGACTCTTTTCGTTCAGCTTGGCTGTTAGCAACATGAATTGATTTGAATTCTTTGTGTACATATTTTCAGCTCTTCCATTCTCATTTATTATGGCTTCTCTTTGCATATTATTTCTATTTTGTTTTGAGATATCCACATGAATGCAGTTGTAAATATGTTGATTAATCATGCAGCACTACATTTGAATGCTTTATGGGCACCATTAAGCATCTCTGTCAGCCTGTTACCAACCAGCATTCTGGTGAAATAGTCCTTTTCCCTTTCTCAACCCATTTTGTCGGGTCATGAATATGCAGTCAAAATGGACCAGTTTGTCCCTCAGATCACACAATTTTTGACAATTTTCAAAACATCATACAAAATCAACCACTTTTCCTAGGAGCACGAAACATACACCATTTGATAGGAGAAACAATATGTTTATCAAAAATGCCTACCGTGAGTGAGGAATCCACACAGTTCATATGATCCAAAGTGATGCACATTTGCAGAAAAACAATAACTTTTTGTGCACACTGTAATCCACTTCTTCATGCTCTCTGTCCTCCAACACAAGTTCAGTTACACTTCTGAGCACTTGGTATGACCTACAGAGAATAATGTTTATGCCACTTGCATACAACACAAGAATTTGACCACAAAATGTTATAAAATCACAAAATAACTGATGACTGCGTCTGCGAATTCTGGTCTTGAAAAACACAGGAATCAGGTTTATGGGACTGAACACTGATGAGAAAAGAAAACCCCACCACACCCAGTTTTATACACATTATTTACACACAACTCACACTGCACACACTCCTGTGACTCTGTCACTTGCTGTAATCATGTTTTGTGTGACCAGTATATTTCAAAACACCGCATAATACAAAGTGCTTTCTGGCACTGCCGGCACTGAAACTTGGTCCGCTGAACTTTGTTCTTGAGGTACTCTTTGGTTGCCCCTCTTCCCTTGTCCTTTGCATAACACACAACACACTGTCAGTATGGTATGTTCTCCCTGAAGTGTTGGTGCTTGCAAGAGGGATGGTTGACCTCCTCAGTGGCAGCAGCAGCAACATTCCCAGTCTCCTCATCCTGAAATTGAAGACAGGCCAAGTCATAGTACACTGAAGCACTTCGCAAAATCCTCCAGTGTCAGCAGCTTCCTTCCCAGGTCCTTTTACAGCTTGTTGTAAAAGCAGTGAGACTGAATCTTGGTATGAGTCAAAAGTGATAAGCCAGGTTTTTCCACCATTTGATGGTCTTCCGGTGCACTGGCATGTAGGAAACAATCTGGTCACTGCGGTGGACTCCAGCCATGTTTCTGATGTAGTTGACAACAGCTGTTGGCTTCCTTTTGTCCTCTGACCGTGACCTCACTCTAGTCATTTCAGGGGTGTGCTGGGTTGTTATTATGTAGACATCTCTCTTGTCCTTCCACCTTATGACCATCACCTGATTTAGTCTCCTGTAGTCCATCTGGCCGCTGATGAAGGCTCCCGTCACCAGATCCTTTGGCATGCCCACCCGGTTAGCCCGCACAGTGCCCACACATCCACTGTTGATAGCAGTGAGACTGTGGGCCAAAGTGGGTGAACAATAATAATTGTCCACATAAAGGACATAGCCGCAGTCTTGGAGGTAGTCCAGAAGCCTGAAGACAACATCATGCGGGCGGTTGCTGAGAAAAAAAAAAAAAACTCTCATGCACGAGGTGGAGCGGATCATGATCAGGATTGTCGCGGGGCAGGTACGTTGAGTTGTCGTTCAGGTGGAAGAACGACAAGACGGATCTGAATCTTTCCCGCCTCATCAGGTTGGCAGAAAAACCGGTCTTGATCACTGCGTTATTAGACCAGTAATCTGTAATCTTGGGCTTCTTTACTATCCCCATGTGAATAAGGATAGCAAGAAATTCCTTGATTTCCTCCAGTGTCACTGGCTTTCAGGTGTTGAATCTGGACCGGGGAGAAAGCTGTGCTCTGTTATGTAGCTGCTGGATGGCATTTGCAGCATAACGGTTGGTTTCAGCTTTCATATGCTTCAGTATATGCTTGTCAATAAAAAGACTGAAAAAATCTATTGGTTTACAGTCTTCCCAAGACGGCAGTCTGAGAGGCCCTTGAAATCCGGGTGTCACATTGAAAGGTGCAGCAAGAGGAAAATTCGCCAGATTTCTGCTCCAGTCATACATATAATCTGGGTCTTCTTCATCATCATGAAAATTATGCTTATCTTCCTCCATCTCTTATTTGACTATCGCGTGTTCTTCATCATGAAGTGGCGAATCAGCTGCTGTTGGCACCGGTGGACTGTGTTGTTGATCATTGCTGGTTTGGTCTTCTTGCCCAGAGTCAGACTCGTCGTCGTCATGCTGATTCAGAATAAAATCGTCATCTGAGTCTGAAACCTCCTCACCTGAGTCGTTGAACAATCCAACATCTTCATCATCTGACCCGATGTCACAAAGCAAAATTTGGAAACAGAGGGGGTTAGTTACCGCCAAGGACACAGACAGAGTACAGGACTAGACACCGATGTCATGAAGCAGTACGAGTGCTTGATCCACTCTCATGCACCACATGAACCTTCTTCGCCTGGGCGCCGCCATTCTAAAAATTACGTCATCGCAGGCACTGAGAGTAAGTCGGTTCAAACCCATATAAAACTACTACAGAATACAGTAGGAACAGTCTTAGCGAAGGAACTGCATTAAAAAAAAATAAGCTGTCCCTGAACAGAGATTTATTGCCCTTTAATTAAAGGCAGTATGATTAAAAAAATTAATCATCAAAGTTGGTCAGAAGCATGCGTCAGACACACCTTCAAGCGATGTGAAGAGTGTCGGAAACCCGCTTCCGACAAGACTCCATTGAGTTCGTTTAATAAGAAAGGGTGCTTTGCTGGTACAATCCTGTGTAATTTGAACAGTTAGAGTGTCTTTCTTATACTTATGAATAAAACCAGTTATGTAATTTGAACAGTTAGCGTGTCTTTTTATGCTTATGAAAAAAAACAACAGCTATGCTAAGAGCGATTTAATGTTTGAGTTTGTCAAAGCCTCATAAGTACAAAAGTGTATTATTTTACTTAATATTTTAATATGTTAATGCACTGTTATTTTTCAACAACCATGCAAAATTTTTGACCTCTCTTTAAAGTATTTTCTGACATATTACAGTGTAAATGAAGTACCCTTTCCATTCATGCAGATCAGCCTAAACTGGCTATGGCAGGAGAGGCTGCCCAGGCTGTCAACTTTGAAGGCATGAAAGGGTTTGTTTTCAATAAAAAGCAGTGTATCATCAGGAGGCTTTCTTTATGTTCTTTGTATTTTTTATGAAAACAGCAAGTCATGATAGTGATTATTATTTATCAATCTGTCTTTTTAAGTTGTTAGAATAAAAAGAAAGAAAACGGGGGAAAAAAAGGAAATTTGAAAAAGCAGGGAAAAAACAAATCCTTAAATGCACACACACACACACACACACACACACACACACACACACACACACATATATATATATATATATATATATATATATATATACATATATATATATATATATATATATATATATATATATATATATAACAAAAAGAAAGAAAATAGGAAAAAAGATAAGGGAAAAAAAGGAAGGAAAAAAGAAAGAAGCCCTCACACACACACACACACACACACACACACACACACACGAAATCATGGGAATAAGCGAAAAACCAAAGTACAAAAAAGAAAGTGAAAGAAATAAATTTTAGATGACTGAGCCTATTCAACATAACTTCCACTGTGTGCCGACAGGCAATGAAGAAGGCTCACCGGTCAGGGGAGGACCCCAGGAGCTTTGTGCTGGTGGAAGAGCTGGACATGCAGGGCAGGGAAGGGGACCACACACCTGTCGGATCCTCCGTCGTCCAGCGCCATGGCAGCGACAAGGTGGAGATGAGAGTCCTGGCAGACGACGAGAATGTGCACGACTCGCAGTGCGAGTGGAGAAGCACTGGCCGCTTCGTCCTCATGCCCCGTGACAACATGATTCTCGAGGATGAGGTCAGGATCGTTTTCTCTTCCTGTGTGCCCTTTATTTATTTATTTTTCAATATAAAAGAAATTTGTTTTGCTTTGCTTTTGGTTGTATTGACTGCTCAGACGACAACTGCTAAGAGATGTATTAGGGATGAAAGCAATCCACTTGACCAGAAACGCACAAATACTACAATATCATTTCCAAACCTATTCTGTCCTAGAAAGAGAAAAAAGAATTAGGAAAATTGAGCACAGATAGACCTAGCAATCTAGCACTTGATCTAGATAATTCAGTGGCGTTGATTATTCCTTGAATTTTTCACCACAAATTAAAAGGAATTTGTCCTATCCGATGTGCATATAGTAAAGTACCAATTTTGAGGCTGTATTGTGTGCTTCCTTTCAGAATTTGTTTTTTAAATTTTTTTTCTTTTTGCCATCTCATTGTCGTGCCACTGGTGTGATATTACTCTCTCACCGCTCATTCTGGTTCCCAAACCACAGCCAGACTCTGGTTTGTTTAGCCGCATCCTGCAAATTGCAGTCCACAGGAAGCAGTCAGTATCTTAAAATCCATCTGGACATCAACTAAGCCTCAGAGAAATAGACACCTGTCAACTAAACCCAACAGAAACAGGCATCGCTTGTGATGATAATGACATTTGAGAAGTGGTGCTAAAAGCAAAACTGAGAACTGGACTGTGCATTTTTATTTTTCCTTTCTTTCTCCGTATACCAAGCTTTGGGCGAGAGCCAGCAAGAGCACAAACAGCCCAATGTGTTACTTTGGCCATGTATAGGGTTTACGTGTATCCTCCCAGTATGCCGCACTAAACTCTCTGCCATGGCACAGTGTAGCACAAGGATACTGTGCGAGTCTTGGAGCTTGACATCTAGTTATTTCATTCAGCTCGTCAGGAAGTATAAGATCATACTGTTTCTCTCTTTGGAACTAATGATGCACCTTTTCATGATCTTGCTTATGCATTGAATTTGTTATCTAGATACTCCGTAAACAAATCTCTTGCAACAGCATTTGGTCAGAACAGGTTCTTGTCAGCTTCACATCAGTACTGAAATTCAAGACATAACAATATATGAGATAAAAGAAAAAATCGTCATCAACAAAATGTTCTTCCTTTTCTTCTATTAATAACATTGTCTTTTTATCATTCCCCCCAGAAGTTGCACATATCAGTACCTACTAAGAAACAGACTTTCTGATTCAGGCAAAATATCAACACTTAGAATGCCAGCAAGTACTTTAGACTGACTGAATTAACTTGCACTGATCCCTTTCACTTAACAATTTAACTCTTTTTCTTTTCTGACATTTTAGTGCTAATTTTCTTTAATGGAATTGGGTTATGACAGTTTACTGACCATAAAATGAAAATGATGTTTGAATGTGTGCGGTACCACATATCTAAATGTTGGTAGATATCTTTAGTGTTTGAATTTGTAAAGAAATGTGCGGTATCTGAGTACAGGAAATGTTTTTGATTGCTGAAATAGTAACAGTGGAAAAATCCTGAAGGCATGGCATCAGGTGTAGAGAGACATTCAGTATCAAGGAAGCAAAGTTATAAGAGCTAAGGTATTTTATGACCAGTAGATAGAGAAGGGTAGCATAGGCTTATAGGGAGACCTGGGAGTGGAGACAAACAGACTATGAATATGCAAGATTTTCAAGATTTCATGACATTTAATGAGACTTCAGCCAAGGGGTTTTCGATGCATGCTTTCGCAAAGGATGGGTTCATAATCCTGTGCATTACAGTTTATTCTTTATTATATTGCCTTATTGCCTCCTTTTTGATCTCTTATTTCATAATATGAAAGGAAACATCCATTAACATAGGTGGTGTTGTTTTCACAGGAGAAGAGCAAAAGTATAGGTCTTCTCAAGAGCTCCATGCCTCGCAGCTCAGGATTTGCCAAGCGCTTTGGGTCCAAGCGGGTCTCCAAGCACCCACCACCCAGTGAAAAACTCATGATATTTCAGCCAACACCAGGTATGTCGATGTGGGGATTTCTTTCCCATCAGCACTTTTGACTTGATATTTTATTTTGAGTATGTGAAAAGGTGTATTAGGAGACGGTGTTAGAAACAGGGCAAACATGTTTGAAATGTTGTACATGCATACATGCCTTCATGCTCCTATCACACACACACACACACACACAATCCACGCATGCACACACGCATGTGCGCGCACACACACACACACACCTGCGTAAATCTGATTTAAGACCGGCCAAAAGTGTGCACACACACACACACACACACACTCTCGCTCACATGTACACTCTCTCACATACACCACAGTCACACATATGCATACACACACACACACACACACTTACACACACACACTAGCACACAGACACACACATATACACACACACACACATACATCACACACACACACACACACACACACACACACACACACACACGCACACACAAGGGCTATTTCAAACACTACATGTCTAAGCAGCAAGTTTCGTTGACAATCTCCCTGTCATTGACTGTTGCAGACACGGTGCGACGCTCCATCAGTTTCCCTTCGCAGGTGAACAACACAGCCATCGTGCAGGCCACGCTGGCGCCACCTGTCCAGCAGCTATCGGCACCCCTGAACGCCAGAGCACCTTCAAGCTCAAGCCTTTCTCCAAGCTTAGCTTTAAACGGGCCAAGTGAGTCCCATGTTGCCCCTGGCTCCGTCATTTCCCATCAAAGGAAGTTGGGCAGCTGTGCTGCGAGTCCTGATGCAATGAATCACGGAGACTGCGATATGGAAACAGCGTACCCATCACAACAACAGGCACAGGAAGAAGCCACAAAAGCTCTGCTGCCGCGGCTTTCATTCCAGGGTTTTCTGACACAGGAAGATCTTCAAGTGAGAGAGCTGGATTAAGGAGCGTGGTATTTGGGAGCAAGGAGGAAGACCTGTGAAAAAAAGAGGTGGCACAAAGTGTTTCGTCGATAGTTTGTTTGCAGGAGCTACAGCTACTGGAGGGAGGAGCCTACAAGTTAAGTGCCATGTTATTCAGTTATGTGGTAGATTGTTTGTACACGTTGTGATAGGCCCTTTCGGGGCTTTCGGACTGTGATACGGAAAGTGCTCTCCAGCTTGGCTCTACAGGAAGATGTTTTCCTCTGATATTCTGTTAACACGGTGAATTCTCTGTGAATGCGTCTTACATATCCACAGTGATGAGTGCTGATGGTTTGAATAGCCTTATTCATCCACAAGTCTTGAAGATGGCATTCTGTGTACAGAATCAGGCCTTTTCTTGATCAACTATAGTGCACTCAACATCAGAGTTATACAAAGGCCTGTTCAAGACATGATTTATAGCGCACAACTGTGATCTGCGCGACAGTACTTTATGCATTTGATACATTCTGCTTCAAATCTGGGCACTGAAGACGGCATGTCATAGACATGAAAAACTCCTCTACTCAAGACCGTGCAATATTGCTGTATGAAAAGCAATGCTGAGTTTGTGTTTACGATGAATCCAAAATACCTTTGTCATGTGTGAAGCCCAAATGGCACAGCTTTGGGCGAATTCTTTTGACAAGTCAACGCTTTCTTCTGCATGTTTAGAAGTGATGTGCATGCATCTGAAGCTGAGACAGGTCAGCTGCCGGACAGAACCCAACCCCAGTGTGCAAAGTCTGAGATTACAGGTACCATGGCTAAATTATGACGCTGAAAGCAAGCAGGTTTGATCAAGGTATTGTAGGAAAGTGGAGTAAGATGGTGGATGTGTGAAGTTGTGGCACGACGTCAATGCCATGGTGCCCCACATTTTGATGGCAGCACCACCAGGCCAAACAGTGGAAGACAGTTGGAATGGCAACTAATGCAGGCACAGTGATGTACAATTCAGGGCATTGACACACTACCATTCACACACGCATGCACACACAATTGTGCGGGCACAGAAACATTTATGCACACACACACACTCACACACACACATTCTCTTTTTCTTTCTGTCTAACCCCAGTTATAATATTGAAAATTCTCCTCCACATAAAAAAGCTGTTTAGTGAAATTTGCCTTGTATATAGATCTGTTCCTATTGTATTGTTTACTTACCTGTGTCAACAAAAATTGGATTTGTTTGTTTTTGACGAGCTTCTCCTGTGTATTCCTTTCGGGACCAAGTCTGCAATAATGACAAGGAAAGAAAGTGTAGTACAGTGGCACAAGTTGAGAGTGAAAGTGGAAACTGGAAAAAAAAAAAATCAAATGTGCTTCAAAATGACATTACCTTGTCACTGTCCTTACACTGAGCTGCCGTTGATCATCCTTTGTACATTGACGTGATGTAAACGTTGTGTTTTGTCTGCTCTGTGGTTGGTTTGTACAACAAACATGGCACGGTAATCTGTGTGTATCTGAAATGGGACTGAGAGAAACACATCAGGAGAGGAGAGAAAGAAAAGAGGATAGGAAACACAGGACAGTTTCCATTCATATGAGGCAGATATTTTTTTCTGTCTGGAAACTAGGGGGAGATTGACAGGGCTAACGTGGTTGTGTAGCTACTGACAGTACTATGAAGTTAATCCCTTATGTAAGGGAACTAACCTGGAAAGAATGTGCGGTTGCTTTCCAGACTTTTTCGATTCACCAGGCTCTAAGAAGGAACCCTCAATGGTTGTTCAGATCAAACACTTAGGCCTGTATAGGTTACAGCACCAAGGAGAGTGCTTTCTGTTTCCTAGGAGTATTCCTGCTGTTATTGCTCAGTTTGCTTTTTCTTCTTCAGTTTGCAATATACAGCGTGTCTATGTCTGGTTTGAATGATTATGTATTCGACTTTGGGGTGCTTGTCCGTGTGCATGCAGGTGTTGGCCATGAACACTGTTTATGAAGAACAGAGGGTACTATGATTGCTCATGTCCACCCCACTTTCTCTCCCTCAGACTCGTACATGTATGTATACATATTGAATTCAAAACGCTCATGGAAGATGTGATAATTTGTCATATTCCCCTTCTTCCAGTCTCATGCGTGCATACACACATGCACATACTCACATGTACACAAAGACACATACATGTATAAGCGTATTTTTTCAGACTTGGCATGCACTAAACACGTGCTTGTGGTACAAACCCACATGAACACAAACATTGTACCACACAAAGATGTCTACATTTTAAGTTTTGTCATTATTTGGTTTTTAAAAAGTGTTGGCAGTTTGTTCCCTGATGACTCTAATTGCATCAGTTTACACGGGTAATGGAAAGAACACAATGGGATGGAGTTCCCTAAACTTCAAGGTGATAAGTGTAACAGTCTGCTGATGCTACCTTGCTGGAGGATCACCCATTTACTTACCTCTGAACACTTTGTTATGTGTGTTTGTAACAGTCTCCAGCTACGATCAAACCAGCCAATGTCAATGGGTCATTGCAGTGTGTGTTTTTAGTCCAGTGTGGTATGGTTTTAATGACGTACACGTACTTAAGCATGTAACACCCAGATCACAACCAAATTCCCCACGGAGTGTTCCTTCCAACAATTACTGTCTTGACAATGCTTGGGGATCAGTAACTTCGAAAACGACAAGAAGCAAACAATGTTTAGGTGTTCACCAAGGATTATTCAAGATGGATGCCCTCCCCTCTGTGTCAGTGCAAGTGGTCTGTGTTTGAGTGCTTCTCTTCTTATTGGACACCCTCTTTCCTGTGTCTGTGTGATTAATTAGCGTTTGTGTGCTCTTCTTCTACTTCGTGAAAGCCCTCCCCTTCTGTGTGAGTGGTGCGCATTCATGCGTTTCTCTTCTTCTCTGTGTATGTGCAAGAGAGAGAGAAAGAGAGAGAAAGGGTGTGTGTGTTATGACTGGTAGAGACTCTTTCAGTATGAATTTGAATCCCCACCTAGGAATTTTGTTCAAGTAATTGTCTCTTTGCTGTTTCTCACTTTGACCCCCCCACCTCTCGTATTTTCTACCAGTGGTACTGTGGGTGGGTGGTTGGTTGGTTTTTGTCTGGCCCGTTTAGCTGTCTTTGTTCTGCAAAGGTTATCCCCTTTTTCATCTCTTGTTACAATGAGGCGACTGACCCAGACTGCAGCATTACTGAAAACAAACCACAATACATATATGCAAAAACACAAGATGTAAGTAACAAACTACACGCACACACATATACATATATATAGATAAGGGGCCTATATAGATATATATAGATATATAACACCAGTTTCTTTTGTTTTTCATCATCGTTGCAACCTTGTGACAAGGTAATGAGATTGTAAACACTGTCCAGAGCAGGTGTTTTATCCGTTCTGCTGATTCAGTGTTTCTGTAATTTTTTGTGGGTTTTTTTGGAAAATTTTTTGTTGTTGAATTTTGATGTTTTGTATTTCTTTTTGAACTACAGATGAAAAAATTAAAGGAATGGCTAGGTGCAGTCAGCGCAGCCCATCTCAAGGATTTCAACAGGTGTTTGTAGTTTTTATTGTTACAGTCCTGCTGACCATACAGAGCCTTTTCACAGCTGTCATACAGGTAAGAAAAAAAAATTGTATCCTGAAAAAGAAATGGACAACAAATGCTAATTGTGATATGGGAACCACACTTTTGACATTCTCATGGCAGATAAACTAGGCTGCACTGAGAACACCAGACATTGCCCTCGATTTCTCACGCCCAGGTCTTAAGAAATCATCAAAAATCAGTGCAAAACATTTAACTGCCACAGAAGATAACTTTTTAAAAGCCATGCTGGAAAATACACACTGCAGAGTGGACAGCTAATGCCCACTCTGAACATTGTGAACAATTTTCTCTTGCTAGTTGCCATATTAACTTCTTTTTTTTTAAAGCAGGCATGTGATGATTTGAAATTATCATTAGCGTGTGGGTTCCTAATTTGCTGAAGTTGAAGTTGTTCTTAGAACTAAAAAACTGTGAAAGAGTATCCAGAACAAAGACAGGAAAATGGTCCACAAAGGCAACAAAGCGGTAGACCACAGGAAAGAAAGACAAGACAAAGATTAAAAAAAACAAACAAAGTCAAAGACAGTGAGGAAGGAGAAGGTTATCAGCATGGAAACTTCCAGAAGATTGGGGGGGGGGGAAGTGACTTGTACTGAAAGAGCCCCCAGCACCTCCATGTCGACAGATGTGTATGCTTTGTTTATTTATGTCATAGGTTTTGTGTCTGTCATTGTTGTCCTTCAAGGCAGGACTCTTTGTGCTGTTTGTGGTGACTGCCCTGAATGAATGGGCTCTGTCTGGTTGGCTGGGGCATCATGCGAATGAAGTTGAAATTTAGTGTATTTATGGAAAATGTGTTTCAACAAAAGTATGTGATAGGCTGCTATTTTTTTCTTTTACTGTTACTGAAAAATTGCAGTTTGTCACAACTAAAAAAAGTTCTCTTTCAATACATGCAGGCTATGCACAAAATGTACAAAAGCATATAGCTGTATGGATAGAAAACGGCGGCCTATGTTTTAATGTTGGTTTTTAATACTTGTCAGTCGACAGGGTATGATGTAGTTAACAACACCAAAGTTTTTAATGCTGGTGACAGTGGAAGAGACATCTTAAAACATGTCTTTGCATTATCAGCATTGAGTGGGGTAAGGTAAAAAAATGTCTCCATGAATGAAAACAAAAAAGTAACAGGTACTGTGTTTGGTTCAGCACAATTTAAAAAAAATGTGGTAAATTTATGGGTTTTTTTTTATTGAAAATATAATTTTTGTTTTATACCCATCTTTAATTGTTATGCACACACACACACACACACACACTGTACAAAAACGTGTAAAGCAAGCACACATGTATATAAGGGTGATCATGTATATGCATGCACATGCAAGCACATGTGAAGTTTAAGCATGGGTGTGTTCTCTTGAATATGTGAACATGAGCATGCTTGTCAGCATGTTTTCAAGTTGAACATGTGCTTACAACCATGCACATGCTCACACATGTTCAAACACTCTCACAAGAGCCTATACAGGAACCGCCTGATATTGCTCCAAGGGCAACGATGTTAAACCGAAGAGCAAACACATACCTGACCACTAATTCATAAGATCTCTCAGGTATGACAAGCTGCAAACTGAGTTGCAACTGAAAACTGAATTCAGGTCATGCAATGCATTGCAACTGAAAACTGAATTCAGGTCATGCAATGCATAGTTGACATTACTGATAAAATGTGTGATAGAGAATGTCAGTCACACAGAATCGATATTAATGTTATGTACATAACAGCCTAGCATTAACATGTGCAGCATATGATGCAAATCAGCAACAGTCTAGATTCTGTTAAGAGATCTATGTGTGTGTGTGTGTGTGCATTGTGTTTGTGTATTGAGCGCGTGGGTTCCTAATTTGCTGGATTTTTTGTTGTTGTAGGTTTGAGTTAACTGGCTGAACGCAGACTCAGGGCAAGGAACTAGTCATAAAAAGTTCAAGCTAATACAGTAACAGGATGTTAATCTGACTGCCAGTGGGACTGCATGTGCTTTTTGTTGATGTTTTTATTTCTGTTGTGCAAACACTTTTTCTTTCCCATGGTCCTTTCCC
Source organism: Conus canariensis (assembly GCA_033310375.1). Taxonomy (NCBI): domain Eukaryota; kingdom Metazoa; phylum Mollusca; class Gastropoda; order Neogastropoda; family Conidae; genus Conus; species Conus canariensis. The sequence continues at coordinate 95,943,499 of CM065716.1, forward strand.
TCCTTAAGTATCATTTTCACAACATGGGGAGGGATAAGAGGGGGGTGGGGGGGTGGGGAAAGAATTGTGATTGAAATGCGCTTAATTATCACAGTCTCTTTACATCTACTGTTGTTTAGTTACAAAGATTTCTTCAGTTGTCTTTTCAGTATTACTAATTGGGGTGCTTATAGCTCCAGAATCGGCTGACGATTCCATCGTGTTTGCAAAATTTGGGGAAATTATGCATGCAGGAGAAACAATAATCTGGATCAAAATGTGAACCATGAATACCCCCTTTCATCTAAATCTGTAGATTCATTTGATGCAGATAACCACACACACACGGACAGATAAACAGAGGCGATATTCAGATACATGGAGGGACAAAACATGGACACACAATTTACATTGTTAAATGTTTAGACAAGATCATTACCATGTTTGAACCATAACACAGAATATAATGTAAATAGGCGTTTTCCGATGAGACAATCACTAAGCATGTCAATTAAGATGAGGAAATGTAATATTGGAGAGGAATGTTTGAATAACCAGCAATGACACAATTTTCAGATCTGCAACTGTATTGAGTGGATTTCATATTTAGCCAACTGACCCATGACATTATTAGAATTTCAGTTATCATACATACCTTACACATGGTATATGGGAAACCGATGCTGAGTTTTGAGTTTAGATTTTTCTCACTTACCTACCATTGTGGTATCAGAGAGAGGTGATGGGGAGGGGGAGGAGGGGTGGGGATGGCATGGGGAGGGGGCAGTGATGGTCAACAGTGAAAAGGTTGACATGTCCGGTGATTACGGGACAGAAAATGTCGGTGTAAGATCTGGCGCCAATCAGGGAAACTCACTGGGGGGGGGGGGGGGGGGGATGAGTGGAGGGGACATGGAGAGACCACAATGACAGTGCAATAATAATTATCCTTTTCCTTCTTCCCTTTCGTTGTTCAAGTACAGGTGGATTTTTTTTTCCTTTTGGTTTCATTTTCTTTTCTTTTTTTTCATTCCAGGATGTGTAATCTTGGACTACTAGTCACCTGCCTTTATGCCAAGAGAATTTAGTCTGTTTTTTTTTTGTTTTTTTTCACAGCATTATTGCCAATACCACAACTCAAGGAGCGTAAGAGGGGGATGCCAATTCACTGCTCATTTTGGAGATTTGCTCCAGAGTCATTTGCTTAACAGATACTTTAAATCCTTAATTCGTCACTATCGCTTGATATGATTGACAACTGACAAAGTGTGTGTGTGCGTTTCTTTTAACAATGTTTAAGAGATGGGTTTCATTTCATACAATGTCACAGTTTTGTTAATTGAGCAAAGGGGAAAATTTCATAGGATTCACCTGATCTGAGGATTTGTTTCATACAATGTTAGTTTTATTAGAGCAAAGGGGAAAATGTCATAGGATTCACCTGATGTATCTTTCTGGCCCACTTTGCGTAAAAGAGACTCTGTAGTAATAATTTGTTTGTGTATTTTGCATCCAAGTATGCCTATGCTGTGCACGTGTAGTTTGCGTGTATGCATCCAAGTGGATTTACAAGTTCTGTTCACACAAATGCAACTTCCTGTAATGGTTTCAAGTATTGTCTTGTTAGATTGATCCTCTCGGACACGGGGAATATTATAGTTTAATGAAAGTCTTGTAGTAAAAAGAGATGAATAATCACACAAGGAATTTAAGTAGGAGAGTTTTTAATTTAACTTGTCTCTCAAAGCAGCAACTGAATAAAATCTCCATGTCGCTAAACTTTATATTTAGAGAAGTATTAACATTTCCTTTCTCAAAGTTGCAGTTTGGATAATGTTTGATTAATTATGCTTGATTTGTACAAAATTCTGTGTACATTTCAGTCTCTGACAGAATTGTTCGCAATTCTCTGTTGTACATATTTCATGCACACGTTCCCATTCTCTGTGATTAAGTGGTGGTTTATGACCCATTTCCAGACATTATATTTATGTTTGAATGTGTGAATTGTATATTCTTCAGTGCTTAACTTCAATTGTTTTCAGGAAATACTTAAGGGCTGATATATGACGATAATGTCTTGTGAACTTCCTTTTAGAGACAAGAAAATAGTGCATTCAGTGTAAGATGAGACAAGGTTAATTATGAGTGTGTGTGCGTGTACGAGAGGGAAAGATTTTACTAAATATTTATTACCTTTTTCTTTTTACTATGATTGGATCACAGAATTGGAATTTACAAAGCATGTAAAAGATTAGATAGCAGTCCAGATCACTTCAGTCCCAACACAGACAATGAGAAACATACCAGACGTTAATTTGAGGACGTTTAAGTTTTGGACCTATAATGTGCGCAAGCGTGTGTATGCATATGCAAGAGCTCACACACACCCATGTGTGCGTTCAACTGAAATATGTATGGATAGCTGATCCGCGTTAATGGGGAGAGTTGAGAAAGCAATGATTATTAAGCAATTTGTTGGTAGCATTGGATACATTTTAACTGTAGTGTGAATCTGATGATTTTCAGTTTGCTCCAGTTGTGGGCAACCACAACTAGACATGAAAGATAACGCCCAACACTTCTGATATTTTTCTTACCATATACTGAACCTCATTAGTAGAGGACCTTGTTAGTAGAGGATGATGAATGCATAAGTAAGGTTATGGGGCATTCCAAATTACTCCACTCAACACGGATAAACAACAAAAAAAATATCAGTTGATGTTGGTCATTTGCCTGCATCTGCAGTTTGGGGCATGCACATTTTAGGAGTATTTTTCATGATCTAAAGTGTCCATAGTGTTTTACAAAATGAAAGGGAGAGGGATTTAGCTGTGTATTTGCCTTTTTTGTTGTTAAATGTGTTTGATTCCCATACAATTTTGTGGATGGTGTACATATAGTACTTAACCTTAACCTGCTTTTCAATACTCCATGTATCCATTTATTTGCAGATCATAAAGTATTTGGGTGTTACTCGAATTTGTTGAATATAAAGACCATCTTTCTAAGAAGTTCCCTGATATGTTTTTTCTTACAGCCATGGAATATCAATGCGTTTCAAACATTCAACATTCATATTCTCATGTTAGAAACGTTGAGTTTCATTACTTGCTGCAAACTGTCAGTCCTTTCGTTAAATTGCTCTGTACAGCTGCCAGTTTTTTCTTTCATTTATTTACCTTTACACCATAAGTTCATATAAATGTTGTCATTCTTAGTAAGGTCAGAACATTCAACTACAGCGTCTGTGGCGAGAATGCTACCAGCAAACTGCTGCTTAGATGAACTTTCAACACCAACTGTTGCCCCTCCAGCCCCCGTCCTTTTGTCCAAAGCCCCCAACTTGTAGATTGTTTCCTTCTTATGACACTCGTAATGTTTACTCTTTCACACTGACTGTGGAATGTAATGAGCTAATGCTAACATTACTGTTAGTGTCCCAAGAGATAAGTGTGAAGGAGTCTACATGGATGCACCAAAGTGCAGTGATTGTTGCCGACTGAAAGAGACTTGTTTGTTTCTTTTACATCAATTATCACTCTGGAAAGCTTGTCAAAGTTCTGTGCTTGACCGTCATAATTTTCATCACATATGAGACCTTATGTTGTCAGTTAAGTGGATTTCTAATCCTCATGCAATGTTACCTAGGCCCTTTGTAAGATGTCCAGAGAAGATACATGACGTTTCCTGTGCATGCATAACATTGTTGTGTTCTTGGAGTTTTGTTGACAAATGTACCTGCCTCACCCGGTCTGTTCCAACCATCCTGAAAGTGAATCATGAAGTGGTCAATGGTTTCGTGCATTTCATTTATTGATATTCCCTACTGCACCATCATGATTTTTTTTTTTTTTTTGTTGGCCAAAGATTACATGTGATAACTGTTGTGAGTGTGATCCTCATTGTTGCTGTTGTCATGTACTTAAACGGAAAAGACGGTTGTATCTGATCTGTGTCAATTTGTATTTTGAAAACAACAATTGACATATCAAAGTTTGATAAATGACAATTTCCATTTCTGGGTCTCAGTTTTCTGATGACATGAATCTGTGCGTGTGTGTGTGCATGTGTGTGTGTTAGACTTGGTGTGTTGTGTGTGTGTGTGCGTGTTAGACTTAGTGTGTTAGACTTTATAGGCTTATTATCTGTATTACTTCACAAGCGTCTGTTTCACATTTCAATGTTAAATCAGTTTCTACATAAAAGTTTTTTTTTTTAATTTCAGAAAAGAGAGAGAGAGAGAGAGAGAGAGATCCTTTACAATCTGAATGGATTTATGCAGGATTCTTCAATTACCTACTGGTGTTTCAACAAGAATATAATGAACCACAGGTAAATGTAACAGGTGCATTACCTGGTAAATTAGTCCATTGCCAAGGTCATATCCATAAAATCCACAATGAAGAAGAGAGCCCTTGGGTCTGATTCTTTAGCAGCTCAGATGACCCTTTCAGGTCAGCTCCCTGCAAAGAGCAGTCCTCAAATAAACACCACCAACATCAGGGCCTTGCCACACAACATCCTGTTGACATCTGTCTACATGTGATGGGGAGCAAGCAACGGAACTGACACCACTACTTTACATAACAATACATTCTCCTGACCATTCTGCCGAGTTTTTCATCAGAGGAATAAAAAGAAAGAAAAGTTTACTAAATTGGAATTAGTGAATATGATTATGTAGTGTACATTTAAAGCATATGCTTGAATCACTCCCCTTCGGCCTCCCTCCCCCTCTCCAAGAAAAAAAAATTTAATGAAAAAAAAAAATCAACAGCCCCCCCCCCCCCCCCCCCCCCCCCCCTTTCATTTACACTCTTTCAATGCTGAAATATCAAACTAGAGCAAGAAAGCCCTAAACTATAAAATCTGAGGAGATTAAACATTCGTTATCCCCGTGTGTGTGCTGGGAAACATACAGGCAAAAGAACCTTAAAAAGAACAGAAAACAAAAAACAAAAACAAGCAGAAAAGCAAAGACAGACAGACATGAGAACATTTCCAACTTAAAAAAGTATATGAATAAAGAGCCATTAGACAGGAATTTTCTACCATAAATTTTCCATGACTGAAATTGTATGATTAGAATTTTAAAAAAAAAAACAAAAAAAAACTGATTGGACTCGAAAGTGATATAAAATGGAGAATTTCCAGAATTTGAAAAAAGGCATCAACAGAGATAGAAATCAATAAATTTGGAGGCACTCGGTTTTGTAAATTAAAAAAGGCAGAAACAATGAGATAATTTGGGAAATTTCCACCTCAAAGTTTCCAGAATTCAAAGAAAAGGGGCAAAATCAGAGAATGAAGAAATCAGGAGCAATTCCAACTCTAGAATTTCCAGAGAGATATATTTGAGTTTCAACAATTTCCTAAATTAAAAACAAAAATCACAAAAAGCAGAAGTAATGAGTGATAAATAAGCAAAAAATCTGCAGCACAAAATTTCCAGATTAAAAAGAGAGAGAAAGACAGCGAGACATGATGAATGATAGAAATCAAGAGTATTTCCAGCACACAAGGAATACGAAATGGCAGAAAAACGCATACATACACAAATCAAAAAAGAAAAAGAAAAAATATTTCAAATATAGAATTTCTTTGGGGACAACAAAAAAAAAAAAAGAAGAAAAACAGGAAATCTGCAGCACAGAGTTTCAGAATAGAAAGGGCAGAAGTAAACTCGTAGAAACCAGGAAATTTCCAGCACACAATTGGAGGCAATGCCCATTTCACTTGCATGTAACAAATACACACATATAAGGATGAAAAAAGCAAAGGGTGTTTGAGACTCATGAGGAAGGATGGAAATTTGTCCATTCAATTCTAAACACACACACACTTTCTGCATGCTAAATCTACCATGAAATGCACTACAACACACACACACCTTGTAGAATTTAAAACAAAACTGTGCTGCCACCTGCATACACACACCACACATACACTGTATGCACAGAGGATTCACAACACAACTGTATCACCTGTCCACCCAGGTGGTGGTGGGCACATACTGTTTCCCACTTTCCCCCTTTACTTTCAATCATCATGGCCCTACCAACCACCCCCCCCCCACCCCCTTTTATCCTCTCCTTCCATCCTCTTTCCCCAAACCCTTTGCTGGTATTGCAGCATGAGAAATTGTAGTGATAAAGCTGCTGCCATTCTGGTAACCATTTTCTCTCATCACTTTCTCTGCTATTGTGCATCACACACTTTCCAATGCCTCATACCTGCACTCTCCTTACCTGGGTACGAAGTTCACACTTATCTTGTTCATTTAGACACGCTGGTGGTATCTGTTCACCTTTTCTCCACAAGTTGCCAACATAAATGTGCACCATCAAAAACTTTGATGTCATATACCAGTAACATTTTATGCAACATGCATGAGATGTTTGTTGTATTTGATGCATGCATTTGGATTTTCCCACCTTTAGTGCTTATTTTCTATTGTTTTGACGGCAATGTAATAATCTATGCTCCTATAATTTTAGTAAAGATCTATGATTGCCATCATTAATATTGTTTTATTTGCTGTTTTCATGCAGCTTTGCTTGCTTGATTTACCATAACTGAGAGTCGTACAATATTTTAATTATTTATATTTGGCATAACCTATCTATATGTGGACTATCTTTGTTCTACATTTAGTGCCATATTTATTTATACCTGAACCTCTGGTAACATTACAATAGGTCTGACATTGCTAGTAAGTAATTTCATACTTGTTCCAATATTTAGTGCCATATTTATTTATACCTGAACCTCTGGTAAAATTACAATAGGTCTGATATTGCTAGTAAGTAATTTCATATTTGTTCCAATACTTGTATACAATATCATATGCCTTTTCTCAGTGAAGAAGGCAAAAATTGTAAGTGATCAATGAAAATACTGCTTTGGATAGTTGATCACAAAAATACAGCTGTTAACTGTTAGTGGTATCTTCATGCAGGTGATGGCTTGACGGGTTTTATCATTCTACCAAATTTTATCAGGTTAGCGCTTGTCACTGCTGAAGAAATGCCAATGGCCATAAAGTCTGCCACCAACACATACACACACTAATACACAAGACAAGCCACCCCTCTCACACACACATATACACACACCTAAATGCACACTATACTGCCACCTATATGCATCACATGTATACTGGATACACACACATGCTATTCAGAATATAGCTGCACTGCCACATGTGTATAGCCATTTCAGTGTCATTCGCTGGGAAGATGGAAGGCACATTTTATCCTGCCTGCCCCCCCCCCCCCCCCCCCCCCCTGTAAGTTTTAATCATTACAGCCTAGCGGATCACCCTTTTCCCCCACCCACTTCCTCCCTCCTCTTCCATCCTCTTGTCCCCAACTTCTCCCTAGTACGTGGCAAGAAAAAAAACAAAAAACAGTTGCCGTTTGTGGTGTTCAAAACAGCTGCACTTTAGTCACCATTTTCCGTCTTCACTTTCTCTGCTGTAACGCATCAAACACTTGCCTAGGCTTCATACCTGCACTCTCCTTATCTAGGTAAAGTTCCCACCAACCTTTTCTTCATTTAGACACTCCGGAATCCATACACTTTTTTTCCTGACAGGCCAAAGTATTTCAAATGTGCATCATCAAAAACTTTACCGTCATACATCAGCAACACTTAACACAACATGCATTACATATTTATCGTGTCTGATGCAAGCATTTTGGATATCCCCACAATCAGCGCTTACTTTCTGTTATTTTGACAGCAACGTCAGATCTCCAGTGCAGTTCTATATTTTCATTTCTATAATCTCAGAATAGTTCTGTTCACGACAGGCTGTTTCATTCGCTGCTTTAATGCAGCTTTGCTTGCTTACTTACCATGTATGATCAACTTGTATAATACCCTTGTTCGCTTTATTGGCATAACATATCTTTTTTGGTCTATTTTAGTTATATACACAGTAACTCTTATTTCATCTGAACCCCTCATTTCATCTGAACCTCTTGTGAAATAAACATAGGTATGATATTGCTATTATGTAATTTAACTTTTGTTACAGTATTAGCATACAATGTCATATATCTTCTGTCAGTTGATAAAGCAGTAAGTGATCTCAATTTTAAAGAACATGTCAACTTTCTTTTTCATACTCAAAATATTGCTAATAATTTTTTTTCACAAAAATACGACCATTAATAGTTGGTGGCATCTACACACACATGATGGCTTAGAAGGACTTAAAACACTTGTCATTCTGCCAGGTTTGATCTGGCTAATGCTTATAACTGCTGAGAAAATGCCAATGGTGAAGTCTATCATGGACACACACACACACAAAGACACACACATATAACACACATGTGCATGCACGCGCACACACACACACACACACAGTGGCGTGACAACATAGACTCACTTTGTTTACACATGCAAGTTTCAAAAATGGGCAGAAACGAAACAAAATAAAACAAAACAACAAGAGATTAAAAATAAGAAATTTCCAGCAGTAAACTTTTGAAAAACTCATTTTGGAACAACAACAAAATGGAAAAATAAAGTAACAGCAGTGAGGAGAACTATACCATGATAGTTGTATCGGGTACAAACAACAAACACTGCTTCTAGAAAAAAAAAAATGAATTCAATCAAAGATAAAGTATCAGGTACCAATGACAAACATGACTTCTAGAAAGAAACAAAAATTAAGAGATGGATATATTACTTTATCTCAGTCTACTTAAAAATAAGTTACTTTAAGCACATTTCTCATAGTATGAGTATGAGTATGATCAACAAGAAAATGTATCTGTTCATATTCATCTACTTCATGCAAACACAAATACAAGCACCATATTATCTGTTTATGTGCAATATTATTCCGTCTTAAACAAAGACAGCCCCTTTCAGCTACTTAAAGAAAGCAAAATTTTCTACTGACAAACAATTGCTAGGATTATCATTAATTCCACAATTCTGGTACCATTGCCAAAACCAGTTCCATTTGTAAAACAAATATTGCAGTCAACAATAAACATCCCAAGTAATCTCAGTGTTTTGGAGATCATAATTTCATAAAAGTTATTCAAAGATCAAAAGTGAAAAGACCAACAGCACAATGTGATAAAATACTGCTGTAACTGCACATTGTGAGATTTCAAGTTCCATTCTGAATCGTCAGTCAAATTCGTTTCATGTTTACACCCAAGAAATCAACCTGGCTTAGCGTCAGATAAATTATTTACGGAGTTCCCAACACACGGGCAGAAACAGAGAAAACAAAATGGAGCTGGATCGGTCACACACAGTGAAACCCTCCCACCAAAATTGCATGATGGGCACTCGACTGAACCCCACAGAGGGAAAGGGAGAGGGCAACGACCTAAAGGGACATGGCTTAGTTGTGCAGATGTTGAAGTGAAGGCAGGCAGAATGACACGCCCATTTGAGGAGATCAGCTGAGATCTGTGTCCACTGGAGGAGAGCAGCCGCAACCCCATGTTCCTCCTAGTACTCAACGCCACAAATAAGTCAAGTAATGACGAGGATCAATCTGGCCAAGTGTCCGGGGACTACCTGGGGATTTCTCACTCATGACAGTCAGTCTAATTTAGTGTGGGGAATATCATTTCAGGAATTCTGGGGGGAAATCATTTTAGGAATTCAAGGGAAAATCATTAATAATTTTAAGGAATTCTGGGAGGAAAATCATTTTAAAAAATTCTGGGAAGAAAATCATTTCAGGAATTCTGGAGGGAAATCGTTTCAGGAATTACAGAGTAAAATCATTTCAGGAATTCTGGGGGAAAATCATTTCAAGAATTCTGAGGGAAAATCATTTCAGAAATTCTTAGTTCAGTGGATCAATCCAGATGTTGGAGGAAATCATAACGACATCACTGCTTGGAAATTGAACCACGAACCATATAGATTTCCAGACAAATAAATTCAAAGGCCTGTCAAGTACTTTTAATGTAAAATCAAGGGACTGAAATATAGAAAACATAAGCATACTTTGGTTACTTCATACTGTAACTTCAGAAGAATCCAGTCAGTAGCAGATGATAGGGAAGTGAGCACTTTTGGCAGATACAAAATGAACACCCTTTTATTTTTCTTTTTTTTTTTTTTATAAATGGTATTAATGCTCTGTATACTTTTGTGTTTTTCTCACAAAAATATATACTGCTCCATGAAAATCAAAGATACAGGTCTAAAAGAGTCATTGCAAAGGATCTTCAAAATTCAAAGACTCTTGTATGAACCATGAATTTCTTAATCCATATGATCATTCTAATTCAGTGTCTGCAATCGTCTGGGGAGTTCTCAGTTCACAAGATTAGTTTTAACCAGAGCTTGCATGGAGGAAAAGTAAAAACCGCTAAATTTCTTTCTAGGGAGGGTCTGAAGGGGAATAAACACTCTCCCGTCTTTCCCTGGGAAAAGTTTTACTTGTTTTTGAAATGGCAATCTATCAGTTGCAAATCTGAGCATTAAGTGGTGTGTTGTCCATCTTTCTGTCCAAGGACGACCGAGATCATGTGTTCATAAAGCTTTTGTCCATCTCTTCACTTTTATAGCCTTGCCAACATGCCACACAGTGTTACATCATTTTACCTTTTAAATGGGCAGACAAAACGATAAATGTCCGCTTTCATGAGGAAGTATATACATCATTTCATGACGCAAGTGTCATATACTAACACACCAAAGAAACAGACAGCACTCTGCTGATTCCACAACTACTGTATTTCTTCTTTTTTCTTTTTTTTTCCCCCTCACATTTTGCATTGACTGAAATCCACAAATCGGCAGGGAAAAAAACTGGAGCCTCACTAAGACACAAATCTGCACAAAAATTGGAGCCTTACTTAACAAATTTCAGAGAAACTATCTGGGATTACATATTCAGATGATTTGCCCAATAGCTTTCTTGGCAACTATCAAGAGATGACATAAATAACCTAAGAAAGTGTGTCCTATTTCCTCATGGCTGGGCTCCTGGATAGACCGAGTCAAACATGGCTTGGCTTGTGGAAAGACCAAGTCATAACTATCCATTCTGGAGAGTTCATGGTCACGCCTTTCAGAAGCAGTTACTCGCTCATGCTGGTTCCACAACTGTGCAACGATTGGCGTTAGAAAGGGGCTTAGCCCTGTGCCTCCCTTAACTTACTTGTAATTTTCAAAACCTGTCGGTTTAGCATGCTGTCTATAATTGGCAAAGCTTTATATTTTTGTTTGGACCTTAAATGCTAAATACTCTCAAACACACACACACACATATATATATATATATATATATATATATATATACACACACAACACATACACACACATTTCATTCCTGACATGCATGTGTTCCCAGTTTCCCATCTTATCCACAGCTGGGAGTGAAAGGCTTAATAGGCGATGTCCTGCATATGACGGATCAGGAAAGGCACCACCAAACACCACTGAAGAGACTTGGCTTCTGTGCAGCGTCTCCCTTGGTGGGTTGCCTCATGATGACCTGAAACTCACTGCTCCCTGTGGATTGCTGGTGCAGGGGCAGCAACAGGATTATTTCATCTGTATATAGACTATGGCCCCCCTCTTTTGATTACGCGACCCTCTTTTTACTTTGAGCCCCTCTAATGCCCGCAGACTCCTTTTTTTGACTGGGAAAACCCCCTTTTGAAAAGTGACCCTTCTTTCGACAATGAGCCCCTCTTTTGACAACCAGCCCCTCCTTCCGATTACTGGCCCCCTGTTGGATAACGAACCCCCCCTTTTATCTTCAGGCCTCTCTATACCTTGGGGAGCTTGAATAAGCCGTATGGGAGATAATGCCACTGAGAGAGCACAGAAGATCAGACAGACGATTGCGTATGAAAGAGAATCTTACACTCAATCGATTTCTTTGTTCTTTATCCAACTGGCTGCCTCATCATCTGTGCCACTTCAGTTGCATTACTTGCCCTCTGCTCACTCCGGTCCCCTCAACACTGCCACACTGGAATCAATCCAAGTCAAGCCATCATGAGGCAACCCACCACAGGGAGACACTGCACCACTGTGGTATTCAGCGTTTCCTGTTCTGATACGAAACAGGCTACCACCCACTGACGACGACAACTGCTTAGTTGTGGAGACGGCGTGAGACAGCATCTGCCCCCAGAGGGCACAACTGCATCTGCCCCTAAAATGGTGCCCATGAACTTGCTGATACTTCCCCATGAACTTGTCAATACTTCCCCATGAACTTGTCAATACTTCCCCATGAACTTGTCGATACTTCCCCATGATCTTGTCGATACTTCCCCATGAACTTGATACTTCCCCATGAACTTGCTGATACTTCCGCATGAACTTGCCGATACCTCCCCATGAATTTGCTGATACTTCCCCATGAACTTGTCCATACTTCCCCATGAACTTGTCAATACTTCCCCATGAACTCAATACTTCCCCATGAACTTGTCTATACCTGCCCATGAACTTAGGAGATAAGATAAGATAATGTTGCTTATAGCCCAGCCGACCGCAAGGGGCCACATCAGGGCTGTCACCACGGTAAAATCAACTCGTCATTTAAAAAAAAAAAAAAAAAAAAAAAAAAACACACACCTTTCACACATCTCTTTAAATGACATCGTCTAGAAACGCACCAGAAACTTCGTTAAAAATCTTTCATCCGTAAAATCTTAAATCAGATGAAAAATGTTAATCTCTCTCAAAAACTCAAAGATCACGTCAGGCGGAACATCCCTGAACAGGATTTTCATGGACTCGGCTGTAAAATGTTTGTGTCTCACATCGTGCAAGTCCCAACACTCTAAAAGAATATGTTTCATTGTGAGTGGCACATGACATTGAATGCACCACGGCGCTTCTTCATTCTTTAAAAGGTACGAATGGGTAAAATACGAATGGCCGGTGTGCAGCCGGCACAGAACTGTTTCTTCTTTATGACCACCAGACGTAGATGGGAGGAACTCCTTAAGGTTTGGACGGATCTGAAAGAGTTTGTTATCCGTCTGTGTGTTCCAATCCTCCTGCCAGAGGTCTCTCACATAATCGTTAATTTTGGGTTTCAGATCTGAGCAAGGGATATAAATATTGGACAATTTCTCTCTTGTGGCATTCTTGGCTAAACGATCAACCATTTCGTTCCCTCCGATGCCAACATGACCAGGAACCCAAGCTAGAATAATGTTGTAACCATCCGCTTTCAACTTGCTAAAACGCTCAAAGAAATGTAAAAGTTCTGGATGCTGAAGGTTGCGGCCAGCTATGGCCTCCAAAGCTGACAGCGAATCCGACAGAACCAGAAAGTCCCTCTTGGTAGATTGTGAAATTATTTTCAATGCCAGAACCAGAGCAGTAAGTTCAGCAGAATAGACAGAGGCATCTGGAGGTATATGTTTTAACAGTATCTGAGAAGGAGCACCAGGGCAATAGGCTGCACAGGCCACTCCATCCTCAGACTTGGAACCGTCAGTGAAAATTTTCTGACAGGATGGAAATTTTGAACAGAGGTCAGCATACAATGCCTTGTATGCCTGAGAGCTGGTGGACTCTTTACGAAAAGCTGCGAGATCAAAACGAATCTCTGGTGTGAAAAAGGTCCACGGAGGCTGATCCGGAAACTTGGAAAAATCAGACACAACTCCTAGGTCTAGACCTGCATTCCGCGCGTGAGGCTGCATACGAACACCAAACGGCGGAATACAGTTAGGGTTGTTTTCGAATTTGTTTTGAAACTGGGGGTCAAAGACACAGTCATAGGCAGGATTCTGTGGTTCTGAGAACAGTCTGATGTAGTAATTTAGAGACATTTTCAGCCTGCGGTTGGACAGTGAGGGTTCACCTGCCTCTGCGTACAGGCTGTACATAGGGGTGGTGCGGAATGCTCCGAGACAGAGACGAAGCCCTTGATGGTGGATAGGGTCCAAGAGTTTCAGATAAGAGGGTCTTGCAGAGCCGTACACAGCACAACCATAGTCCAGTTTGGAGCGGACCAGGGCTCTGTAGAGAAGCAGCAAAGTTTTCTTATCAGCGCCCCAGTCAGTGTGTGCTACGACCCGCAGAATATTCAGAGCTTTCTGGCAAGAGGTTTTGAGATTTTTAATGTGGCTGAGAAAGTTGAGTTTTTGATCAAAAATAACTCCAAGGAATTTGGCTTCTTTTACAGCTGGAATGGTGGACTTGTCCAGACGAATTTCAGGATCAGCAAAAAATTGACGAAAATTGTGAAAATGGATTGACTGAGTTTTGGTACGTGAGAAGGTAAACCCGTTTTCCTCGGCCCACTGCTGGATCTTGTTGACACAAAGTTGGAGTCGACGCTGTACGCTGGGGTAAGAAGCTCCCACTGCGTACAGCGCAAAGTCGTCAACGAACAGAGAGGACTCAGAGCCCTGGCTTACCGATTTTACAATGTCGTTGATTTTAATGCTGAAAAGAGCAGGAGAAAGGATGCTCCCTTGAGGGACACCCAACTCCTGCCCATGGATGTCAGAGAGTGTGGTGCCAACACGCACCTGGAACTGTCGATCAGCCAAAAAGTTCTGTATGAACAGAGGCAGGTGACCACGGAAACCAAGTCTGTGCAGGTCCAGAAGAATTCCTGATTTCCATGTGGTATCATACGCTTTTTCGAGGTCGAAAAAGATAGCGACCACATGCTGTTTATTGACAAAGGCATTGCGGATGGTGGTTTCCAGACGGATTAGATGGTCAACTGTCGAGTGGTATTTCCGGAAACCGCACTGTTCACTGGCCAAAAGGCCATCGGTTTCCAGCTTCCACATCAGACGGGAGTTGACCATCTTTTCCATCAACTTACAGAGGCAGCTAGTCAGAGCTATCGGACGATAGTTGTAAGGGTTGGTAAGGTCCTTTGCAGGCTTTGGAATTGGAATGATCAGGGCTTTCCGCCAGGAGGGCGGAAAGTACCCTGTGGTCCAGATATGGTTGTATACTTTAAGAACAGTCTGGAGACAGCTTTCTGGAAAATGCTTCAAAACCTGATAATGAATATCATCCAGACCAGGGGCAGAATCAGTGCAGGTTTGTAAAGCTGTTTTCAGTTCATTGATTGAAAAAGGGAGATTGTAGGCTTCAGAGTTGTCTGATGTGAAATTGTATAAAGATTTCTCTCTGAGTTGTTTGTTTTTTAAAAAGGCTGCAGATTTATTTGAAGATGAGGAGTTCTGTTGGATGGTGGAGGCCAACAGATTGGCAACAGCTTCTTTGTCAGTGATCAGAGCATCGGCAAGTTTCAAGTGATGAATGGAGGGGTTGGTGTTTTTCCCTTTGATTTTTCTGATGATGTTCCAGACTTTTTTCTTTGAAGTTTTTGATGTCAGCCCGGAGCAAAAGTTTCTCCAAGACTGACGTTTACTGATTTTGAAAGTGTGTCTGGATTTGGCGCGGAGTTTCTGATGGGCTCGAGCGTTGGGACCTGAAGGTCGTTGGTATACCCGACGCTGAGCCCGTTTGCGAACTTTTGAAATTTGTTGGCAGTCTAAATTAAACCAGGGTGTTTTGGGCATTTGGAGTTTATTGGAAGACATTGGAATACAGGTTTTAGCACACTTTATCACAGTGTTAGTCAGAGATTCAGCTGGGTCTGGACTCTGAAGAAAATCAGTGTCCTGGAATTCTTTCAAAATATTGGTGGCAAAAAGATTCCAGTTGGCCTTCTTATAATTAAGATGTTGTGAGACAGAGATGTTTTCAGTTAATAAGGGTTTTAAAAGAACAGGGAAATGGTCACTTCCGTGCAGATCGTCATGGAAAGACCACTCATAGTCCAGGACCAGCGAGGGGTCACAAATCGACAAATCTAAGCACGAAAGTGAACCTGTGGAAGAGTGGAGGTAAGTTGGAGCTCCATCGTTCAGACAACACAAATCAAAGTCTGAAAGGACATCCTCAAGAAGCAGACCTCTGGATGACGAACTGACACTACCCCAAAGAGGATTGTGACCATTAAAGTCACCCAACAGCAAAAAAGGTCGAGGAAGTTCTTCGATCAGACTGACAAGGTCCTGACGACAAACCGGGACAGGTGGTGGCAGATACAGTGAGCAGATTGTAACAGTCTTGTGGAGAGTGACTCTCGCAGCTACAGCCTGAAGGGAGGTAGTCAGAGCGACAGGACTAAACAGCAAAGTTTTGTGTAAAAGAAGGGCAACACCGCCTGACAGTCCCAATGTGGATGGTTGTGCAGTTTTAGAAAGAATATTAAAGCCAGAAAGAGTGAAGGTCTTCTGGCTTTGAATTTTAGTTTCCTGAAGAGCCACGACGGAAGGTTTTACAGTTTGACACAGAAGTTGCAGCTCCTCAAAATTTGAATTTAAGCCACGGATATTCCAATGGATTAGTTTACTACTATCCATGGTGCAGAGGATGAACAGGAGAGAAGTCAGGTCATCTCCTCGTCATCGTCTGCGTTCAGTGGAGCAAATTTATTGCTTAGTTTCACTGGACTGTTTGGGTCTTCAGACCTGCTGGCAGACTTGCCCACAGGTGAAGAAGGTCTGGATTTTGGAGATGGTGGAGGTTTCTTCCTCATCTCCACCATCTCCACACTTGGTTGAACTCCCTTGCCCGCACGGGCACTGCTCGAGGAAGTTCGAGGCGGGAGGGTTGGCTTTTTCATCTGCCCAGCAGCAGATGGAGCAGACTGCTGGGCAGTCTGAGGGGTAGCGGATTTTTTGCCTCCACCAGGGGCACCCACTTTGGGTTGGGAGGCGGTGGACTTGCTTCCACCAGAGCTAAACGGTCTTTCTTGCAATGTCTTGGTGAAAGTAAAATTGTCAGTCTGGCAGCAGACTGAACGGGTGGAAACTTTCTTTATAACGGAAGCATAAGACACTGTTGACGTCTGACTGCCAACAACCTGTTTGCGGGCCTCAAAAAACGAAATTTTCTTTTCAGTCTTCACTCTTTGGATGGTGGACTCCTGAACCCAAACAGGGCAGTTGCGTGAAGAGGAGGGGTGGTCGCCACCGCAGTTCGCACAATGAGCCGGGTCTTTACACGGCCCATCATGGGTTGCCTTGCAACAAACACCACACACCTCCTGCCCAGAACAGCGGTCTCTGACATGTCCAAACTTCTGGCATTTGAAACACCTCAACGGGGATGGGACATACAGTTGGACACGTACATTTAAGTACCCTACTTTAATGACCGGAGGCAGCACAGGGTTGCAGAATGTCAGAAAGAGGGTGTTGGTGGGCACTCTTTCTGCACCTTTTTTGACTGTCACCCTATACACCTCTGTCACACCTTGGGACGCAAGTTCTGTCTTGATCTCCGCTTCCGAGACACCTTTCAAATCCGGGCACCGAATAACCCCTTTGGTCGAATTTAACTGCTTATGGGGGGTCACCCGGATCTCTCTGTCCACGAGTTTTGTTGCCCTCAGCAGCTGCTCCGATTGCCTCTTTGATCTGCACTGGACGAGGAAAGTGCCATTCCGTAGCCTTTTCACTGACTGAGGGTCACCTGCTAGACCCTGAAAGCCCTTCTGAATAGCAAAAGGACTCAGAGCAGAAATAGGCTTTTCCTGCTCTGTCCCTTCAACCACAAGCCAGGAAGCCCAAAAACCTGTCATCTGTCTCGTCTCCATATCTGAGTCACTGTCGGAATCATTATGACTAGAAATGGGGTCCACTGCCTTCCTCTTCTTTATGGGGGGTGTGATTTTGGATAAAGCCATGATTTATGTTTAGAAATTTCGTCTCTCCCTTACCCACCCACCATGGAGTCCAACTAAGGGGCCAGGGCCAAGAACTCATTGTCTTGACCCCTTCCAGGCTTCAGGAGAGATATACGACAAACAGAAGCCTACTGACCCTATCCCCCCTGATCATGCCCAACTCCCGGGAACAGAGAGCTGAGCACTGCAGGGGTTCCCTTGGCCAGTCGGAGAACTGCCTGTCTTGACCCAGCCCCACGAAGGGGAAGCCGATTGATACACCCGGGCCAGAGTGTACCTCCTGTCTAGGAGAGGTCCGAGCCAAAGTGATGTGTTGAGGGCGTTGGCCCTCTCAATCACCAGGATCTCATCCCCCTCCGTCACAGGTCGCACCGCACGGCAAACGCGGCGGATCTTAAGAAGACCACAGAGAGAAAAGGAGTGTGCAAAAGAAGGCTTGAAAGGGAGACGAAGAAAGAAAAGAACCGTTAAGAAAGGCAGAAGACAGAATAGGAAAAAGGTGGGTTACTATTTGTCTGGGCCCTCACTCCTAACCTTTCTGACATGGGAGACACTACCAGGGGCATCAATTCCTACCACGTAATGCTTGGCCAGTCAGCAGCTTGGCTATACAGGCCTAGAAGCATTGACAACAACTAACCATCTAGTCGAGTATTGATGCCCCCGTCAGCAAAGCCTAAAAGATCACTGGACCACGCAAGCCCTCCGACCACGGCAAGGTTGCAACCCCCGGAGGGGCCCATGAACTTGCCGATACCGCCCCATGAACTTGCTGATACTGATGATTTGGACAAGAACTTATCAAGATCATAAATGTGTAGAGGATATCAAAATGGAGGTCACCATGAGAGCACGGCATAAGGGGCAGCAGAATATAAGACATTTTTTTTGGTGCTGATCTGTTTGGATGAGGATGACGACGACAATGCAATGGAGTTACATTCCAGACTGAGACTGCATGACAGGGCCATCTTCTTTGCTTACTGTCAAAGTATATCCTGGCATCAGCTGATACAGACACTTGCAGTGTTGGTAAGTAAATGTAAGCAATGCTCTCAGAGTCGCATCCACCGAGTAGATGTGAGGTCCCAGTCTTCCCAGCTGACCAAACTGCAGACGAAACTCTACGTAGAAGTTTGTTGCAGCAGATAACTCCCATAAATCAAACCCATGCCCTCCTAGCTGGAAATCTGCTAGACCAACCACTTTGCCAAGGCAACCGATTGATACAAGGACAGAGAAGACTATATAGCACTAACACGCACAGAGTATAACCCAGACAACTAGTTTCAAAACGGAGTGACTGAGGGCAGAAAATGAAGCAAAATATAGAAAAAGAGGGGATTAGTTACCGCCAAGGACACAGACAAATAAAGTACAGGACAAAACACCAGACAACTACATAAACAGTTATAAAACAAACAAATAAATGAAAACAGAAAACCCTGATGCCAAAATACAAAGTCTTCAAATCTTTGCAGTCATGTTAACTGATAATGTGTAAAAACAAAAGGGTGACTAAGAAACCTACTTCACTTTCAAATTTCAAGATAATCACACATTCGAATAAAACCCGAGTAATGCATCACCAACTGAAAAAGTAAACATCCAATAAAACATAGAATTAGTAGCCAATACACCTAAACTCATGAAACAAGAAAAGAGTTATGAATGACAGTATCCATGTTATTTTTACACTGCTGATCCAGCGTATTCCTGAATACCGCTGTTTTTTTTACGTAGAATGTGATCATGCCTGTGATGCCACTTCATTAGGGAATGTATTAAAATTCAAGCTCACAGACCAAAAGAAGTAACAAGACACCAACAGGATGTAGCAATGGTTCATTCTTTGGAATCTACGATGGTCTTTCTTCATCAACTAGAACTCTTAAAAGTTTACTGCTGGTGGTATTTTTTTGTATTTGTTTATAATCTCACTATACAGATAACCACATCCTGTTTTTGGGGAGGAGATCTAACCACGAACCCCATGTGCTTTTCTCTTTTGGGGGGCGTTTGCGCAAGTGTGTGATCTATTCCACTGGTACATAATCTTTTCAACGCTTTTGTAACAATTGCGGAGTGACCAATTCTTTACCCTATCAACATAGAATTTTTTTAAGACCTCTTAGTACAGAGACAACAATCTATGCACATATATCAATGGACAGGGTAAAACATGAACTTTGCTCTCAATATGGGTTTAAATACTATTTAGCTACTGCCAAAACGCTGTTGTGGTGCAATAAAAACTTATAATTTTGGCTGCCTGACATTGAAAATGTCAAATATTCCTTGTTCAAAGCTCTTCGCATAAAAATAATGCCTCTAATATAATAAAAATTATCTGCTAGTGGATAAAACTAAGATGAAACATGACTGCACTGGTAGACAGAAAAATGTGAGAATTTTCTTTAACTGCCATCACATACTCACAGCACGGCCAACGGAAAAAGCTGCCTTACCCATCTCCTACATGCTGCACACTGCTAAAAGATTAAATGTATGCAACCACTCACAGAACCTCCATCTAATGTCTTATCAGAAGGGGGTGGAGTCTGCACAACTGCTGATCCCAAATTGACAACCTCCTCACACCCGGCTGTCTAAAAACTGAGAATTGAAATCCAGACCTAAGAATCGAGAGAAACAACGCTTTACCCACCAGACCTAAGAATCGAGAGAAACAACGCTTTACCCACCAGACCAACCAGACCCCTGATACAGTGATGTCAGTGGTCGGAGCTCACATCGAGAAAAGGCAAAGTTTTCTGGAATAATTGGAGGGGGAAAGAGCAGATGGAAGCAGGGGGTAGGGTGGAATGTGGGTGGTGGGGTAAGGGATGGGGCGAGGTGAAGTGAGGGTGACCAGGGAGATGAAGGGCAGTGGAGGGAGGGCAGGAGGCTAGCTACCAATCCCCCGAGAAAAGAATGTTTCAAACCTGCTTCAGGAAAGTGCAAAGCAATGCAGATCTCGGCATTTGACCAGCCATCATCTACTTTTCAATCCAACCACAACAAGCAGGACCATTTGTGTTTACAGCTACTGTGAAATCTAATTTTTGCAGTGTTCTGCTGATACAGAATGTGACTTGACTTTGCCTTCAACGGGGTAAACAAAGAGAAGTCTTCAGGAACTTGCTGACGCACAGCATAAAGCAAGACATAATTTTGCTTTTAACTGGACAGACAAAATGGCAACCTGCCCCAGTCGCAGAGAAATATACATAAGACACTGTAACATCATTGTCGTCTGCAAGCATACACAAAATGAAATCAGCACTTGGCAGATTTCACGCTCTCTCTCCCCGGATTGTTTTTTTGCTGAAACATTTATGTGTGTGGATTCTCATTTTTTAATTTTGCTCAATCCATGAACCCTGATACGGCTATGCAAAAGGATTTCATCCTTATAACGGAAGGAATAACAAATTTGAAAAGACAAGTTCTGAGGCACAACGAAAAAAAAAAAAAACACCCACAAAACATCCACTCAGAAGAAAAGAAAAAACCAGCAGAAACAAGTGAAGTAACTGAAGAATCAAGGGTAACTATTTCAGCTGCAAAATGGTGCCAAGTGGAGACTGATATCACCATCTGCCATTTCAAGCTTGCATCATCGGATCGTAAGCCCATCATTTTTCTGAACTGTAGGCCTAGCTGTATCGCTTGGTGCACGCACTCAGTTTAGTAAAAGTCAAAACATGGATAAGCGGAAATCCTTTTGTCCTATCACAGCCCGGATTACCACACAAGGCCTCTCCAGAACTGTCACTTCACATGGTGGACACGTCCTGTCAATAAGAAAAAGAAAACGGAAAAAAAAAAAAAACGAAAAAAAAAAAAAAAAAAAAACGAGATGCGTAATCATTTATAAATCATATACACTAAGTTGACAGTGAGATTACTAGCAAAAATTCTTCAGCCACACAAAATCAGTCTGCATTTACAGCATCAGATGTTCTGCTTGATCGCTTATTCTACGTAAAGGTTAAAAGCTTATTCAAGAAACAGTGAAACGTAGTACAAAACACATACACACACACAAAAAAAGATGGGTAGACAGACACTATAAACTGGATAGACAATGTTCAGTCTTAGCAGTGTTCACATACTAACTGCCAAGTCCCCAGATTTTTGACCAAAAAAAAATCTAGCACAGTAATGAGAGAGAAAAAGGTAACAAAAAGAGACTTACAGGAACAAAGACTGGTAACTGACTACAAAGGCAGAACACAGTGGACGACACCAGTCACTGTGGCCAAGTGGCGAGTGTCACAGACTCCCGGCTGAGGCTGTGGACTGAGGGTGGGGTGGGGGTGGGGACTTGAAATGAGCGGCGTGGGTACAATGCCACTGACGTGGGAAAGAAGATGGAACAGCAAGAAAAAAAAAAGACCCAGTGGACAACAGCAAAGAAAGATAAACATTATAAAAAGGCAAAGCAGAGATACAGAAAAGAGGAAACGACAAGCACGGAATTTGCAGCAGGTTGGGACTGAGAGTTTATGACATCAACATGGGGGAATTATTGGTCCTATTACCATAATTTGCCAACACCCCCCTCCCCCCAAAAAACAAACTTACTTCAGTCTCACCACTTTCAAATTAAATCTACTTCACTGTATTGAGCCATCCATCTAAAGACTTGGTTAACCCTCACAATCACAACGATGGTCAAAATACAGGACTGATTTGTGTGGCTCCATTTTTATTACAATCACAACAATGGTCAAAATACAGGACTGATTTATGTGGCTCCATTTTTATTACCACAACCACAACAATGGTCAAAATACAGGACTGATTTGTGTGGCTCCATTTTTATTACCACAATCACAACAATGGTCAAAATACAGGACTGATTTATGTGGCTCCATTTTTATTACCACAACCACAACAATGGTCAAAATACAGGACTGATTTGTGTGGCTCCATTTTTATTACCACAATCACAACGATGGTCAAAATACAGGACTGATTTATGTGGCTCCATTTTTATTACCACAATCACAACGATGGTCAAAATACAGGACCGATTTATGTGGCTCCATTTTTATTACCACAACCACAACAATGGTCAAAATACAGGACTGATTTGTGTGGCTCCATTTTTATTACCACAATCACAACAATGGTCAAAATACAGGACTGATTTATGTGGCTCCATTTTTATTACCACAACCACAACAATGGTCAAAATACAGGACTGATTTGTGTGGCTCCATTTTTATTACCACAATCACAACAATGGTCAAAATACAGGACTGATTTATGTGGCTCCATTTTTATTACCACAATCACAACGATGGTCAAAATACAGGACTGATTTATGTGGCGCCATATTTATTACAAGTTACCTGGTGCATGGTGCTTTTTAATCACGGATAATGAAACAAAATGTTCAAGTACAATCACACCTGTATAAATCAAAAGCAATCATGTAAAATATGAATTGACATCAACTCCAATATGTGGATCACAGGCAGCAAAATACCACAGTAAATATAGTGAACAAATGTCCGATACAGACATAAACACATGCACAAGCACCCTCACATACTGGATGATACACAGCGGTAAAATCAGAACATGGCAGCAAAGTGTTGATGACTGGTTAAAACAATTGAACAGATCTGCTTTACATGCTTTTCAAAAGGTAACAGTATCACAAAATGATTGAAGATGTCTCTCACAAAACCCACCACTTTCTGTGAATTTGATTATTTCATATTTCAAACATTTCTAAGTAACTGTGAAGTATCCACTGACAAATCACCATCATGCAAAACAGGCATGCATTTTGTGACACGGTCACTGAATCAGACGAAAGATAACTGCAAATACGTGTCATCAATGAACACAAACGTGAGCCTAGTATTGGCTGCTTATGAGCGGAGCAATTGACATGAGAACAGTGCCACCACTAAGAAAACATGGAGCAGCAAAGAAACGCGCAAAACAAAAACACTCCTGTTGTCACAACCATCAGTCCAGTCCACTGATCAGCAACAAATTCTTCAAACCGAACAGCAGCAAATGTGAAATTACATGACGCCTTTCAGGTTCCAAGGATAATGCAATCACTGTCTGCTTTTGGTGGCATTGCGGTATCTTTGCACAGAATGATAGTCTGTGAGACTGGTTCTGCTTGTTCTTATAGCTGACCAATTTCTTAGGCAGGATTCTGCATCCACACTCCACCTCAAAAAGAGGTGAAAAAAAAAATCCACCAAGAAATCACCAAATTTTAACAGCCAACAATTAAATATCTACACCAGTTCTTCCATATATTCAAGATCTAATCTCACTTTTCCAAACTGTACACCAGTCAATCACAAACCTTGAAACCCACTCGGAACAGACACAGCTGGCCCACCACAAAAACACATCATCAGCATTCTGACCATCGAAAATCAATTTACGGAGGAAATTTAGAGGCAATTTTAATCTTGCAAAGTGAACCTTCACTCAATGGCAACAATGGATATTAACAGCCCCTACATCCCTCTTCTCAACACACAGGCAAATTTGCATCATGCAACCCCAAGTCCAAGTGAAGCAAAAGTAGAACCAGTCGAACAGAACAGTCCATTACAACTGACAAGGGCCTCAAGACCAAACCAAAAATGAATGACCAGTGGACACACTGGACAGTCCTCTGTGCCGTTTTGTTTTCTTTTCAAACCCATTGGGAGGATCAGGTATCAGAGTCACATTAACGAAATATGTGTTTGATTATCAATAGCTGTGATGAACGGTCAGCATTAACTCAAATCAAATCTCAGCCGAAATGGACCAGTTTGTCCCTCAGGTCACACGAATTTTGGCAATTTTCAAAAAATCATAAAAAATCAACCACTTCACCTAGGAGCATGAAACATACACCATTGGATACAAGAAACGATATGTTTATCAATGCTTACCTTCAGTGAGGAATCCACACAGTTCACATGATGTAAGTAATCCAAAATGATACACATTTGCAGAAAAATAAAAACTTTTTGTGCACACTGTAATCCACTTCTTCATGCTCTCTATCCTCCCACACAAGTTCAATTACACTTCTGAACACATGGTATGATTTACAGAGAATAGTATATTGACATCTGCATAAAACACAAGAATTTGACCACAAAATGCTTGATCCACTCAAAATCATGTGATCCGAGTTCAAAATCGTGTGATCGTGGGAACTGAGAGTAGGATAATTCAAATCCCTATAAAACTACTACAGAATACATGAAGAACAGTCTAAGGGAAGCAACTGCAAAAAAAAAGGCCCTAAGCTGTCCCTGAAACAAGATTTATAGCCTTTTTTAATAAAAGGCGGTATGATTTAAAAACTGTCAAACTCTGTCGGAAGTATGTGTCAGACACACCTTCAAGCGATGTGAATAGTGTTGGAAACCCGCTTCCGACAAGACTCGATCGAGTTAAAAACAAAGTTAAACTGTATGTAGAGTTTTGTTAACTAGATGCAAAAAATTCGAAAATGCAGGTCTTCAGTATACCCTGGACAATTACTGCCATCATATTTTTTCTTCAAATCAATGGAGAAGGCCGTTGGGTTCTTTTTGTGACTATGTGTGCATGGGAGGGGGAGAAGAAAAAGGGGCAAGGGAAGAAAAAGTGGAGGGTGGGGGGGACAGAACAACATGACCACATTTCTTAAAACAACACAAAATCAGAGACTGACACATAGTTGAACACAAGGTCACTGCAGATATCACTTCACTGACCAAAATGTGATCGAAAATGAGCAATGAATTACTCACAATTATGACTTTAGAGTCTCTGTGATCCACCAATAAACTCAAAACATGTAGAACGTAGATATTAATGAAGCAAAAAACATGTAGCAGGTAGATATTAATGGAACAAAAAACATGTAGCAGGTAGATATTAATGGAACAAAAAACATGTAGCAGGTAGATATTAATGGATCAAAAAACATGTAGCAGGTAGATATTAACCCGTTCGCTGCTTGAAAATGTTACAAAAAGGCTTTCCCAGTGCCAGGGAAATCTAATGATTTGGGGGTAATAATTAACAAAAAATTCTAGCTCAGAAACTACAAAAGATATAACAATGAAATATATATGATTTTTGAAGGAAATTGAATGAAGATTTTGAATCTGGGCTTCTTTTGTTTTAATTTTGATAATAAAAAAGTATTTAGACAATTAGATTTGGATAGATTTTTTTGCACGATCAAAAGCATATGTATTTACCACTACATCTTCACATCCAAACAAGAACACAAAGCAAAAAAGTTGAAAATAAAGTTTGTATTGTCACACTACACCTGTAAATGAAAGTAAAACAGTTTAGAAGTCTATCAAGACGCTCACACTCTATGCAGACAGGTCAGTCCACGACCACGCCCCCCTCTCCCCACCACGCCCCCTTGCTGGACTTCAACCCTCTCTTTCACTGCTCCTCTTCCCCTACCTTTCCCTCTGCCCTGTGCCGCGCCGCGAGCAGGCCGCGCTCCCCTCTCACGCTGACTACCACGTCACTGACCACTGGCATGCAGTGCAGAGTACACACTAGGCGAGCTCGTTCGACGCTGGCAAACCAGTCAGCTGAACACACATTGAGGTCACACAGCCCGACACAATAACTGACGAATACGGTTGGCAATTCCATCACTATCATCATCTCACCTTCATGCTCGAGTGAGTCGTTGAATAAAAGATTATTGTCTTTGTCAAAAATCATTAGCAGAGCCTGCTCAGCTGTGTAAATACGTTGATTTGGTCGCTGCGCTTGTCGAAGGTTGCGCCGCCATCTTTGCAAGCGAGATGAAGTGCTGGCTGGTCATCCAGTCAGTGATGAGAATAAATGGGCTTTCCCCTCACGTGTGGTCATTTACATATCATTTTAATACTACAGACATATAAGGCTTACTACGCACACTCTATTTAAGTCCGTTGATAGAAATAGTAACGAATGAAAATTCAAGAAAAATGCATGACGTCAGTGGACGGCCCATAGGCACTGGGAAAGCATTTTTAATGCGGCGTCGGCTGACGGCTTAAAGGCACTCTACGGGTTAATGGAACAAAAAACATGTAGCAGGTCGATATTAATGGATCAAAAAACATGTAGCAGGTAGATATTAATGGAACAAAAAACATGTAGCAGATAGATATTAATGGAACAAAAAACATGTAGCAGGTAGATATTAATAAAGCAAAAAACATGCAGAAGATACATATTAATGAAGCAAAAAAACTGTGGCAGTAAATCAGATCCAAGGAGTGCGTGTAGCACCGGGCAGTCATTATCAAGAGTTGCAAGTCAAATATTCTCAAAGGCTCCCAAACCTTCTCAAGGGACTGCTGGGGAACAAGGTTAGCATTGTCTGATATCTGCCTGCACAGGTGTGTGTGTGTGTGTGTGTGTGTGTGTGTGTGTGTGTGTGTGTGTGTGTGTGCGTGAGCGTGCATGTGTGTGTGCGCATGCGTGTCTGTTTGTGCATGTGTGTGTGTGTGTGTGTGTGTGTGTGTGTGTGTGTGTGTGTGTGTGTGTGAGCGAGTGTGTATGTGTGTGCGCGTTAGTGCGCGTGTGTGTGTGAGTGTGTGTGTGTGCGCGTGCGCGAGTGTGTGCGTGTTTCATAGTGGTAAGTTTGGATTAAAATCACTTATCAATATCATCAAAACAAACAAAACAGAAAGAAAATAAAATGCAAAAACAAGAGGACACTGTCATTATATCTGAAAGGCG
Organism: Conus canariensis; assembly: GCA_033310375.1. Taxonomy (NCBI): domain Eukaryota; kingdom Metazoa; phylum Mollusca; class Gastropoda; order Neogastropoda; family Conidae; genus Conus; species Conus canariensis. Next base: position 95,970,914 of record CM065716.1, read on the forward strand.
AGTCACCCGGAACCTTTCGAACTGTAACTAGTTCCTGGTCCAAGACAGCTGAAACTGCACAGGCTTTTTAACATGAATCAAAAGTGACCTTCCTTGTCAAACGCATATCAACATGAGAAACTGAAAGCAGTATGGTGACCAAGGTGGGGAGTTTGTTATCAAACACACTGACTTGCAAGAGGTGGACACTATATAAACAGATTTTTTAAAAAAAAACTGGATTTAATCTGATAATGTGTTCATATAAATGGCACATAAGTCGATACTTTTGATTATTTGATGACGTCAATACAATTGAGCAGAATATCAATGTCACTCTGGTGCACAAAATAAAAATATTCAGACACTCCCCCGGGCCAGTTGCTTCACTCATCAAGAAGGAAATAAATTTATGTCATTAGATATCTCAAGACACCAACACACCATCTGTAAAAAAAACACAAAAAAACCCAACAAAAACACAAATCAATCCCAAAACAAATACAAATCGCACAGTTAAAAATCAAAATTGTGATACTGTGCAAAAAAGAAAACCTGCAAATCAAAATTGTGGTATTGTGCAAAAAAAAACAATCACCACCTGCAAATGAAAATTGTCGTACTGTGCAAAAACTAATAAACAAAACATACACTGTTCATCAAAATCTGCCCACTTCAGTTGAACCCAAAGCCTCAAAATCTGTCTGCCTCAACGACATAAACTTTGTACACACTCTTAATAAATTTATACTATCATTATTACAATTGTAAAATTTGCATTGCCGCTTGCAAATTTAAGCCTAGTAATTTGCACCTAGTGTTTTGAAAATCAAGCCATGTTGTTGACGAATCAATGGAATGAAAAAAAAAGCATCTAAAACCTTGCCCTTTAACTGTCCATTGGCAGAAAATTCCCTTGCCATGTTCTGCATGCATTTCAATACAGTGATGGAATATTCCATTAGCACGTTTGTCCCCATCAGTGTTTCATAAAGTATTCTGCATTAATTCAAATGTAACCTGATACACACAATAGGAAATTTCGGAAATTTCTAGCATTTCCTCCATTATAAAAAGATGCAACAAAAAAAAAAAAAAAGAAAAAAAAAGAAAAATCAAAACCCATCACAGCAGTTACACCCTCAGTGACTTCTCATGTACCATGACAGACAAAGAACCGTGAGTGTGATGCCAGATAACTATGTAAAGTGTAATTTCTTCAGTGAATGGCATCGCAATCCAGTAATGGTTGTTATAAATCTTCAAATTGTGTGGCACATAGCCAGCCATGCTCATCACACAAAGAGCTGAAAGCAAACTGGTTAAAAACAATTGTCACGGACGTACATACTTTTAGTTGAAAAGATAAATCATTTCTTTTCAAACCCAGTATAAATTGGAGTGTTACCAGTGACTTCTTTACTACATTGGCCGGGTGTTGACCAGTGCGCTATTTTTTTTTTTTGTTATCCCGGGTGCGCCACATCCGTGCATTTCGCTCCCATCCTCCAATACTTCTTTTTTTTTTTCTTTCAAAGTTTTCTTTTTCTGTTCTTTTTCATGATTCCCTTCTTTAGCTTCTGGTTGCGGTTATTTTTTTTGACCGGCCAGAATAGGGCCCTGTGTTCAACCTAATTCCTTATGTTATTGCTTTCCACGTGGTTCATCAGCTGATGTCAGGTGCCACAGGTGAGCTGTTTTTACCCGTTGCCAGCTTGGTTAGGCTAGTGGTGTGGCACTCGCTTACGGACCGTCAAGACAGAGAGATCTCCATCTCTGCCAGCTGGTCCCATCTTTCTTTATCCACTTCAGTGTGGGTTGTGTGGAAGAGGCTTTCACCCTTCAGCAGGTCAGAAAGTATTCCACTTGTCACCTCGGGGATCCCTATCCCTGCCAGCTGGAAGAACCACCTTGGGTCGTCCCTGACCTGGGGTCCACTTCGGTGTGGACCGGCACGGTTTCAGCTTCCACCCTTCGTTGGACCGGGAAGTGAACCGTTCTTCACCTCGCCCACCTGCCATTCTGGTAACTATATATGCTGTTTCGGACAGTGTTTTGTTTCATTTTGGTTTTCAAACCTTTCAGCGGTTGAGGTTTTTCTTTTCCCTTCATGTGCCGTCGGCTCGGGCACACCTTTTCTGTGTGTAACTGCTCCAAAGTGGGGGAGCAGGTCTGAAACTGGTATCGAGATATGCATCTTGTTGTAGAATTGTAGAAACGCATTATCTTTGTGTTTTTGGTCCTTAGTGGCTAGGGTTCTGTCACTTCGGACTAGGTTGAAAATCTCTTACTATATAATATCCCTTCATTTCGGTCCACGAGACGGATCGTGGAACGCATGAGCGGACGAACGGCTAAACATTTAGACCACGGAGTGAGGAATTCTTGCCATATTGCCCACATGTGGTTCCGTTCGCTTTGTGTCCTTGTCCTATATGTTTGTGTGACAGACGTGTGGATGAATTCTAATTGTTTTTCAATTGGAGCTTCTATTGACTAAAGAAATTGTCCTTAGTAGAGGTCAAGTAAAAGGAAAGAAAAAGGGGAAAGAAGTTATTCTAATTCATTTGTCCTTTTTGTAGTGACAAAGACATTGTTGACCTTATTTACGGTATTGTGACCCTTCATACTGTGACGCACTGCTGGACCCACTACGTTGCCACACACTGACTTCCACAAGGACTGTAGGGTGGTGACTTCTTGTCTGGAGACTGATCTCCGCCGTAGGGCGGGATTTTTTTCGCCATTTCTTCAGCTGCAGCCTCCAGTCTTGGGCTGGCTGGGCGACCAGCATCCACGGACCCTGCAGTCATCCTTCGTCCAGGCACCAGTCGTTGCTCAGACCTGCGGACTGATGGTGGTGAACCTTGTCGTCTCCTTCCCTGGGACACCTGCTTCACCTCGGACCGGAAGACCAGCCAACTACGAACTTCACCCCACTACGGAATCCACCTCGCTCTGCAAACCTCCTCAGTTCATAGACTCAAGTTTACCGTCTCATGTGGTGTGGACGTGGGTCTGGCGTGCGTGTGCGTGTGTTTAAAGCCTGTCACTTACTCATTTTTGGGTGTTTGTTTTTGTTTAACTCTAGCTGTGTAGGTCCTGTTGGATGTAGCATTGTTTCTAGAACTGTCTTTCTTCTGTCATTCTGCTGAATGTCCTTGTAGCGGGTTTGGTTGGGATAGTAGCGGGATCCTGGGGTATTTGGGAGTTTTTTTTGTGGTCCATTCAATTTACTTTGTCCCCTAAGTCAGCTAGTTCTGAATAGTGCCTTTCTCTTCTATGCCTCATTTCTCTCTCTCGGCTATCTTCTCTCTTCTTTGTTAGGATCCCTACCCCGTCTGGAGTGCTAGTGCGAGTGAATGGTTGTATCGTGAATAGAAGTACTGTCGAAATTTCTTCCTCTTGTGGTCTGGTGGTGTGAGGGATTGAGTGATCGCTCCGTTTCTGCCACTGCACATTACCTGTATAAGAACCCCCCCTGTCAGGTGTACTCCCACTTGACAATTATGGTGGAGATGCGGGGTAAGTATGTGTATGTGGTAGTGTAAAAGCGACACTCTGAACTCACTACCGCCCGACCCTTGAGAGACCTGTCTATCTTTCTGTACGTGTATTTGACGGGTGGTTGGTTGGGTGGGTTCTACAGTAAGTAGGGAACCCATTGGAGCGGACCGGTTTTGGGGGTGCTGTCGGCAGTAGAGTTCCGCGCTCCGTGGTCAGACCTTCGGCGCTTCCGTTCCGCGTTCATCTCCACGTTTGTTTTGTTTTGTCTAGTACCGCCGGCTATTATTTCTAGAATTCTGTTCTTTTCTCATTACCCTAGAATAGGTACTTGGGTGGAGATAGAAGGGGTTTTGAATTTTAGATTAATATGTCTTGCTTGTGCAGAGTCATCGATATCAGTGCTTGTGCTGAATTAGGATTTTTGGTCTGCATTTGCCTGTACCCAAGACGCCGACTGTGTTAGTAAGGTAAGTGTAGGCAGGCTGGCCAAGCATTTGGTGCTTTGTTTACAAAGCAAACTTTGACACTTAGTTCCGATACCGTGTTTGCGCGAAACTCAGTGTTACATAAGTATAGCTACTTCAGTTCACAAAACAAGGAAAGACTATTCTTGGTGGTGCGTTATTTCATTGTTATTACACACTAGGTTGTAGGATCTGTGTTGCTTAGTCTAAGGGGATTAGCCCTAAGTTGATAGGCTTTCCTCTTCTGTCTAGCGCACATACAAGCAGTTCATTTGCTTTCCTATCTAGCTGCTGATGTTAGGGCTTTCTTAATTGTTCAACACTAATTTGTGTGACCGAGGTGATTGGAACAATAAATTTGTCAGCCGTGTGTTGAGAATTGCAGTGTAGCGTCTGCGGGTACACATAAGTGTCTTTCCTAAGAGCCACTTGCGCCTTTTTCTGACGCCCCCTCCCCCTCTCATCCGCTTCCCATTCAGTTACGGAGCAGTGATTTTAGCACGTGGTTCCCGTCTTCGGACTAGATCATGTTGCATGGGGATTTCGGAGCGCTCATGGGGCCACTGTTTTGATCGAGTCGGTTCTGTCCCGGTACCCCAGTGACCGTGTTGGTGCACGTGCGCTTCCGTGTTTACGTCGGTCGCCGGCAGAATTTAGGTTAGCTGTTTAACCTCGCGGTACGGGTTGTTTAAATTCTATTGTCCGTCCCTGCCTTATGCGTGTTGGTTGATTTCTGGTTGGATAAATTGGTTGCTGGTTGGAGTAACGCGTTGAATTATAAATTCCAGTTGTATAGGTTTGCGATTCCTTTGGCCTCTTTGCTGGATAAACGTCTTTGAAGTTGTTTTTTTTTTTTTTAACATTTGATCCGGATATAAGTTTGTTACCCAGGTGTGGTAACTTTGTTTTGGTTTCTTGGCACACCGGTGCACAAGGGTAGTTGTTGTCATACAGTGATAATAAGCTGTTGCTTTGTCGATTTGTTGATTAACTCCACGTTGTGTCGGAATTGGTTCATGTTTGGACATTGTTTTCCATAGAGGAAAAGAAACTGTTGAGCTTGGACCACGTTTTCTGCTCAGCGTTTTTTTTAAAGATTGCTGTTCTCAACGCTCTGAAATGTTAAAGTCATAACGGGGTATCTCCGTCGTTGGACGTCAGGGGAAATAACTCAAGCTCTTAGCTAGTTATTGGATTTGGATACTCGGTGTTCATTTAGTGAGAAGAGGTTAGTTTGCTTTACTTATTGAGCTTAGCCAGGGTTAAGCGATTCAGTTCGTTGGGGCTAGCTTAGTGTGGCAGTACTCTTGACTGTAATTTGGTTCGTGGAAGCATTCTTTCTCTTCGAGTTTGAACGGTTTTGTGGATTGACTACACTTAGTCATAAAGTCATACATTGGTGACTTTGTTGTTCAAACTACTCTTTTGTCTTGTGAGACATACCTTACAACTCTAACCTACGGTTGGAGATTTGTTGGTGTTGACTACACTTAGTCAAAAAGTCATACGTAGGACTTTGTCATTTCTCCTTCCCTGTTTTGGGAATATTGTTGCAGTTGTTGACTACCCTTAGTCATAGTTACACTTGTGGAACGTTACTACTCCGTATTTCCTTCTCGTGGGAATACAGCTGCAATTCAGCGGATTGGAGTTGCTGATACGTTGTGAGCTTAATCAGTTTCGGTTCCCATTCTTGGACTTTAACTTTTGTGGTTCTAACTTGGAGGAACTTGGACTTCAGAGGAAATATTGTTGGTGGGCCACTCTCGGTTCGTTAAATAGAAGTACTTCCACGTGATGTTTTGTTAGGGTTATCCGTGCGTGTTTGACTTGCATCAAATCCTAATGTCATTTCTTGTACATTATCTTTCAGTGAGTGTTGTCATTCTCGGTGAGTGTGGGTTAACAATTGTGTTGGTGTTACCCCTATATAACTCACCGATTTAAGATAGTGTGTTTTTTCCCTTTGGAAATTAGGGATAGTTCTCTTCAAACTTAGTGACTATTCACAGAATCTTGGATTTATATCCATTTAGTGTCATCCTGTACTGTTGGCTTGTGGGTTCAAATATTTTGTAACCTTCGAAGTAGTTGACTGTGGTACTGAGTGCGAAGTGGACACACACGTGGGAACCTTCGTGGGATTTCGTTCGTCAGGGTTCTGCATGGCTGTGCAAATCCTGTGTATCACTTGGTGATTCGGTGACTTCGTGTGTCGTGAGGTGTACTGTAAGTTATGGAACACGTAGACGATGGGTGCTGGATCACAAGTTCTCAGACTCGTGGTGCAGGAATCCTACCAGGGATGGGAAGCCCCATGACTCGGGCGACGACTGGCCCTACTACCCAGGTCGTGTTTTCTTCTGGTGGGACTCATCCTCCAGTCACCGCAATGTCCATCACAATACAGGAGATGACCCCTCCTGGGTCACTCTCTCTGAGACGACCTCTGCCCACTCCAGTCTCGGGACTTCGCCCTCCGCCGTATCCTCAAGACGACTTCCGCTTTCGGCCTTCGCCTATGCCTCATCCTCCTGGACCAGCGCCCATGGATCCCCTTATGCTGATGAGGATTGAGAGAGAAGAAAGAGAGGCCAAGGAGAAGAGGGAGAGAGAAGAAAGAGAGGCCAAGGAGAAGAGGGAAAGGGAAGAAAGAGAGGCAAGAGAGAGAAGAGAGCGGGAGGAGAGAGAAGCCAAAGAAGAGAGACGGTGGAAATTGGAAATGGAAGAGAAGAGATTGGAGAGGGAAGAGAAGGAACGGAGACTGGAGCGAGTCGAGAGAGAAGAAAGGACAGCTAGACAGAGAGGCCCAGAAATAGAAAGAGTTGGACTTTGAGGCTCGTTTCGCAGAGAAAAGAGAAAGACTCCGGGCCGAGCTAGTTCAACAGTTGGATGCAGCCGAAGGAGAGGAGGCACAGTCTGTGGTTGCTTCCGAGCATGGCTCTGCCCATCGGGAAATAACGAATTTTCAACAGGGCGTGGATATTCCGGTGGCTCCACCCATGCTACACATGCCAGTGTATAGTGCTACCGGTAACATAGACACTTACATCGAGCACTTTGAGGCGGTAGCCGCTGCGTACCAGCTGACCGACCAGAGGAAAGCCCTTTACCTCATCTGTAGCCTGACGGGGAAGGCTAAGGAGGCGTTTGTTGACATTCCACCCGGAGCTTCCTATACCGAATTAAAAGTGGCTCTTCGCCGGAGACTGCAGATGACTGCCGAGTCCTACAGAAAGCAGTTTCACACGATGAGGAAACCTTCAGAGGAGACTTTTCACCAGTTCAGGGAACGCCTCTGGCGCACTATGGAATACTGGATTGAAGCCTCAGAAATGGAAATGAAGGATTGTTTCCTCTTGGAGCAACTTATGAATTCGGTATCTCAGGAACTACAGTTTAAGTTAGGTGAGGAGAAACCTAAGACATTCGCCAGGGCAATCGAGATTGCTGAAGCCTTCGCAGATGCGCGGCGCCACTATCGGATGCCTACACCAGGAACAAGTAGGAAACCCGCCGATCGGGAGTCACGTGATCCCAAACCGTCGTCACCCTCCAAAAACGTTACCTCCAGCGATTCCAGGAAGGTCGGAGCCAAGCCCAAGCTTTGCTTCCTCTGTGGGGAAAAAGGACATTTCATTCGGGATTGTCCCAAGAGGAAGGACAAGACAAAATCCGGCGTCTCGCACGTTAGGGTGGCATTCGGAGAGAGCGAGGTCACGACCCCAACATGCCCTACCTTCCCGTTGGTGGTGTGCGGCAAGATAGTGGAGGCTATTAGGGACACTGGAGCTACAGCGGTCTTCATCGACGAGCAGCTAGTCCCTAGTGAGGCACCTCGAGGGGAAGAGTGCCAAGTGTCGGGGATCGAGTCATCCTTCAGGGCAACCCGATCTACAGTACTGGCAGATGTCTCTACACCATACTTTAAAGGGAAGGTATGGGCAGTCGCCCTTCAGCGTCCTGCATACTCCCTACTGATAGGCAATTCAGTGTGCTTTGGGGATGGTCAACGTCGGGAGATATCGTCAGAGTTGCCACCCGAAGTGTTTGTGGCCGCCACCACACGTTCCCAAGCACAGAGAGAGAAAGAGGCACTGAAACCCCTCCTGAAGCCCCTGACTCAGCATGACATCTTGACCACGGATCCCTCGACTGTATGCAGCTTGCAAGCAAAGGATCCATCCCTCAACAAAATCCGGAGTTTGGTTGGGAAGCCAGCAAGGACGTCCCGCAGCAGCGCGGTAGAGTTCGTGAGACGCAAGGGACTGGTACACAGACGTCACACGTCATCTACTTTATCTGCCACTCAACTTGTCGTACCAGAAGCTCTCTGCAGCACTGTCATGCGCCTAGGCCACGATACCCCTATGGCAGGACATTTGGGGGCACGTCGAACCCTGGAGAGAATCCAGCAGGACTTTTACTGGCCAGGAGTAGCGAAGGACGTCAAAAAGTATTGCCGTAGCTGTGATGTGTGCCAGCGAACTACCCCGAAGGGCCGGAACACCAGGGTACCTTTGGGCACAGTTCCCTTGATCGGCACACCGTTCAGTAAGGTGGGAGTTGACCTGATAGGACACATCATTCCTGCATCCGCCCGGGGTCACCGGTTTGTTCTCGTCATGGTGGACTATGCCACGCGCTATCCTGAGGCCACCCCTCTGAGGAGAATCGACGCGGTGACGATAGCAGAGGCACTGTGGGAAATGTGGACGAGGACCGGCATCCCCGACAAGGTGTTGTCCGATCAGGGAACGCAGTTTCTCTCAGATGTGATGTCCGAGGTATATAAGTTACTTCAAATCCACCGAGAGACCACTACACCCTATCATGCTCAGGCCAACGGTCTCGTCGAAAGATTCAACGGCACCTTGAAGCAGATGATTCGGAAGCTGGCCCAAGAACAACCCAAGAACTGGGACCATTTCTTACCGGGAGTACTGTTTGCATATCGTGAAGTGCCGCAGGAAAGTTTGGGATTTTCACCATCTCAGCTCCTCTATGGTCGGACTGTCAAAGGACCTATGGCCATTCTGAGAGATCAGTGGACCCAGGAAGGAGCAGAGAACAAACTGAGGACACAGGCCGAGTACGTTCTGGAATTGAAGGAACGGATCGCCTCCATGTGCGAGTTGGCTCATAAGAACCTTGCCCAGGCTCAGAAGCGGTACAAAGCGTACTATGACCGGAAGGCACACCAGAGATGGTTTGAACCAGACGACGAGGTCCTGTTGCTGTTGCCTTTACATCAGAACAAGCTGCAGCTATCCTGGCAAGGACCATTCAAGGTAACCAGGCATGTAGGTGACTGGGATTATGCCATCCAAATGAGCGGCAAAGAAAAACTTGTGCACGCAAATTTACTGAAGAAGTATGAACGGAAAGAAGTTTGCGGTGCAGGTTTTGCCCCGGTGGTTGTGGAAGAAGTTAGTTAGTTAGTTTGTGTTTATAGGGTCCAGCGGACTACTAGGAGCCAAATCAGGACCTCAGCTATCATATCTAAGTCTCTAGATACAAATACCCACACTAGTATTAACACATCGCTTAAAATTTATGAGGACAAAAGCACAATTATCTGTTCAACTCCGACGACACCTGTATACATAATTAAAACACTATATTTTATAAAATAAGTTTACCTCTTTCAAAAAAGAAAAAATAAGATCTACTGAAATCTCACGAAAAAGAACTGATAAATCACTGGTGGAAAAGAACTTCTCTCTGATACACATCAAATCAGCACATTCTGTCAAAAAATGATTAACACTGAACAAGCTGTCACACGCAACACACCTGGGGGTCTTCCCCTCTGAGTATCCAACTGTGCGTTATATAGCTGTGCCCAATATGTAACCGTGACAAAACCGATTCCTCTTTACGGTTACATACCACCGATGGGAAAGGATTGGTTAAATCTGGGCAAATTTTAAACAATTTATTATGAATTTGATTACACCATTCACTCAGCCACAGTTCACGACAATACAAACTAGATTTATGACGTAGATCAGAGTGAGGAACAAACTGCATAGGCCTCCTGGAAAGACTTGCACCGAGAGCTTGTTTGGCTGCTTTGTCCACCACTGAGTTACCATAGATTCCCATGTGGCTGGGGACCCACAAGAAAACTATATGCTTTCCCGAAGAGACAAGCCGAGTATGAAGATCATGAATATCAGCCAAAACTGGATGTGAAACTTCTCTTGTCGATAGAGCCGACAATGCCGACAATGAATCTGATAAAATAAGGAAATCATTCTGATCTGACCTGGACACCGCACTGAGGGCCAGATTTAAAGCCTTCAGTTCAGCAGTATAAACAGACGACCAATCCCGCAATCTTAACAAAGTAGGCTTCTGAAAATTGTTATCACACACAATGGCAGCTGCAGCCCTCTCACCTTTTTTAGAACCATCTGTAAAAATCTTGATAAAATCTTGATAAAGTTCACATTGCCCAAGATAAAGTTGTTTATATGCAGCACTAGAGGTGACCTCCTTTCGAAATTGAGTTAAATATAAATTAATCTCTGGATTGGCGACTTTCCAGGGAGGTACATCAGTCTGTAATGGACCGTCATCAACAGCATCAAGGTCAATACCAGCTGCCCCGAAGTGGGGCAAAATACGAATACCCAGTGGAGGAATCTCATTTGGCTTTAGATCATATTTGGCTCTAAAAGGCGGGTTCATGACAATATCATAGGCAGGGTTTTCTGGATTAGCCCTCAGTTTCAGATAGTAATTCATGGAAAGACACAACCTCCTTAGCTCCAGAGGGGGTTCACCAGATTCAACATACAAACTCTCTTTTGGAGATGTGCGAAATGCTCCCAGAGCAATCCGCAGTCCTTGATGATGAATTGGATCAAGAGCTTTGAGGTAAGATTTTCGTGCAGAACCATATACCACACACCCATAATCTAGCTTTGGTCTCACCAAAGCCCGATACAATCGCAACAAAGTTCGCTTGTCTGCACCCCAATCAGTGTGACTAATAACCTTCAAAACATTCAAACCTGACTGGCAAGATTGTTTAATGTACTTAATGTGAGGCAAAAAAGAAAGCTTATTATCAAAAATAACCCCCAAAAATTTCACTTGTTTGGAAACTTTAATTACTTGACCATTGAGACTGATAGCTGGTTCTAAGACCTGAGATCTTTTCCTATGGAAATGAACACACTCTGTCTTAGTAGCTGAAAACTTAAATCCATTTTCAGTAACCCACTGCTGAACACGATTAACACACAACTGAAGTTGACGCTCAGCTGCAGCCAAAGTTTTCCCCTTGGCAGAGATGGAGAAGTCATCAACAAATAATGACTTATCAATTCCAGAATTTACTGACTGGACGATGTTATTAATCTTGAGATTGAACAGAAGTGGAGAAAGGATGCTACCCTGAGGGACACCCATCTCCTGCTCAAAAGGATCCGAAAAGGTCGAATGAAGCCTAACACTGAAATGCCTGTTAGACAAAAAATTAGCAATAAACATTGGTAAATTACCTTTGAAATCAAGTGCCTTCAAATCCTGGAGAATTCCATGCCTCCATGTTGTGTCATAAGCTTTTTCTAAATCAAAAAGAATAGAAACTACATGTTCTCCATTAATCAAAGCATTCCTGATAAAAGACTCATATCGAACCAGGTGATCAGTAGTACTGCGGTTGTTCCGAAATCCACACTGGGAAACATCTAAGGCCCCCAGACATTCTAACTGCCATAACAATCGAGAATATACCATTCTCTCCATAGTTTTACATAAGCAACTAGTGAGAGCTATAGGACGATAGTTGTTAGGGTCCGAATGATCTTTCCCTGGTTTAGGAATAGGGATAACAACCGCCTCTCTCCAAGAAGGTGGAAAATACCCTGAACACCAAACATGATTAAACAGAGACAACAACACCTTTAAACCCTCAGCTGGCAAATGTTGAATAAATTGATAATGAATGTCATCTGGTCCAGGAGCTGAGTTGTTGGCTTTCAAAATGGCGTCCTTTAACTCATCCATGCTGAAAACGCAGTTGTAATCCTCAGAACTATCTGGCACGAAGGAACAAGATTTTGACTCTGCTGATCTTTTGATACGCTGGAATTCCTTGCAATAATGATCAGCTGACGAATTTTGATGGATAGTAACAGCTAACAAGTTAGCAACCTCCTTTTTATTAGTAATAATCGATCCATTTACTTGCAAACATTTTATAACTGATGTAACCGACTTTCCCTTAATCTTACGGATTAGTTTCCAGACTTTCCTTGAATTGACCTTAAAGGACAGATTTGAACAAAATTTTTTCCAAGATTCTTTCTTCTTAGTTTTAAAAGTATACCGACACTTAGCCCTACACGCCTGATGTTTAACTTTGTTCCCCACCATAGGAAACCTAGCAAAAAGTCTTTGAGCACCTTTTCTCTTACCCTTCAAAGTTTTGCACTCTTTATCATACCAAGGGGTCTTAACATCATTTGGTTTATCACGGGACTTGGGAATAGCTTCCTTAGCACTCTCTACAATCACTTTAGTGAACTGCAAAACAGGATCATCATAACTCCGCAACAGATTCATAGGCAGTCTACTTAAAATCTGTTGCTGATAAAGACTCCAATCTGCAGAGCGAAACTTCCATGTTTCCCGAGGGGACTCCTGCATTTGCTTTGTAAAATAAATAAAAATCGGAAAGTGATCACTCCCGCTTAGGTCCGAATGAACCTGCCACTCTAAGTCCAAAAATAAGGAAGGGTCGCAAATGGACAAATCCAAGTGAGTCAAAGAACCAGAAGGAGAACAAAAGGTCGGTGAGCCTGAATTCAGAAGACAGAGATCATGATCCGATATAAAATCCTCAAGAACTTTCCCTTGAGAATTGGTGCAGTTACTTCCCCACTGTGGAGAATGGCCATTCAAGTCACCCAATAAAAGAAATGGGCGAGGGAGCTGAGAAATTAAACCATCCAACCGACTCTTCGAAATCACAGAAGATGGAGACAGATACAAACAACATATCGTAACGACCTTGTTTAACGAGATACGAGCTGCCACTGCCTCCAGATCCGTCTGAAGTGGAATTTCTGTATGTAGTACCGAATTATGAATATAAAGAGAAACGCCTCTCCTTGAAAAGTCTGCAGAAGCTGGCTTGAGTAAGCAGGAGAAACCAGGAATCTCATGCTTCTTACTTGCAGTTAAAAGGGTTTCCTGAAGAGCAATTACCGAAGATCTATACTCTGTCAATAATAGCTCAAGGTCCCGACAATTTGCTTTAACTCCCCTTATGTTCCACTGGAGTATGTCCATGTTAGGTTGTTAAAAGAATATCTATCAGCCCTCTTCTCCAGAAACTTCACTGTCCACCAAAGAACTAAAACGGTTCTTCAAGACAAGGTCAGAAGCCGATGCTCCTGATAAATTTCTAAGTTGTTTGTTGCCATGCTTGGAATTTGCTCTTACTGGACTGAAACCTGCTGCACCAAATACCTGACTTCGAGATTTTCCCCTAGGAGGGTCTGGAGTCCGAAAAGGACGCTCCTCACTGCGTGCCTGTCTCGTACTGCTGTTATTGGCCTGTGAGCAAGGGGACATCTCTTTCCTCCGATCCTTCACCCCTGACCTCTGATCCACAGCACTTTGTACAACTGAAACACTTCTTCCCTCACCAGCAGGGGCTGAAGCCTGTTGTACACTGCTGGACGGAACACTATTGCATTTCTGAGACAAAACCTCAACTGATTGTTCAAGTATAGTAAGCCGATCCAAAACCGATGACAACAATTCTGTCAATTTCTTCTCCAGAGCAGTGAATGGAGCTGCTCCCAGATCATCACCCGATGACCGGTTCGCAGAATCGTTAACCACCTTCTGTGCATAAGTCGCAGCCGAAGGAGTCCTGGCCTCCATTAACCTTCTAGCCTCAAGAAAGGAACATTTCCTCTCAATCTTTACTTTCTGAATCTCGCATTCCTTTTTCCACACTGGACAACTTTTTGAATTTGCTGGATGGTCACCCTTACAATTGACACAGTATACAGCATTTATACAAGATTCATCATGCTTCTTCTGTCCACAGTCACGACAGATCTCCTGACCCCGACAAGCTCGGCTGGAATGCCCAAAGCGTTGGCACTTGAAACACCGCAAAGGAGATGGTACAAAAGGCGTAACTTTCACTCGGACATAACCCACTTTGACAAACTCTGGGGGAGATGGCATAGCAAAAGTCAAGAATAGCGTGTTGGTTTCGATTAAGTCACTTCCTTTAGAGATTTTAACTCTATGGACCTGCAGAACACCCTGACTTTCCATCTCGGTCCGAATTTCTGATTCAGCAACTCCAGCCAAGTCAACACATCTGATTACCCCTTTCGAGTAGTTGAGAAAGGGGTGAATGGAAACCTTAACTGTGATCTGCATGAGTTGAGAACCATCCCTTTTCAGCAGCAACCGAGACGCCGCTTCCGTAGCACAGTTAACAAGGTAACTACCAGATCGGAGTACTTTTGATCATTTTAAATCCTGTGGACGAAACTCCCTCGAACCACTTGCAAACAGCGAACGGAGAAATCCGAGCAATGGATTCTTTCGGATCTTTTGCTTCCACTAAAAGGAAGCTTGGCCATGTGTTTTGGATACCCTTTCTCTTTGCCACTTCTCTTATCTCATTATCTGAATCTGAATCTCTATTCATAGTCTCGTCCATAAGCGTGCCATGTCCATCATCATTTCTTCTCTTTTTGTTAGGGGGTAGTTGTTTAGATGTCATAATGAAAGAAAAAAAACTTCACCTCCCCTACTCCCCACCCGCCATCGAGTGCCCACAAGGGCGATGCCCCTAAGCGGTCCTCCAGCAAAGGGAAACACCAGGGTTATAGTGCAGGTATACACCGCGTGGCACGCGCTCCACCCCATCCACCAGGCTCATGACCAACTGCCGGGAACGGACAGGAGGCCACTCACCTGGCTTCCAGGACAAGCAACGTGGCACACGGTTTGACCCATGCCATGCCCACACTGTGAAGGCGACCGGTTGACAGCATTGGGCCCCATGCTGCCCCCCGTCTAGGGGAAGTCCGGGCCAAAGTGGCGTGTTGAGGGGCGCGGATCCTACTCCGAGTCCCTCTCAACCACCAGGACACCATTCTCCCCCGACACGGGCCGCACCGCACGGTCAACACGGTGGACCAAGAGGCCACAGAGAAAACAGAAAGTGCTACAGAAGACTTGTGAAAAAAGGAAAAGAATAGGATAAAGATCCGTAAAGGCAGAAGATAGACAAAACAGAAAACTGCAGATTAATAAGGAGAATGTTGAAAGAGAAATGCAGGTGAAAGAACCATGGGTAGGCAGAAAAAACACAAAAAACAGAGAAAAAGAAAGCCCACTTAAAACAAAGTCCCACCCTCAAGGGGCACAAGAGGGTGACCCTGAGAACTAAAAATAAGACACCCCACCCAGGTCCCCCAGGGCAGACCCCGGTGGGGGAGGTTGTGGAAGAAGGGGGAGAATCGCCCCCTCTGAGTTTCAACATTCCCTGCGTGGCCCTATGTGCAGAGGAAACCTGGGAGGATGTGAAAATCACTCAGTCTCTCACATCAGACCAAAAAGCAGCAGTGAAGAGCCTGTGCAGCGAGTATCAGGACATCCTCTCCAACATTCCTCTGCGCTGCAATTTGGGAGCATGCCCCTTGGAACTTAACCAGGATGAACCGATTCGGGTGAAGCAATATCTTTTACCACACTGGCAGATGGAAACAGTCAGGTCAGAAGTACAGGCAATGCTTCGGATGGGCGTCATTGAAAGATGCAGCTCGCCCTACTCATCACCAATACTGCTTGTCAAGAAGCCAGACGGCAAAATGAGGTTTTGCGTTGACTTTCGGCGCTTAAATAAAGTATTGAAATTTGACGCCGAGCCGATGCCTGATGTCGACAAAATCTTTGCCCAGCTTGCAAGAGCCCCGTATTTCTCCAAGCTCGACCTGGCCAAAGGCTATTGGCAAATCCCCATGGAACCGGCAGACAAAGAGAAAACCGCTTTCACAACTCCCGAAGGCCAATTCCGGTTCAAGGTAATGCCATTTGGTCTCAAGACCGCAGGAGCCGTCTTCAGTCGGATTATGCGACTCATGTTGGAGCCCCTCAAGTTAACTGAAGCACACAACTTTATTGACGATCTGCTGCTGGCCACAGAGACGTGGGATAGACATTTTGAGTCCCTACGAATCATCTTTGAGCGCCTCCGACAAGTGCAACTGGCAGCACGTCCCACTAAGTGCCAGATCGGAGAAGCCGAGATATCCTTCTTGGGTCATGTGATCGGCCGAGGCTACATGCTGCCTGAACAAGATAAGGTTAGCAAAATAGATGATGCCCGACCTCCCAGGACCAAGAAGGAACTCCGATCATTTCTCGGGTTGGTAGGGTACTACCGCAAATTTATCCCACATTTCGCCGAGGTAGCCAAGCCTTTGACGGACAAGACGGGGGCACGAAAACCCGAAGCTCTTGTCTGGAGCCCTGAAGATGTCAAGGCATTTAAGGAACTCAAGGACGCCATATCCAAACAACCCATTCTGCAGTTGGCTGACCCAAGTAAGCCATTCGTTTTGAGGACTGATGCTTCGAGTGTTGGCTTGGGAGCTGTACTGCTACAGGACCAAGGGAAGGGTCTGTTGCCCGTTGCCTACGCGAGCAAAAAGTTGGTAGGGGCAGAGCTAAATTACCACACCATCGAACAGGAATGTCTCGCAGTGGTGTGGGCTACCAGGCGGTTTTACCCCTACCTGTACAGGTGAGAGTTTGTTCTGGAGACAGACCACCACCCCCTGGCGTACCTTCACCGGATTCGGCCTGTTAGCCATCGTCTCATGGGATGGGCCATCGAACTACAGAGTTTAGCATTCACTTTCAGACACATCCCTGGAAAATACAACGTGGAGACCGATTACCTCAGCCAGATGGAGTAACGAGTCAAGGTTCAAGAGTGAGGAAAGTCTACATGAATGTAAGGGTATACAGAACGTATTGGAGGCTGTGATAGGCTGTGCCTCAGTGGCACAAGCCTTTTTGGTTGGGAGGTGTTGTCATGGATGTACATACTTTTAGTTCAAAAGAAAAATCATTTCTTTTCAAACCCAGTATAAATTAGAGTGTTACCAGCGACTTCTTTACTACATTGGCCGGGTGTTGACCAGTGCGCTATTTTTTTTTGTTGTTATCCCGGGTGTGCCACGCCCGTGCATTTCACTCCCATCCTCCAATACTTTTTTTTTCTTTCAAAGTTTTCTTTTTCTGTTCTTTTTCATGATTCCCTTCTTTAGCTTCTGGTTGCGTTTTTTTTTTTTTGACCGGCCAGCATAGGGCCCTGTGTTCAACCTAATTCCTTATGTTATTGCTTTCCACGTGGTTCATCAGCTGATGTCAGGTGCCACAGGTGAGCTGTTTTTACCTGTTGCCAGCTTGGTTAGGCTAGTGGTGTGGCACTCGCTTACGGACCGTCAAGTCGGAGAGATCTCCATCTCTGCCAGCTGGTCCCATCTTTCTTTATCCACTTCGGTGTGGGTTTTGTGGACGAGGCTTTCACCCTTCAGCAGGTCGGAAAGTATTCCACTTGTCACCTCGGGGATCCCTATCCCTGCCAGCTGAAAGAACCACCTTGGGTCGACCCTGACCTGGAGTCCATTTCGATGTGGACCGGCACGGTTTCAGCTTCCACCCTTCGTTGGACCGGGAAGTGAACCGTTCTTCACCTCGCCCATCCACCATTCTGGTAACTATATATGCTGTTTTGGACAGTGTTTTGTTTCATTTTGGTTTTCTAACCTTTCAGCAGTTGAGAGGTTTTTCTTTTCCCTTCATGTGCCATCGGCTCGGGCACACCTTTTCTGTGTGTAACTGCTCCAAAGTGGTGGAGCAGGTCTGAAACTGGTATCGAGATATGCATCTTGTTGTAGAAATGCATTATCTTTAATTGCGTTTTCGGTCCTTAGCGGCTAGGGTTCTGTCACTTCGGACTAGGTTGAAAATCTCTTACTATATAATATCCCTTCATTTCGGTCAATGGAAGCTGTGTTTTTTTTTTCCTGGTTACACGGGTTGAGTCAATACTTATCTCCCCTCTTTTCCAAAGGTGTCAGACTTGAATTATGTGATAGATATTGTCTTTCATTCAATATGCGATTCCGGCCGGATGGGATATCAGAGATGTTAGTTTCAATTTTCCTTGTCGTCTCACAGCCACGAGACGGATCGTAGAACGCATGAGCGGGTGAACGGCTGAACATTTAGACCGCGGAGTGAGGAATTCTTGCCGTATCGCCCCACATGTGGTTCCGTTCGCTTTGTGTCCTTGTCCTATACTTTGTGTGACAGACATGTGGATGAATTCTAATTGTTTTTCAATTGGAGCTTCTATTGACTAAAGAAATTGTCCTTAAGAGGTCAAGTAAAAGGAAAGAAAAAGGGGAAAGAAGTTATTCTAATTCATTTGTCCTTTTTGTAGTGACAAAGACATTGTTGACCTTATTTATGGTATTGTGACCCTTCATACTGTGACGCACTGCCGGACCCACTACACTGCCACCCACTGACTACCACAAGGACTGTAGGGTGGCGACTTGTTGTCTGGAGACTGATCTCCGCCGTAGGGCGGGATTTTTTTCGCCATTTCTTCAGCTGCAGCCTCCGGTCTTGGGCTGGCTGGGCGACCAGCACCCACGGACCCTGCAGTCATCCTTCGTCCAGGCACCAGTCGTTGCTCAGACCTGCGGACTGGTGGTGGTGAACCTTGTCGTCTCCTTCCCTGGGACACCTGCTTCACCTCGGACTGGAAGACCAGCCAACTACGAACTTCACCCCTCTACGGAATCCACCTCGCTCTGCAAACCTCCTCAGTTCATAGACTCGAGTTAAGTTTACCGTCTCGTGTGGTGTGGACGTGGGTCTGGCATGCATGTGCGTGTGTTTAAAGCCTGTCACTCGTTTTTTTTTGTTTTTTTGTTTTTGTTTAACTCTAGTTGTGTAGTTCCTGTTAGATGTAGCATTGTTTCTAGAACTGTCTTTCTTCTGTCATTCTGCTGAATGTCCTTGTAGCGGGTTAGCAGGTTAGGTTGGGATAGTAGTGGGATCCCAGGGTATTTGGGAGTTTTTTTTGTGGTCTATTCAACTTACTTTGTCCCCTAAGTCAGCTAGTTCTGAATAGTGCCTTTCTCTTCTATGCCCCATTTCTCTCTCTCGGCTATCTTCTCTCTTCTTTGTTAGGATCCCTACCCCGTCTGGAGTGCTAGTGCGAGTGAACGGTTGTATCGTGAATAAAAGTATTGTCGAAATTTCTTCCTCTTGTGGTCTGGTGGTGTGAGGGATTGAGTGATCGCTCCGTTTCTGCCACTGCACATTACCTGTGTAAGAACCCCCCCTGTCAGGTGTACTCCCACTTGACAACAATCTACATATATATACAAGTACTTTCCTGACACATCTATAAAAAAATTCTGCAAAGTACCTCCAAATTTCACAACCTTTTGGCACGTCTTTGACAAACCTGGGACACCTTCCACAATGATCGAAGTTCCTAAGCCTCCAGTTCAAATAATGTGCATTTTGAAAAATCACTAAATCTCAAATTTCCAATGTATTCTAAAGATGGTGATGACAAATCTATGCAAATATAACAAACTGCACATCCGAAAGATGTAATCTTTTTTTAAACTTAAAATAAATCAACGCAACTAGCAAATATTAAAACATCCACATATTACAAATATGCAAAGCAACCATCAATGGATCCCAGAGTATCAAAGCCTCTGTGTATTTCAAACACATTTATGATTAAGTGATCAAACCATGGTCAAATGTGAACCTTTTTTTTTTTTTTTTTTAGTTGACAAATCAATGAAACCATGAACACATCCAAAAAATTCAAACCCAGCTGGTTATTCAGCTCAAGCTTACACAAATTATTGCAGTCAAAAATGCACCTCAAAACAACACAGCCACTTGTGCAAGTCAGAATCTGGATTGGGCTTCACCCTCGTCTTGCTGTATAACCAAATGCCAGAGACCAAAGTCAAGAAATTATGGTTCGTTTACATGTGCCTGCACACAAGTGCCCAAGAACAAATACATACATTGGTAGGGGAAAAGGAGGGGGGGGGGGGGGGGGGGGGGGGGTGGAGACAAGCTTGGGAAAACAAAGGGTGGGGTAGGGAGGGGGGTGGAGTCATCAGAAAAAATTGAAGCAGATTGACGGAAAGACCAAGAGTGTTGCAATCATAAATTGTGCTGCTTTGCTTAAATTAGCGAAAAGTTTCTCGATTTTCCGTTTTTCTTTCCTTATTCCTCGAATAATAATGTACACTTCTCTCACTGGTATATTAACAAAGATACAAAAACAAGACGCAGACAGACAGGGAGAGATACAGAGAGAGACATAAGTGTGTCCGGGCGTGCGCATGAGAACCAAGTGTTTGTAGAATGTGGACAATATGGGTTTTATGGTCTAAATTGTTTGAGGAGAGTCGTTACTGTATGTGTTAGAGCTATGTGTGTGTGCACAAGTCTTCAATATTTAATTTGTTTGAGGAGGGTATTCAAAATCAAATCAATGTTATCTGATTATGTTCCTGAAACGAAATAACTTTATATTTCAAAAAATAATTTTTGAACATGTACCCAAATTCAATAAGAAATGAAGAAAAATATCAAGGGCAAAACCAAAAAAGAATGGGTTATACCGACTCTCGTACAAGAAGTAAGTGATCATAAATACCCTGAAACCAAGCCGCTTGGCTGCTTTTGTAGCATGTCATACTTGTTTCAGCTTCGTTTGGTTGTTCAAGCATCATGGATGACTTCCTGACAATGTCCTTCCACATCTTATTCAGAGCTACCAAGTCTATATAGCACAAGTTGTTTTTTTTTGACATTCTAAGTGTAGCATTCCAAATTTAAGCACAGCACTCTTACGCAGTATCACAAGTCTGACTCAAGAGCAGCTTCAGACGCTCTTCACTTCTTGCACGATATGTTAGAAGATTAAGAAGACTGAAATCTGGCTGGTCATCCAATGATTTTGACTTGCATGAAAAAACAAAAACAAAAAACAAAAAAAATGGTCTGCACTGAAGCAAGTTGATGAGGTAGCAAAATTGTGATCGTCTTTAGCTGTCTCTCTTCAGGTATTTCTTCCTCTCCTTCCTGAACTTGGCCATTTTCTTTTTTCTTTAAAGTCTAAACTGTCTTGATTCCGTTCAAGCCTCCAATGAGTCTGTTAAACCTTGCACTTTTTTTCTTTCAATTTTTGGTTTTTGACGTAGCATCTCATCATAACAGTGTAGCAAGGCAGTGCTGTCTATGAAATCGTGGCAAGCCATGTCAAAAGTGGAGCAGTTGGCAGCTGTGGTTATTGTTCTCTGCAGCCCTCTGAGAGCTGGTTTGGAAGTGGGTTTGGAGAATGACTTGGCTTTTAGTAAAAATGACCTCAAAAGCAACAGCTTTCGCTGTACATCTACTGCACTTTCTTGTAAAAAAAAGATTGTGACCAGTGTTAATTTGATGTCAAAAACAATGTCTGTTTACACGTCAGTGAGAGAGAGGGGTACTGTGTTGCTTGCAGCCTAGCCGACCACAACGGCCTACACCAGGACTTTTATCTCCTTGAAGTCGAGTTTCAGTATGTGTGAAAGAGCCGCTATTTTGACCTCTGTTAAACGTTGAGACTGGTTTTAATTTGACATTGAAACAATGTTTGTTAACAGAACTCTGTCAGTGCATGTGCACACACGTGTGTGTGTATATGTGTGCATGCATGTGTGCGTGTATGTGTGTGCGTGTGTGTATGTGTTTGTGTGTGTGTGTGCGCTGGTGTGTGTGTGTGTGTGTGCAAAATAGAAACAAAAGATACATCAACGTTAGAAACACAGGACACCACATAAAAATAAAAACTGTAGTGGTAGACCTGACTAGCATTTCCACACTTAAGAGAAATCTCACTGTCAAAGAAAATCTCACTGCAAACAAGACAGCAATAATCATTCACCAACAGAATCTGTCCACATTTAGTACCATTTTTGTTTGCTCAAGAAAAATCACCGAGACCTAGCTGGAAGCTGCTCACATTAAGTTAAAACATGTAGTAGCCCCTTTTTAAAAATTTCATGGCAAGAGACTGCATGGAGTATTTCGCTGTATGGGATTCCCCATGTAACAATGCTGTGAGGAGAAAAAAGCCAAGAAGTAAATTTCCCTGTTGTCCGACGTCTTGAACCTTCATTAAATTTCGTGACACCAACATTTATTTTTCAAATCAGTTATCCCGGAATCTACAATGCAGGTAACTTGCCATCCTTGCTAAACACAGTTGAGGCAATACCAACAGCTTCCATTCCAAAATGGCACTTTCAAAATTAACGATTATTACTTCCAGTGGCATGAATCTTCACTACAAGCCGCTGTAATACACTGGCTGTGCGCTCTGAGGGTCAGACGGGATTAGGCGGCTCCGATCTGTCACAGGAGCCTCTGGCCGAGAGTCGCGCTGTGCCTTCATGCGACGACGGACAACGCTGACAATGAAGACTGTTGTGAAGACCAGGAACACTGCAACATCAAGGAGAAACGCACATTTCTGGAGTGCTCAAATCATGTTGATAGCACACACACACAACTGCAGAGCCTGTATGAGGACTACAGATATGCTCCCAAGGTCTGCAAAGCATACAGTTAAAAACCACAATGATATCTGGATCTCTCTCGCAAGGGGATTTTAATAGGCAAGTGTATGTTTCACAGCATGCTTCTGTTCAACACTGCATCCAACTGCAACAGAAATATGTGCAATGATCCCTTTTTCTGCCTTGATAAGATTTAAATCATCTGAATGTATACGCTGTCCTTTTTCTCAGGCTTAAAGAAAACTATCCTTAAGAAATTTTGAGGTGTATGTTTTCTATCTAACCTTTCTGATAAAAGCTTTCACTTCTGGTAATGACAAGCATGCTGCTGACGGCGACTATCAAAGGGAGTGAACTCAAAAAAGGGTCTCTCCACTCTCAGTAACTCTTCCGAAGCCAGCTACTCTGCAATCCCAGCACTACTTTTTTTTTGTTTTTTGTGTGGCATCAGTTATCGGATCAATGGAGCACCTAAGGCGGAGATTTTTTTTTCTTTTTGTTTTTTGTTTTTTTGTTCTTTTCTTCCTTTTCTCCCCTAAGGCCAGAAATCCACCTCTTCATTTTTTAGTGCTTCACACTGTCCTCTTCATCTGCCAAAAAAACAATTGCTGAAAGAAAAAAAAAAACAATTTCCACTACTAGGTTTTCTTTTTTGTTTTTCCTCCAACCAGTCTCTTACACACCATGCATAGTCTGTATGTTCTCTTATAAATGGACATATTTTTTGCTGATTTTAGTGTTTTAGCGTTTGATACAAAATGTCTGGGTTTGTTAATATTCTAATGTGTGGTGTACTGGCTCACTCACTCTGATAATGTGTTGCTTGTACAAAGAAAACAACATAGATGAAACAAAAGACTTAATTATTTTCAGTTTTTCATTTTGTGTTGCACACTCGTGCACACATTCTCTCTCCACCCCCCCCCCCCCCACCCTCTCTCTCTCTTCAAATATGTTAACAATGGTAGTTCCATGTTAAAGGCATGGTACCAAAGCAAAATTTATGCATAAGCAACCAATCCGTACGTACACATGCCTGAAAGGATATCGTTTGTCCCAACTGTCCGTCTCCCTCTCTATCCCCCTACCCAAGTGCGTAGCGCTCCTCTGTCACACCACAACCACCACCACCCCCACCCCCCCCAAAAGACACACACACACAGAGAGAGAGAGAGAGAGGGAGGGAGCGAGAGAGAGAGAGAGTGAGAGAGGGAGAGAAATCCCAGCACTCCTTAGAACTTGTTGATTTGACAGTAATTCCAAGTCAATGAAGAGAGCATGGCATGAGTAGCAAAGTTATGAACAGGTGTGAAGTGATTGTGATATGTGCAAAGAGTGCGTCATGGGGAGCTAACTGATGTCATTGTCTGCATGAGTCTCGATGCCACTGAATGTCATCCATCCCACAGCTATGACCAGGTGGCCTGCAATGATTCTGTAGTATGGACAAACCATCACCCAGAGGGCAGTACCTTCCATAGGCTGGCAAGAAAAAAGTAAATGAAAAAAAAGTGAGCGAGAACTGTGACTCCTTAGATGCTTCTTTAAAGAATGTGCAGGAATTTTCAAATAACATTTCATGATGTTCAGGGCACAGGATTTCATGTCTCTATACTTTATGACTTCCACCTGTGGAATTTTTTTCATCATACACTAAAAGTGACATAATCAAGAACAAAGTCAAGAAGAGCAAGACCACTTCAAAAGGTGATGCAGATTCGTGGCCTACAAGTCTGTCTAGAACAGCACACAACAAGAGGGGGGCACTGTACCCACCTGCCAGCAGGCCGCAGATGAGGGCGATGAGTTCCGGTGTTGCCTTGCATCCCATGGCACCAATGTCCACTTCATAAAATGGGGCCCGACACAGTTTGGGTGATGATGAACCAGGAGGACAGTAACTGCTGGACGGACATTTCACCGGTCCTTTGTTGGTTTGCTGCACAGGTGTGGGACACAAACGACAGCAAAATGTTTGTTTACATCCTATCTGTTAGACTAAAAAGATCAGCTTTCCAGTTTTTAAGACGTTTCATTGATTGTATTCAAAGGTAATGTATGCTTTGATGTGAGCTGGATATATATGCCACACACATCTGGAACAGAAAAATTCAGGCATCCGACAACAGGTACTTCAAAAAGCTTGTCAGCATCCCGTAAAGGAGCATAAAAGCAGCGCAGCCACTGACATACAAAAACCTGTAGTTTTGGTTGGCAGACATTGTAAGCATGTCTGGAACTGACAGGCATGACAAAACAAGTTTCCTGTGTAATACTATCGTTCACTGCATAATGGAGGGTAGACATTTAAGAGGCAGATTTCACAATTTCTATTCTCTGCTTAAATCTGTATGTTCACTATTTATATAAATATATGCATACAAATGTATGCATACACTGACAATGATTTCATCATTTTACTTGACATGTTGGTTGATTAACCCGATTCATATTCATATATACCTGCACACACAAACACACACTCTAACACATACACACACACACTTATACACAAATTTAACAAATCAGACCCAGGTATAGTCGGTCTTGTGTGCAAACTCCAGCCAATATAACCAATTAGCCAAATGTTATTTACTGCTTTGAAATAAAATTTGATTTAGGTCTATAAAATTTCAGTTTTCCCTGGTACATACTGTAATTGTCGAGCTATATGCTGCTATGTTTTCCCCTAAACTCTGACCCCTAAGGCTACTACACTGGTAGGGGGTTAGTTATGCAGCAGCACATATACTCCCCCCCCCCCCCCCCCCCCCCCCCCCAATCAAATCCTACTCTCAACTTGCCATGGGATTATCTTCTCCTGATCTGCAGTTGATCGGACAGAGCACTAATGTATGCTGAAGTCAAATATGATCACTTTTCATGGAAAGAAAGACTCACGCATGAGTGACACACGGAGAGAATATCAACAATAACTGAATATCATCTTTGCTTGATCACTCACTTGTCAGCACCACACGATCAAGCAAGCAAGTTGAAGTTAAGAAGTCAAGCCAACAAGTCCAATGAAGATTCAACATTAAAGGCTATCAATCTGGATCTGCAAAAGGGCAGCCATGCAGCAGCGCAGGTGGATATCCATATGTTTTCATGGTTCTGTTGTTTTTTCACCAATTCATTGCGGCTATAAGCCAAAGCCATGTCTTTCGTAACAATGACATACGCTTTCTCTCTCTCACACACACACACACAGGCAGGCACAAACACAGATACAGACATACACACATAGCACAGGTGCGCACACATATACACACACATGCGAGCGCGCACACACACACACACACAGAACACAACACCACAACACACACATGCATATACACACACACTCCACTACACACACAATACACAGAACACAATACCACAACACACACAATTACACACACCCAAGTATTTAATCAAGCCAGGAGGAGAGCACTCACAGGACAAAAGAAGCCCTCGGGACACTGGGTGCATTCCTTGGACCCTGGTTCCCGACTGTACCATCCCATCGAACACATCTGACACAAACTAGCAGACGTGGCCGCCTTGTAAGACCCTGAAAGCAGTTTTCTTTTCACTACAGAAGGATTTTCACTGGCCATAAATATATATTTTTGTATCAATGTTTTTTTTTTTCCCTTTCTATTGTTGATGGTGAAGCGATGATGGTGACGTTTCTTTGTGTTGCTTTTGAATAAAAACGTTTCGTCTTCATAAACAACAATGAACACAAATGTATGCAAATAGCATGCTTTTAACACACACTGATCATAATCAAATTAGCGTTCAGTTGTAAAAAGCCTTTAAACACACACACACACACACACACACAACATACAACACACACACACACACTACACACACACACACTACCCCTTGTAGACAAAGTAGAAATTATATTAAAAGTTTCCAGTTTTTGTCATTTGTGAAATAATGTGACACTGTTCATATGTAAACTTTTCAAACGTAAAAAAAAAGAAAAAAAAAAACAACCTGCAAGCAAACAACCTTTGGCAAACTCAAAGTCAAAAGACAAGCAGACACTGCAAACAGTCCACAGTTATGAACTGAAAGAGATCAATACCATTCTTTCAGCACTTTGGCACCAAGTAGCACCTGCTTGCTTAACAAGTTCAGTTGGCACCTGGTGGCTGGGTCAAAATACAAGACAGTGAAAGACAACTGTGCCTGTAGTTCTCAGTGAAACAGCCTCCCAATATCTGTAAAGACAGAGTAAGGTATAACTAGGAGGCTAGTATAGTATAAACAAAGGAAAGTGCTCCAGGGAAGCAAATCTTTGAAGGGAGGGCACCCTGACTGGTATCCTTCCATTCTACTACTACAGGGTGAAGTCGGTGCGATATCATTATTACTATTACTATCATGCTTATAAAGTGTCTATCCTCGGTCTGAGACCAAGCACGGAATGCTTTACAATCCGTGCTCATGTTTACGCAATGGGCTGCCTACCTGGGTAGAGCTGACTGAAGAGCTAACTGCTGCTGGTAATCATTCTTTTCCTGTCAAACTCATTCATTCAGTTGAATGTCGGTCCTCAAATCTTGCTCATTCCTTTTTTTTTTTTTTTTTTAACCAGGGATGCTTGCTATGTGATGACATGTCATCCTCAGCTATGGCCAAACTGGCCCTCTCTTCCGAAAGTTGTTTATCAGATTTTACATGCGTGTGAGCTTATACATGCTTTGTCCCTCCTCAGTTTATAGTCTCATTTGAATACTCTTACAAACTGCAACATGGAATAAGTTCTGTCTTAATTTTCAACAGTAGAAGATGTAAAGAAAAGAAAGAAAAAAAAAGATCACTTGACAAGCATCAATCATGCATCCCCTAAATCCATCCTTCCTTCCCCAGATCTGCCTTCTCCCCCTGCCCCTCCTCAAAAGAGAAGGGGGGAGGGAGGGAGGGAGGGAAGAGAGAGAGAGAGAGAGAGAGAGAGAGAGAAGATGTGCAAAGGATGAAACAGACTGCAGCATAACTAAAACGAAGGCAAAAATACGAATGAGCACACTAAACAAGGTGAACTAGGTACAAAGTAACAGAAATGGCAATATAATCAAAAGGTACATGAAATCATGAAGAAAACCGATATTACCGCACCTGGAACACACAAAGTGCAGTTGCTGGCGCCAGACTTCCTGGCCTCCGAGCCAGCCTCACAGGGGTAACACACCTTGCAGCTCTGGTTCCTGCACCATAAACCACACACAGGTCTTCCCATCCAGTCCAGTCAAAAGTATTCAATCCCTCAACCATCATTTTTGGAGATTTTAATACCCTCATGTAAAACTTTCAATGCTTTCATATCCCTTTATCGCAAAAAAACAAACGTATGCTATAATTTTGCTTTGATCTTCTTAGCGTCAGCAATCACAGATCAACATCTCACTGCTAGCAAGACAGACGCAAGATTCCCACCGACTGGCTAAACATTTTCATCAATGAAAATCAAAGAATACATTTATGTAAACGAGTATATATGCTTGTATGTGTCGGTGTGTGGTGTGTGTGCGTGTGTGTGTGTGCATGCGCGCACGTTTGTTGCAAACACAAACATATTCACCAGCTAGTCTAGAGTTGTGTCATGTGATATCCATTCCATAACAAAAGCTAGACCAGGATCAGCAGCTCTGAAGTTCTGGATGACCAAGATTTTCCTGACTGTTACTTTGACAATGGCAGAAGGGAAGGAGGAGAGGAAGAAAACGGTTTATCAGGTAGATTTTTTCCTTTTTTTTAAGAGAAAACCATCTGTACAGTCATTTGAGTAGTAAGCAATGCCCTGGAGTCCACTCCAGTTGTTGCTGGCAGCACTGTGTCCGAGATGGAAAATGAAACAAAGCAGCAGACAGACGGGCATACATCTTCATCTTTGAGCATTCTTGTGCAAGATCATCCCCATTTCTTCATGATTTATAGATCACCACCTCCCTCTGAACAATCTCTCTCTCTCACAGACAGACACACACATACACACGCATGCAAGTATACACACACCAGAAGAACAAAACAACAACTGACCCACAGTAGGTGCCCACTTCGCAGGCTATGCACTCTTTCTTGCCAGGCTGATCCTGGTAGGTCCCCTCAGCGCAGGGCACACACTGTGTGGCATTGACCACTGCACTGGCGCTCCCTGGGACAGTCGCAATCACACGGAGGACAAAGGCAACATCAGTACACTGTTTGACCAAAAGTTTAGATCACAAACCTAGTTCCTCTCGTTCACTGCCTTAGCAACCTTGTGTTTGTTCTTTATTCAATGATCTTTCGGTTTACCATCAAGGATCAGTAAGTTTTGCAATCCTCGCAGAAGTTAGGTTTGCAATTAAAAAACAACAAAGGATCACCCAAAAACTTTTGTGAACTGTCTGAGTTTGCACAAAGGGAAGTAACCATATGGAAGCTCTCCTACGATGAAAATCAGTTTGTGTCCACTCTTTAGTGACTGAAGTCAGTTTGTGGTGGGTTGACCTAAACCCCTTTCCTTGATCCATATGTAAACATTTTCATTTGGTATGGTTGAGACAGTTTAGTTCACCACGGTGTGGAAATAAACAAGTTGTATTTCAGACAAAGATTTTGCTGAAAACTGACTTCATATCCAATTCAACACATTATCAGTTCAGTAGGCCTAATGATTTATCTCTCTATCAAACAGTAAACAGGTTGTGTTCCCTCTCTTAAGAAAATATCACTCAAACTTCAATTAAGAATCAACTTCTAGTTTTTTGTAACTCTGCGAACTTGGTCATGGATCATAAGATTCAGTTGAGAAACTATGATTCGTCATTAGTTTGCTATCTAGACTAGCTAATCTATGGTTCGTTAAATTGATAACGGCCTTTATGAGATAAATCAGAATAGTGAATGTAGTCCGATACCTCTGACAAATCCAAACGAATTGTTTTCAAAGTTTTCAAAACCACAGTGCAGTCAAGCGTCAATGACTTTGCTGTACTATACAGTATAAACAGAGATGATGCAGAGATTGCTCTTGATAGCAAGGAAGATAGATTTCTAGCAAGGAAGATAGAGGTTTCTAGCACTGAAAATTATTTCCCCTGCAGAAAACTGACAAAGAATTGTGAAATTATAACTTATTTGTTTATGATATCATTTCGCCATTTCTTATTGTGGACACAAGTGTACCCAAACCTGTTTACCCTAAAATTGCGGTTGGTGTACTTTTCAACAAAAATTAGCATATTTTCTTCAAAGAATGAGTACAAATGTTAAAAATTGTCCTAAAAGCGTGCACATACAGGTGTGTGTGTGTGTGTGTGTGTGTGTGTGTGTGTGTGTGTGTGTGTGTGTGTGTGTTTCATCTGCCAACACACAGAAGAGAAATACCCGATTTTGTCATAACTACACTTAAAACAGGTTATTCCAACACAAATTACTTTCAAACCCGGTCACAGTTATTGTTTCTATGATTGGCATGTTGTTGAAGAAGCCAACACAAACCAACCCAGATTTTGCATGCAAGAGTTGTCACTATTTAGCCAAAGTACACCAAAATGCCATCATGGCTGAACTATAAGTTTAACAACCATTCAAGGAATTTGAAGGATTTTTTTTTTGCCTTCTTTTAGCTCATCATATTTGTATTTTCTCCAAATGTATGCAACAAAATCATACGCTAAACAGAAATAAATGAATAAGGAACCTTTAAAGTGCACTGATGTCTTCTGCATTGGGCCACAGGATTCAGTCTGTTTTTGTTTGTCACAAACTGATAAACAATAACCTAATGGGTTTTTTTTTTTCAATCTTGGGATTATGATTTCCACTTTCCAATGGACTGAACA
Source organism: Conus canariensis (assembly GCA_033310375.1). Lineage (NCBI taxonomy): Eukaryota > Metazoa > Mollusca > Gastropoda > Neogastropoda > Conidae > Conus > Conus canariensis. Next base: position 96,001,370 of record CM065716.1, read on the forward strand.
ACCTCCACAGACCTTCCCTCACCAGTTCCCACTGTCCTACCCCCCCCCCCCCCCCCACATTCTTTTTCCTCCTCCCCTTTTTCTGCCATTTCTTACAGTCCCCTACTTTCAACATTTTTACCTCCCACTGACCCTTTCTTTCCCTCCTCCTCCCCCCCTACACACAACCTAATAAAGAACTTCCCAGAATGGTGTTCAAAAGAAAGCACTCTCTTCCTCCTTGTGTCTATACCTTAACACTGCACAGTTAAATGTCATCCCAGACTCCATAGTTCTCCATTATCCCCACCCCAACTACCAGCCAGCATAGATGAACAAGTACACTGGAGAGAGAGAGAGAGAGAGAGAGAGAGAGAGAGAGAGAGAGAGAGAGAGAGAATGTCCCTTGTAGCCCAGCTGACCGCAAAGGACCACATTATGGCTAAGTACAATGGAAAGGTTTCCGAAGAACTTTCTGAATGAGGATCATGGTGTCTCTGCTCCCCCTACCCCCCCCCCCTCCCCCTCTGCCCTTCATGTCCTCACCTGTGACGTGACGTCTTTCCCATCCTCTGCGTCCTAGTCACTCAACTTTAATTCATCTGTAATGCTTACCCTCTCAGAGAACCGTGTATAATGACACGATGAAAAGTTTAATCTGAGGTTGAGAAGTGTTCTCTCTGAGAATGCACCACCAAATATCCATGTTGTACCTGTAGCAACTTGAGAGCTTCATATTCAATGTCTTTGTCTGACATCCTTCTTTCCCTTGATGCTGTGCAGCATCATTAGCACCTAATACAGATACTGTAGTGCAGTGCCACAACAAATCTATTCAATTATGGTGGAAGCTCATCGTAACAAAAAGTGGACGAATTATTCCCCCACCAGCAACATTTAACAATGCTAAAGTGTTGAAAGAAAACTGTCCACAAAGTTATTTGTCTTAAAATGTCATTCATATACAATGTCTCAAGTTTAACAAACGAGTTAACAAACTATTGTCAAAATGTGTTTGCTTGTGGCTGCTCTCCATTTTTTTTTCTCTTGTTCGTCTTTTTGACTACAGAAAATGATCATGACTTTAATCCTTTGTGACCTATCACCTTGAACTCAGTCACCCCTGACTGAACCGTTTGCCACTGGCAGTCAAAGTAGAAGGTAGGCAAATAAAGTCGGATTTGGGGATGCTACTGTCTGCGAATGAATTTTCAGTATTTTCCATCCTTCCCCGTTAAAATTCTATTTAAAAACAGCAATAGTACAGTTTTACTCAGAGTCTTTGATTCAGATTTTGTCTGCTTTCCTAAAAATGGAGAGTCAGAGGAGTATTACCTTTCAAAACTCATCTTACAGAGTAACCGTACATTTTTTCCCCCCAAGAAGTGTTCAATGTTGAAAAAGAGCACACACACACACACACACACACACACACACACACACACACACACACACGCACACACACACGCAAATACTCTATGATCTACAAAAAACAGAAGACAATCCACCGACGGCTAACATGTCATTCCATGGCAGTAGGTCACATTCATTTCCTAATGACATAGCATAACGATCAGTTATAAAAAGCATAAGATCGAAGCACACTCACCCTTTGGACACTGGGCACAGAGCTCAAACCCCTCAGACGGTTTGAAAGATCCCGGCTCACAGCCTGTACAGTTCCTGGCACCTTTGGTCCTGTGTGTGTGCAAAACCAGGGACTATCATTCTACACAATGACAGTGGTAGGGAGGGACAAGCAGGTCACATTGTGTATCCAGTATATTCTGGAAAGCTGTGGGTTGGCAAGCGTACCGTTTTCGTAACATTGACATCTTACAATCTGCTTTCACTTAATTTCAACATACCCGGGAGAGAGTGGGGGGAGGGGGGTCTTACCATGCAACTTTTAGTTGCATGGCTCAGAAGGCTACAAAGACCTACTTCCATTAAAAAAAACAAACAAAGGAAGAAATAATGAATAGACAAACTATACAAGGAAGGTCTGTAGAGTAATTTGCCATCTGCTACCAAAGCCTCAGTTGCTGTCAAGGTTATTGGCTACCTGAAAGAGAGACTTTACACTGACAATCAGAAAGCAGCTTGTACAGATACGGGTTAAGTCTTTGACATCTGTGACCACAACAAAAACTATTATATGCTGATCTAATAAAACCATACTCAGCCAGTCCTACAGATCATTCAAGTCAATGACCTTTTCAACCTGGGCAGAGCAACGATTACATGTTTCAAATACTGTTTCAGATACTGTGGTTTGTGTAACATTGCTCATGATCACACACACAAATGAGACAACTGGAATGACAGTGTCTATCAGTACTTCTCCAGTAGGCCTAGGTTCAAAATAAGTTTTTTCCAGTTCTCAATTTGCAAATATTTGGCTCACTTCTGCAAGATAATCCACCTATTCCTACCGTGACCTTCATGACCAGAAGTAAATTTCCCCTATGCCTGTCAAAACACCCACTGGTGCATACATGATGATGGACCCAGTGAAGCCTACCTGCCACATCTGGCTATCCCCTCAACTGTGGTCCTGACTGTATCCATCTACAAGGCAGTCTGTCATTCTTTTTCTCATTCCTCTTGCGCACATTGGTCTTTCATCACACTCGCTTCCTTTTTCTGTCCGACTTTGTCTGTACGTCTATCAGCCTGTCTGTCTTTCTTTCTCCAACATGCACATGTATTATATTTCAATGAGTATGTTTACGTCTATGTATGTGTATTGAAATAAATGCACACTCTCAAACATGCTTATTATGCTTTGTGCACACGGCAGGCACACATGCACGCATGTGTGCATGCAATTGACTAGGTCTGTGAAGTGTCGAGGTGAGTGTTCATACTCACATTTATACTAAAACTGTGTTTATTTATGATGTCTATGCTTACATTATTACAAAATACTCTTCAAATGCTCACATTATTAAAAATATAACACCCTTCAACTACAAAAATCTGACTTGTTTTAAATAACTTGATAGGAACCGCTAATGTGACAACCAATGAACAGAAAAGTACTGAAATTCTGAGGCCACCAATCTTGACCAATTACAAATAATGAGGGAAAGGTGTATTGTCAAAAAGAAAGGGTTTACCTTGCTTCAAATCCCTTTGGACAAGGCAAACAGTCATCTTGTCCAGTGTTCTGTTGGTAAGATCCTGTCAAAGGCAGCATAACATGAACGTAATGTACAAATTTAACAGGTTGAGATCTGTTCACTGTCACAACAGGTTGACACGACACCGTGCTCTGCCAAAAATTGACCAATTAAGTGTTTAAATGAAAGTCAATTACTTTCACTTCAAACACATTTACTTCACAATCATCTGTAGATTGCGCTGGTATGTTTTTGTGTCAGTTTATGGTGGAGTTTTTACATAAAAAATTCAAATATTTCACCAAGTCAGTCATGATGCAGTAACAAGCCAGTGTCGAGGGCAGATAAAAGAACGGATCCAGACCTGTTCATCCCCCCAATTTCTTCTGCAGAAGATTTGGTAGCAAAAACCAGTAGATTAGTGTCCAAAATCAGTAGAATTACTGGAAATGTAAAATCGGCAAAATTGCATGACCGGCATTATCTGCTCAAAGCACAATGACATGCACAACTAAACTAGATCAGCTTGATAATAATTGCAAATATATAATTGCAAATATAAGTACACAAAGAAACAAAACTCACTCAAAATAAGACGCTCTGGAAAGCAGTCATTGAACTGTATTGAAGACATTTGCTGGTTATGAACAGGCCTACAAGTAACTTGTCATGTGTTTTGACATGTATCCAAATGTTAGGAACAACTTCCACTGAAGCAGTTCTAAACTGAATATTTACAAAGGGAAAATGGACCTCACTATGTACAGTATATTGTATGTACAGTTGGACATTGTTGACCTTGTCTACTGTGTGTGACTACGTTAGTAGGCACTTCTCAGCTCTTGGAGATCTTCTTTTGACAGACTCTTGACACTGTCAACTGGTTCAGTGGGCAATGGCTTGAGCACAAGAAGGCTCTCCAGTGTAGAAGATGACAGTGAAGACCTCTGAGGTGTCTTGTTCTTGCGGACACAAGAGAATACCCTTTCGCAATGGGCAACATACCTGCTGCAATTTTGCTGTCCGGAAACATGAACTTCATCGTCCGAGTGAGTTTGTCAGCCATTGACAAAGACAGGTTTGACTCAGCGACGACGCAGCACAAAGTTGCCTCAGCCTTTGTGACCTCCGACTCCAGTGTTCCACTGTTATCCTTTGGCTTCACTGGTTTGAAGAAGTTCGATATCTGGGGTCCTCCACTCATCTCACTCGCCTTGTGAGCCTCCGTGCCGATGTGCCTCTTGATATCGTTCCTTCCTCCATGCCCAATCGAAAGGCGTGATCGGCAGGTCGTGCAGAACGCAAAATCAGCACCTCGACTGGACGAAGTTACGCATGGAAAGTCCTTATCGTATTCTTTTTTTAATTTCTGCACATATTTTTTTTTCTTCTTGATGGGGGCTGTCAGAATGACCTCCGAGTACTTGTCATCCGTCTCATGTTGACGACTCGAGGAACTTGCTCGCGCTCTACCTGAAGCCATTTTTTTCTCTCGGCAGTGCCCGGATAACAATCGCGTTCAGTGTGCACACTTCTGGCCAGTTCAGGGTTGAATCACTGTGTGCGACACAGAGGTGCGGCAGAATGGGAAAAGCGTGACAACTGAATGCAGCCACCTCCTCTCCAAAACAAACCAGTGGTGACAAAATGTGTGCATCAGAAATCACCAAAACGGCACTGGCAAAAATCCGGGAGATCGCAGAAATGAACATCGGGAGATTCAAGCCCGTCGCGGGAGATCGTAAATTGACCTTTAAAATCGTGAGAATCTTCCGCAAAAATCGGGAGGTGAACAGGTCTGCGGATCACAGAATGGACTTCTGCCAACAGCCATACCACGCTGAAAGCGCTGGTTCTCGTCCCATGGACTTCACATGCAGTAAGACAGCTGAGCTAGGCATGAGAGTTTTATTACCTGTGGTGTGAGAGTGTTGTTGCCTGTGTATGCCTGAATATGTATTTGTGAAAAACTGACATTTTTTTTTTTCCTTGTTCGAGCTTTCTGTCACAGATTATGCAAAAAAGTCATCCTTCCTTCGGAAAGTCACCACGAACTTCTGTGTCATCCAGTAAAGAAAGTAGTCCAGTGAGTGACAGAACTAAGCAAGACAGGATAACTTTTTCATCCAGCTTCTGATTCTTTTGAAGAAGACGACACCAACACTATGGTGATTCAGGCAGCAACAGAACTACTGAAAACTCAATATCAAACTTCAGCCACTAAGGACGACATAAAAGAGCACAAGACAGAAATGGAAAGACTGGTAGCTAGCCTAAATACTAAGCTGGAGGTGTTAGAAGAAAGCTTTTTGAAGTGCAGAGGAAGACCGACAGTCTTAGGAATGAAACTTATCTGTAAAAAAAAAAAAAATTTGAAAACACAGAGCTAAGGGAACAATTAAAGAAACAAGAACAGCGTACTGAACAACTGTTAGGCGACCTCAACGACCAGCAGCAGTACGACGGGCACCGGAACCTTAGAGTCTACAACGTGGCAGAGCAGGCTGGGGAGACGTCTAATGACTGTGCCTGGAAATGCTGCCAGATCTTCACCGGCCTGATCGGCATCACTACAATGGAAGGGGACCTCTAGGCAGCCCATCGCACCAGCCCAGTCGTGCCCGGAAAAAAAAAGTCCCATTACTGCAAAGTTCCTGTCAAGGAAATTAAAAGACGGTGTCCTTTCCAACAGGAGGAAACTGAAGACCAAAGGTGTGTTTGTAGACGAGCACCTTCCACCAGCTAACTGCAAGTTGTCACCGGAGACCTACAGACATTCTTACACCCTTGCCACCTGGTACTCACATGGAAAAGCATTTGCTAAACTGAAAAATAACAAAACCGTGAGACTTAGGTACGCCTGTTTCTGTGGGACCTTAATGTGGACGCAATATGTAAGGCAAGTGGTTCATTTTGTCTCTCTGTATTGTTTTTCTCTGATAGCTATGGGGTATATGTAATAATGTAAAAAATATGCTTAATGTACATAAATGAGATGTAATTCTAAATAATGCAAGTATGTTTGCGATTTTCTGCAACTGTTTTCATTTTGCTCACACTGTCTGATTCTTTGTTCAAATTTGTTTTTGATATGTAGAAAGCATGTCAGTTGGCTTTGTCGTAGTTCGGCACTGTTGAATGGTTCATTTCTCCGTGCGTTTGGGAATGGACAGGCGGGTGGAACCCGACTGCATCAATGCCGTTAATTTTCATGAAAATGAAAAACAGCTGGCAGCTTTTCAGCCCGGTGTTGTCCCTTTGGTTAGTTGAGTGTTCATTTCTCTCCAAGTGTGCGTGCGTGTGAGGAAGAGACCAGGGATGGGGGGGAGAGGGCAACGGGGGGTGGGGTGGTAGAGAGCGTATGTGTCTGTGTGTGCGTGTGTCTGGGGGTTTTTTGTGCGTTTCTCTGTGTGTACGAGTATGTGTACACACCTGTGGATGTGGATGTATCTGTATGTGTGTGTGTGCACGCGAGTGTTTGTGTATATGTATGTGTGTGTGTGTATATATGTATATATATGTGTGTGTGTGTGTATTTTTTATATATATATATATTTGTTAAAAATTTTTTTAAAATGAAGTATATATGTATGTGTGTGTGTGTATATATGTATATATATGTGTGTGTGTGTGTATTTTTATATATATATATATATTTGTTAAAAATATTTTTTAAAAATGAAGTATTAAAATCTACAAGCTTGTTTCAAGCCTTGCTATCATCAGGATATCTTTTGGGGGCACGCCAACGATCTTTTATGGCGTGCGGGACTTGATTTCAACTCTGTGTGTGCATATACATATATATATATATTATATGTGTGTGTGTGTGTGTGTGTGTGTGTGTGTATAATTGTGTGTGTGTGTGTGTGTGTGTGTAAGAAGTTGGAAAAGAAATAAAATACTGTGAAAAAGGTGAGTCAAGTAAACTGATAACTGTGTTGTGTTCAGTTTCAAGGGGTGCCTCAGCTCATAAAAATTTACTGAATCAAGAACTCAAGAGCCAACTTTTTGCCACAAATGCAATGAAAGGTTACCGAAGGATGTTATGTGGGCTTTAACTTTTCAGAATTCCAACAGATTAAAGATATGTTAAGATGGTTTCAGGTTAGAATTATTAATAAGATACCAACCACCAATATTGTTTTGAAAAAAAAATGGGCACTGGGGATTCAGAAAAAAAAGTTCTTTTTGTAGGAGAGAAAAAGAAAACATTCAACATTTATATTGGCACTGCCCTCATGTGCAAACTTTCTGGCAAGAATTTTAAAATACAGTAAACAGAAAATGCCAAAGCCAGTTCCTTTGTTTTCTCTGATTCATTCAGTTGCTTGTTTCTGTCGTTTTGTTTTTTATTCAACAATGTGTGTGTGTGTGTGTGTGTGTGTGTGTGTGTGTGTGTGTGTGTGTGTGCGTGTGTGTGTGTGTTTGTGTGTCCTTTGCAATTATTACTATGCTTACATACTGTGCACAAAAGAAACGCATATTTTTTTCGCTAAAAATATTAAGGAAAAGTTTTCACAGAAACATGCCCCGTATAGCAGGGAACTCTGTCCAGTGTGAATAGTCAGACATAATGAATAGACATAACAGTAGATTGATGTCTTATTTCTTCTGTGGTTGTAATATTTTGAATGCTAAATGACGCATGAAATAACTGAAATAAAAATATGCGTTTCTTTTTGTGCATAGTATATATGTCTGTGATTAGACAAAGAAATGCACATAATGCTCATTAATGGACTAAAATTGTTATTCAATATAATCAGTAGTAGAAGTGGTAATCGTAGTGGTAGTGTAAGCAGTGTTATAATCACAGTAGTAACACGGTGATGATGTTGATAATGTCGAAGATGATAATCATGATCATCATGATGATGATCATAATGATAATGATTTGTTAGTGTTATTATTGTCTTATGCAATTTGTCGTCCTTATTTGTACTTTGTAATTTTGTTTTGAAACAAAACATGATCATTAAAAAAAAAGATACTCTCATATGGCAAAAACCTAATTTCTGCTGCTGTCCGCAGCAACAACAAAAACAGACATCACAACTGGCTGGTATTTGGGGGGGGGGGGGGGGGGGGGGGGGAGGGGGGTATAACTTCTTGCCCTGCCAATTGCCATCTGAAATGTGTTAATATTTCATGCGAAGTTTGCATAAAATATCTCTTATCCGTGCATACATCAACCGAGATAACAGATCAAAGTTCCCCCCAAAATGTCACATTTCCAATACTGAAAATAATGTGGAAACATTATCAAAAATACATGGCCTTCATCATTTCACTATGCCTTCACATGGCGGTCAGCTGAAAGGTCTCATCAATAATTAACAGTCTGCCCAGTTTGGTTCTGCGAACACTACGCCAAGTAAATACCAAAGTTTAAAGTTTGCCTTGATTCTGCAAACGCTAAGCCAAGTAAATACCAAAGTTGAAAGTCTACCAGGGCACATTATGTATGCATGTTCTGCACACACACACGGCCACACACCCACACAACTGAAACAGGGGTAACTAAATGGATTCTCTTGGTTACACATGTTTGTCAAATTTGAGTAACAAAAAAAAAAAATAAATAAAAAAAAGAGGAAAAGAGGAAAGGCGTGTCTGACCTTTCCAGCACTGGACACACAGGCTGAGTCCCGTCTTGTTGCCATAGGAACCAGCCTGGCACGGCTCACAGGATGTACATTTGGTTTTACTGAAATGGGGGAAAAAGAGAACAGTCAACAATTAGACAGAGATGATGATATAATCATTATTTCCAAGGATAACAGAAAAGCAAGTGCATGGTTTCACTTCATCCGAGTCTTCCCCTGGAAAGGGACCAAGCCTGACAAGCGAGCAACAACAGACTATAGCAAAAAAAAAGTTTGACCAACATGCATCATTCCAAAGTAAAATGAGATGTTATAGCAGCTGGACTGCAGTTCTCCGATAACATTAACATGCACCCTTGCTTGTAGGTGGCATGGTACTTATTGTAATATTCATCTTCTTTTTGGTATGAATTATGTTTTCTTTTCTGTACTTGTAAGCGCTCAGGGCTCATGATATAAGATTAAACACCATAAATAAAAATTATTATTATTTATTATTATATGATACACAATACAAAAGACCAGTGAATATTTTGACAAGAAGACCGCCTTCAGATATCACAAATAACAGACAGAAACATGCACAAAACAATACTCCTGTACTGCCCCGCATTACTCACCACTCTGTTCTGTGTATCCATTTGTATTCTGGCCTACAAATCTAAAGGGTTAAAACTGTAATCAAAATACTATAATGATCACATTAGACTTTCTTCGAGAAGTATCCTACATCAAAGAGTACTAGCACCAAGTCGAAGAAGTGTCCCAGACAACACAGCATTTACACAGCGAGGTCCAAGATCACATATTTGCTTGTGAACGAGTCCCAGATTGCATAGAACATGCTTTCCTAAGAGTCCCAGAATACATTAAACTTACTTATGCGAGTATGATAAGATAATGTTGCTTATAGCCCAGCCGACCACAAAGGGCCACACCAGGGCTGTCACGTTAAAATCAACTCACATGTCATTCAAAAAAAAATCAAAACAAAAAAAAAACACCTTTCACACATCTCTTTAAATGACATCTTCTAGAAACGCATCAGAAACTTCATTAAAAATCTTTCATCCGTAAAATCTTAAATCAGATGAAAAATGTTAATCTCTCTCAAAAACTCAAAGATCACGTCAGGCGGGACATCCCTGAACAGGATTTTCATGGACTCCGCTGTAAAATGTTTGTGTCTCACATCGTGCAAGTCCCAACACTCTAAAAGAATATGTTTCATTGTCAGTGGCACATGACATGGAATGCACCATGGAGCTTCTTCATTCTTTAAAAGGTATGAATGGGTAAAATACGAATGGCCAGTGTGCAGCCGGCACAGAACTTTTTCTTCTTTACGACCACCAGACGTAGATGGGAGGAACTCCTTAAGGTTTGGACGGATCTGAAAGAGTTTGTTATCCGTCTGTGTGTTCCAATCCTCCTGCCAGAGGTCTCTCACATAATCGTTAATTTTGGGTTTCAGATCTGAGCAAGGGATATAAATGTTGGACTGTTGAATTGAACGAAAGTTTCATAGATGTACAGTATCGAGCAAGTTCGCAGAATGCTAAAGAGCACATGTAAGTAATTCTACAGAACTGTAAATACGTTCTGATGCCAGAGACCCAGAGTTCGCAAATAGACAGAACACAGCAGTAACGCTATTCAGATGTGACAAGTCTATGGAGGAAGCCCCCCTTAGCTATCGAAGGCCACCATTCAGGCTGGCAACCATCATCGAAATCTTCACTGATACATCAGTGAAATTTTGATGGATGGATTTGAACAGAGGTCAGCATACAAGGCCTTGTATGCCACTTATGCGAGTGTCCTGAGATAACAAAACTTACTTTCAGAAGCATTCCACTGTCATATGACATTACCTTCATTTGCAAAAGCATTACAAATGACAAAACTCACTTGCAACAGTATCACCGATGACGTAACACTGACTTGCGAAAGACGTCAAATTTACATACAGAAGCATCACAAATGACAATGTTTCCTTCTTAAAAAATGTCCCTAATGATACAACATTAACATGCAAAAGCTGTCCAAGACAAGTAACACTAACTTGCAAAAAGTGTCCCAGATGACATCACTCATACCTGTCCATGTGTTCCACATGAAATTACACTTACTAGCAGAAGTCTTGCGGATCTGAGATGACTTCACACTTGCTTGTACTAGTGTCCCAGGTGACATCACACTTTCTCGTAATAAGTGTCAAAGATGACACAACAATTACTTGTAAAGTGTCAAAGGTGACATGACATTTACAAACAAAACTATCGCAGGTAACACTTTTGTTCTCACCTATATTTTCAATTCAACAATCAAAAGACACCAAAGCATACATGTTCCAAGTCACACGTCAACACAATACCTTCTACTCACAAGCATCAGCTTAAGCACGCTTCATCCACCAGTAAGCCATACACACATGATTTAATGACCTTTATATGACAAAAACCACACAGATATTCACCAACCTTTTATAGGGCTTATTTCAAGCATCTCCTCCCCTTCTCCTACACACACTGACACCCATTTCCTCTTAACCTAAAACAAAGACACACCCTCCCATCAGCCCTGGTATTAAACCTCTTTGGGCTCTAACCCTGATGACATAATTCTTTCTCAGTAACGTCTGAGATGGCATACCCTTTACTTGCACAAAAGTCAGATCGCACAGATGATAACGCATTTACTTGCAATGCTCCCTTGATGACATCAGATTTACATGCACCTGTCCAAAAATGTCACACTTGCATGCTCCTGTCTCAGATGACATCACACTTACACACACCCGTCCCAGATGACATCACACTCACATGCATCTGTCCCAAATGACATCACACTTACATGCACCTGTCCCTGATGACATCACACTTACATGACCTGTGTGTGTGTGTGTTCTCCTTCATTTAACATCTATCCACTATTCGTGATATTAGACAAAAAAAAAAAAAAAAAAAAAAAAAAAGTGAATGTGTACGGAAGTAATTGCGAGCATGCACATAATATGTGTATGTGTATATGTATGGGTGCACGTGCACGTGAATGTGTGTGTGCGTGCGAGTGTGCGCGCGCGCGTGTGCGTGTGTGTGTGTGTGCATTTGAGTATGTGTGCCTGTGTGTGTGAGTGAGAGAGTTGTGGATGTGTAAGTGTGTGAATATCTTTACACAAGTCATAAGTGAAGATTAACATGAAACAAAATACTTATAACCAACAACTAACGTATCAATTAAAGTCAAACGGATGACAGTACTAAAGAAAAAAGGAAAAAAGAATAAACAAACAAACAAAATCCTTTGCTTCCCCCCCCCCCCCCCCCCATTTTATCCACCCCACCCCCTTCCTTTCTTATCCCCCGCAAATAAAGTTAATAAAAATATTATAAGTATTTTCCAATAGGGGTGCGCTCTAAGTGTACAAAGAATTCGTATGTCAAAGCTGGTGACTGAAAAATGGCCTGCACAGTATTTTGCTTCAATACTGGAATGATTTTTTTCATATCATTGCATGAAACAATATGAATTGGAGTAATTTTGTTTCCACATCCGCAAACTACGTTTTTTACATATTTTGTTTTAAATGCATTAAGTTTACATGTGCATGTGTGACATCATCTGGGACATGCACCTGTCCCAGATGACACATGCACATGTCCCAGATGACATCACATCCGTCTCAGATGACATCACACTTACATGCATCTGTTCAGATGACATCACACTCACATGCACATGTCCCAGGTGACATCACATTTCCATGCACCTGTCCCTGAAGATATCACACTTGCATGCACCTGTCCCTGATGACATCACACATGCACCTGTCCCAGATGACATCACACACGCACCTGTTCCAGATGAAATCACACTTACATGCACCTGTCCCTCATGACCTTATTTACATGCACCTGTCCCAGATGACACACATGCACCTGTCCCAGATGACACACATGCACCTGTCCCAGATGACATCACACTTACATGCACCTGTCCCAGATGACATCACACTTACATGTACCTTTCCCAGATGACGTAACACATGCACATGTCCCAGATGATGTCACACATGCACATGTCCCAGATGATGTCACACATGCACATGCCCTTGATGATGTCACACATGCACCTGTCCCAGATGACATCACACTTGCAGAAATGTCTCAGCTGACAAGCTGTACAGCTGTTCTTCCAAGTACTGTGCCGCTACTGGCTTTTATCACAGAGTGTCTGGGAACAGCATCACACTTGCTTCCACATGCCTACTTGATGACATCACACTTACATGTACATGTGTCCCAGATGACATCACACCTACTTGCAGAAGTATCCCAGCTGACAAGCTGCACAGCTGTCCTTCCCAGTGCTGTTCTGATACTGGCCTTTACCACACTGCTCACACTCTTTAGCTCCAGACTTTGGTGCACAAGTGCCTGAAAACATTTCACATCTGTTTTGCCATGCCCACTGCCAAATGCTTGGAGAACTCAAATATATGCTTTCTGACAAGGATTGATTAAACATACTAAACACTGAAAAATTAATGATGTGTGTGTGTGTGTGTGTGTGTGTGTTGTGTGTTTCTCCCAATAGATGAACATCCGCAAACATTGCAAACTACACACAAAAAAAGTAATATTTCCCTGAATAACGAGAGAATATGATGATACCAGCATAAACAAAACATATAATTCTGTCTTAACCATTCTGTTTGACAAAATATAGTATGTTTGCCAAGTGTGTGTGTGTGTGTGTGTGTGTGTGTGTGGAGAGAGAGAGAGAGAGAGAGAGAGAGAGAGAGAGAGAGAGAGAGAGGACTCTGCGTGTGTGTGTGGAGAGAGAGAGATGGGGAGAGCGAAAGAGTGTGTGTGTGTGTGTGTGTGTGTGTGTGTGTGTGTGTGTGTGTGTCTGAGAGAGAGAGAGAGAGAGAGAGAGAGAGAGAGATGGGGGAAGAGAAATAGTCTGCGTTTTTGTGGTGTGTGTGTGTGTATGTGCGTGTACATGTCTGCGTGTACATGCATGCATGTGTGCATCTGTGTGTACCAGCAAGCCTCTGTGTGTGTGTGTGTGTGTGTGTGTGTGTGTGTGTGTGTGTGTGTGTGTGTGTGTGTGTGTGTGTGGCGCGCGCGTGCGTGTGTGTGCGTGGTATGTCTGTACATGTGTCTGTGTCTGTTGTGTATCTGTGTGAGCCTGGATGCCTCTGTGAGAGAGTGTGCGTGCTTGTGTGTGTGTGTGTGTGTGTGTGTGTGTGTGTGTGTGTGTGTGTGTGTGTGTGTGTGTGTGTGTAAGAAACCAGTTTCCTGGTAAATCTTAGCAATAAGACACAAAAAAGCAATTTCCATATACAATGATGTGCACACTGTGACACACACACACACAATCTCAAACTCCACTCAACTTTGTCGTCCAACCGATCACTGAGGCCTTACTACACACACCTCTGACATGTGTCAGACCTTAAATAGCTACAATCCAGTGAAATCTTGCATCCAGTGAAATCTTGCATATTTAACACACACACAACACACACACACACAAAAGAAAAAAAAAAAAAAGCATCAACAACAAACACCAACCACAAAAACAAAAATAAAAGAACAAAAAAAGAGGAAGAAGAATGGATTCACACAGTGCAGCACACTTACACACAGTGCAAGCTCTCCAAGCTGCTTTAATGGCAAAACATGCGTGCAAGAATAACAGATGAAATCCAGCAAAAAGAAAAAAAATGACAACAATGATGACAAACCAGCTCATCTTATTGGAATTCTGACCTTGAGGACACGCCTTACACGCAGGTAAACCTGTGACATCAGCATAACTCCCAGGCTGGCAGGTTTCACACTCGGAGCTCCCTTTAGCTCCACTGAAAGTAGAAAAAAAAAAGACAAAAAAAAAAAACCCACCGAGTTAATTTTCAAAACAAGTTGAAAAAAAAAAGAAATACTGACCAATCTATTTTGACTTATTATTGTCCAACCAATCACACAGAACCTAGGACCTTCTCAGGGTCGTCACTGCTTAAAATAAAAAAAGAAAAGAAAAAAACAGAACTGTCCAGCAAAAAACAACAATGAACAGCTATTTAAACTATTGTATACATTAAACTCAAAATATCATAAATATATCAATTTCCTCAAGGCTGACCAGACTCTGCAGAGAGAGCTACGCATTCCCCTTAATTGGCTGAGGTTGCCAGGCAAGCCTCATTCATTATCTATTGCCAGTTTCAAGAAAACAAAATCAACACTAAACATAACAATCTCAGAAAAATACAAAAAAAAGGCATATAGGCAAACAAACACTGCACAATGAACAATCAGTGTCCACTCTGGACAGAAGGAATGCAATTACTAGCACGGAATTTTCAACACACATGTGTGTGTGTGTGTGCGTGTGCGTGTGGTGTGTGTGTGTGTGTGGCGTGTGTGTATGCGTGTGTGTATGGTGTATGTGCACGTGCATGCATACTTGTGAGTGTGTGTGTGTGTGTGCGTGTATACGTTTTGTTGTGTACATGAGCTTTCATATATATATAGTATGTGCATGTATATGGGGAGAGGGAGGAACAGGCATGAACAGACTCTGCAAGCCAGAAATGGATGTATATATGCAGGTGCCTGGACATGTCCATGACAATACAGAGATGTAAACCTAAGGGCAGGCAACTCACTTGGTCGACGTCCCTTTCTTGCAGTCTTCACAGCTCACAGCCCCCTTGTCTGGCTGGTAGCGGCCAGCCTCACACAAAGTGCAGGCGCCAGGCTTTACACACTGGCCCTCTGCTCCCTTACAGCATCCACACTCCACCACGTCTGCCCACAGGTGAAGTGGGAAATCATCCCCTACTCCTTTCAAGTCTTTGAATGAAATCCTACATGGTATTTACAAACATTACAATGATTTGAACTATCAGATCACAATTCAAATGTCAGTTCTTTTACATTTTGATGCTAAAAACGCTTCACTACTGGTTCTTTGGTGGGGTTTTTTTTTTTTTTTTTTTTTTTAGTGTTATTTGGCACCCATTTCAACAGCATACAAATTCTTATACAATAAAACTTCTGCCATGTATATGTTGAATCTGTAACTATTAGTACAATTATCTGATAAAGAAAATGAAGTATTTGAAGAGATGTACCTCTGTTCATATTTTGTGTTCCTGTTAAGATTGAATTTATCACAATGGAGACAATCTAAAATATAAAAAGTCATTTTTTTGTACAATACTCTTACATACAAACACATACACAATTTTACCTACACACACACACACACACCACACACCACACACACTATCCCTCTCACACACGCACTTTTCACACCTGCCTGTCTGCATTTAAATGCTTGGAATCACGCACAGACATGACTTTGCATACATCATTAACTCTGTCCCTGGTTTAACGGTTCATGACAAAACCAACATTGTCATTCTAGCCAAGGTGTATGAAAAATGTACTGTTTTGTTTCTGCATGTTTAGTTTTATTTTTTTCAGTGTTGTTGAATACTGTGTTTCTATCATCGCAGTTTTAAAAGGAGCATTATCATTCAACAGCAGCAAAATCTTTGTGAAGCTTTTCGTGTCAGAGGACATTTCATAAACTTATGGTTGTTGGATTTCACATCACTGCTGCTGCAAAGATCTGCTAATTAAGTTCTGTTTAAAATATATATCTGCTTTAATGTTAATCAATGTCACATGGGCACAGCCTTCAGCTACGGTAATCTCTTCAGCATGATTTTTATTTCCCCAAAGCTTGCCACCTACATGGCTACGTGGCCAGGTAATAAAAAAAAAAATGTGGATACATCTGAACCTCTCTTCTTATGCAATACACACCATATTCTGGGGTTCACTTGTGAGTTTGCATTTACACCCAGTGTATAAATTGTTAGTTTATGAACGTTCTCCCTCTGTCTCCTAACACACACACACACACACACACACACCACTGAACTTGTGTTTAACATCAAGTTATTTCATAAAGCCAGCGAAAAAATACACATTTGTCATGAACAGGTGCACATAATCATACATCATAATTCAAGTGAGAGTGTTTGCTGCATAAAGATGAATCTAGGGGTGTGCATATGATTCTATTTTCTCAGTTGGAAGAGGTCAGCTTACAATGGGGTGATGCATCTTTTTGAATAACTGTGTTGTGTGTGTGTGTGTGTGTGTGTGTGTGTGTGTGTGTGTGTGTGTGTGTGTGTGTGTGTGTGCGTGTGCATGTGAGTGCATGCGCATGTGTGTGCATGCGTGCGCATGCTTATGTGCATACTTGTAAGTCTGTGTGTGTGTGTGTGTGTGTGCGTGTGTGTGTGCATGTGTATGCGAGTGCATGCGCATGTGTGTGCATGCTTGTGTGCATACTTGTAAGTCTGTGTGTGTGTTGTGTGGGTGTGGGTGTGGGTGTGTTGTGTACGTGCATGCGTGCACACATGCACATGCATGTGCGGTGTTTTATCAACGTATGTGTACCCATTTGTTTTGTATGTGCTTGTGTGTGCAAGCACATGTAAACTCGATTTATGTGCACGTTGTGTGTGTGAGTGCAAAGTCTGTAATTTTTGTGTCTTGCTGAAAGATGCACAGTTTTCAGGCTGAAACAAAGGCTAGTTTAAAGATTCACTGTCATTTTTGTGAAGGTTTACAATACAATTTGAACATAAAGTTTAGAAAATGATTAGGTTGTGTGAAAAAGTCAATTAATAGTATTCTTCCTCCTTTACAATGGGCAATTAAAACATTTTCTTTCAACAAAATAAATAAATAGATAAATTAACCAATAAATAAACAGATTCAATAGGGATGTTGCAATTCTAACAGTGTATAATTTCTCATCATTTTCTTTCATTTTATGGCACATTTGTTAGCTTAAGTACAAAAATGCTAATGTATTTCAAGTTATTTCCTTTTCTGAGGGTAACTACAACATGACCCAGAGCACAAAATGATGTCCATAGCTGATATCAGTGGACATGGTAATCATGTCAGCTGAAGTCTGAAATTCATACACTGGTGTTCAATGTGAGTGGAAATGAAATGAAGTTTAACAGTCTGACTGAGCTAGCGAGAACACCACACGCTGTCTCTTACAACTTCTAATCAAATGAACCAAATCTCTGCAGCTTGGATATTTTATGTGATGTGATATGAAATTGACACAGGTTTCAAAATGAAATATCTTGATACAAAGTTTAACAAAAATGCTTCAAACTTCAACTGTTTATAATGAAATTTAGAAGGAAAAAAAATGGTACAGTGTAGGTCACTTCCCATTTGTGCAGGCTATATACTATGATGTTATGAACCCAGAAGACAAAAACTGTCATTTCAAAAATTTGCTTCACAACTGGAAAAAAAACAAACAAACAACACTCTACAGAGTTTCCTGTCTTCAACAATTAGGGCATTTTCGGAGGGAGAGCTCACTCACACCGGCTCAGCCCTAATCAATTATTGTCGTCAGTAGAGGACTTAGTAGGTGGTGTCCTGCATATGTTGGATCAGAACAGGCACCACTGAACACCACTGAAGTGACTTTGCAGCAGTGAAGTGTCTACTTCAGTGGGTTGCCTCTTGATGACTTGACACTGACTGCTCCCTGTGGATTGCGGGTGTCGGGGCTACAGCAGGACTGACTGGGCTGCGGCTGTGGATGGGATGTCGGAATGAGCGGCGTGAGTGCACTGCCACTGAGGTGGCACAGAAGATGGGACAGAAAAATAAGGCGTTTTCAGCTCCTCCAAGTAAATTTTGGGTGGTAGGAGAATCCCAAAAGTGATGAAATTACCTCGCATTTCTTGTGAAATAATGAAAACGTCACAAACTCCCGGTCCCCAGCTGGTGGTGGTGTGTGTTTGTGTGTGTGTGTGTGTGTGGGTGTCATGCGTGCGTGTGTACATGCATCTGCGTGGTGTGTGTGTGTGTGTGTGTGGTGTGTGTGGTGTGTGTGTGTGTGTGTGTCTTAAACTTTACAGACGTAATAGATTCAACATTGAAGCACTGCCACACACCTAAACTCAAACCTTTGCTACAGCAAACCAAACTCTCATCTGAAATTTTGTTATATAATATCTACATGCAGAAAATCATGCTTGATGTGACAGTGTACAGTTATAAAATACAAAGAGGGTTTCAGGTTGCATTTCTAAATCATGTTTATTCAAAGACCTTTTTTTTTCAAACTTATGAATATAAAGCTGATTGCTTGTTATCTCAAGGACTAACTTCTATACAGCATTAATATCTACACATCTCTAAAAAGTTTTCTACTGTGGACCGAAAGACAGACTATCGGTTCAAAACAGATCTTAACTGTAGCTGAGTAGCGAGTAATGCGCAACTGAAGGAAAAAAAACAACAAACAAATACTCCATAACTCACTGTCATTGGCACACGATCCTGCAGGACACTTGGTACAGTTGTCAAAATAGGTGCCATGGCAATCTGGGCCAGTGACTAACCAGGATTTGGTGGACCCAAGCGCAAACCTTGTTTCATCCAACCAAGCCCCAGCGTTCTCACTGATCACAGTTATTATTAAACCTGAAACATTGTAATGACGAAAGTCGAAACTATCAAAAGCGCAACACAACTTAATTTTTTAGTTTACTTTTTAAGAAAAAGATGTCTAATCAAATATAACACTTAATCAGCGACACTTTTTACAGTAAACCACTAAATGCATGTTTCTTTTTGACTGACTAGAAAAATGCCAAAATATCATCCAGTCTAAATAATCTTCATTTTGCATCGGTTAGTTTACACAGTAAAGTGCAAATATCATTAATAAACACATCCACTGGCCACACCCAACAAAACTGTTGTGCCTCTCCCTGAACTCCCTCACAAAGCTGCTCCCATCCCACTCATGCCACTGCCCGAGGAGCATCCCATTTGGACAGAGTCTACGGCTACCATGAATCTGCTTCACTAATGAGCGTTCCATCAGAGGAGTGAGGAACTGAAGCAGAGACTGCAAAGGTGAGGCTACCCTGCCTCACGAGCACACAGGAAGATGAATTTACCAGTGCACACAGGAGGTAAGGTAAGGCAAGGTAATGTTGCTTATAGCCCAGCCGACCGCAAAGGGACATATCAGGGCTGTCACCACGTTAAAATCAACTCACAAGTCATTCATTCACACAATTCTTTAAAATACATCTAAAAACACAGGAACCTGATCTCATGCTTCATGGGGTTGTTACTGTTCTATCAGAAATTCTATAGGCGAAACAAAACTGACCTTGCCTTTGCCTTAAAATGCCATAACAAAAAACTGTTAATACCAAACATAGGCTGGATTTCAGCAGGACTAACTGGTTCAGAAGCATTCTTTTTTCTGATCTACCTGGGATAAGGCACTGAACAATGCAGAAACAAGCAGCATTTACAGCTCCTCCATAAAATTTCTCTCGCCCTCTGTGTGTGTGTGTGTGTGTGTGTGTGTGTGTGCGTGTGTGTGCATGTGTGTGTACATGTATGCGTGGTGTGTGTGTGTGTGTGGTGTGTGTTGTGGGTGTGGTGTGCGTGTGTGTGGCGCATGCATGTGTGTGTGTGAACACGTTTATGTGCGAGTACGTGTGTGCGTGTGTGTGTGTGTGTGTGTTGTGTGTGTGTGGTGTGTGTGTGTGTGTGTGTGTGTGAAGTCAAGTCAAAATCTTATTTCCAGATGGAACATTGAATAAGCAGAGAAACTGCTTTTTTTTACATGAAGCCATCATAACAAAACAAACAAACTTGAATAATAGAATAATGAAAACAAAGAAATACAAAGAGGGAAAATCAGCAAAAAGGGCGAGGGAGATGGTGGGGTGAAATCTGAGGGGGGGAGGAGGGGGGAGGAAATAGGAGAGGAGGGGGTAGGATAGAGGCGTGGGGGTGGAGGGACAGGGAGTACCAAAAAAAAAAAAAAATCAAGCCTATTATAGTTATATATCAAGGAAGTAACGAGAGAGAGAGAGAGAGAGAGAGAGAGAGAGAGAGAGATAGAGAGTTTAGTTATGATGAAGAATGAGCGAACTGTGTGTGTGTGTGTGTGTGTGTGTGTGTGTGTGTGTGTGTGTGTGTGTGTGTGTGTGTGTGTGTCGTGCGCATAAATGTGTGTGTAAATGTGTGCGTGTGTGTGTCATGTGTGTACACACGTTTATGTGCGAGTATATGTGTGTGTGGGTATGCGTAAATATGTGTGTGTGTGTGTGTTGTGCGTGTGTGTGTGTCTCTGTGTGTGTGTGTGTGTGTGCATGTGTGTGTGCGCATGTGCACACACGCATGTATGTGCACGTGTGTGTGCGTGTAAATGTGTATAAGTGTGTGTGTGTGTGTACGCTTCATGACAGTAATGCTGCCCGATTGCCCGGGACAAGCGATCACTTTTGTCAGGCGTACAATGAATCATTGAATGCTGTCACCTGCACTCCAGGCAAAAGCAATAATTTTTTGACACCTGCTATGGAGAAAAAAATCACTTTTGTTATGCTGATATACATATGGTAATCACAATGACACAGAGATTTCACTTCATGAAACTACCGAGCTCATGTTTGGAGCACACCTCGAGCCAAAGATGCATCAAATTACAAAACACCGTAAATGGCTCAAAGTCTTAGGTAGTACATCAGTGAGCCCAACATGTTCACATCATTATCATATCACAGTTGAATTTCCTTCTATAGCCTTATTTCCTTTGGTCTGCTTTAATAAAAAAAAAGGTACATAACTCTGTACTGCTTCAAACTGTCAGCTTTTCTCATGAGTTTTCACTGGACAAAATACCAATCACTATCTATACTGTAAATTCAAACCATGTCACTGTAATTTTTAACTAAAAAGTCCTAGAAACAAAATCATAAGGTATGCACTCTCGTCGAGCACACCCCTTCCACTCTTCCCCTTTTCAAACAAACTAACCAACAACCAAGGGTCAGTCTGAAATTGAAAAGTTTTGATTATTCAATTTCCAATTTACTGTGAAGAAGTGGAGAGAGCCACATTGTACAAGGTCCACACTACTAACAAGCGAACAGTACAGGCAGCAAACAGCAAACCAGTCATATTAACAGATACAAAGAGGGACTCCTAAACTTAAGACATCATCAAAATCTTAACTACATCAAAAACTGTATATTTTTCACTTTTTTTTGTTTTTTTTTGTTTTTTGTTTTTTAGGTATCAAGAATAAACCCCGTAGACATCAATGGACAATTTATGACAGCTGATGGCCCACCGATTTATGAAGGAATGAGCATAATGACCCATTCACAAAAGTACATTTTCTCAAAAAATGAACACAGATACCATGATTTCAATGCTTTTGTTTATGACATCAACATCATAATGTATAAAATGCAAATCGACTGTCCCGAGTCAGAATGCACTGACAAATCAGAATGATGCACACAGGATGCTTAGTTTTATTTACTAGTTGACGAAATGTCTAAGTATATGCATTATCTAACTGCATCATCATTTAATTATAGAGAATGACGATCACTGGCTGATATTGATGGGCAAGTGGTGGAGGGTAATAGGTAAAACCGGCCCCTTGGCAAGTCAAAAGAGATAGGGGCTCACTGGTCTAGTTGTTTATGTGTGTGAGTGCATGCATGCATGTATATATGTTGTGTGTGTGTGTGTGTGTGTGTGTGTGTGTGTGTGTGTGGATGTGTGTGTGGATGTGTGTGTGTACGAGCCCGTGTGAATGCAGCCACATCATGAAAAGATCTAGTTTCACAGCATTCATCAAATATATATATGCTAATAATATGGACAACGACTGGACAGTCCTCTCTTCACATTACTGTCATGATTTTCAGAGCTTCCTTTCAACTGCTGATCAGATATCAGAAAGAAAATGGTTATCTTCCCAACATCTCTGCGACACTTATGGTCCTCAGACACTTATGGACAGGACCGACACTTAGGGACAGGACCGTACATTGCATAATATGCTAATTATATCCATACTGTGCACAAAAAGAAACGCATATTTTTATTTCAGTCATTTCATGCGTCATTTAGCATTCAAAATATTACAACCAGAGAAGAAATAAGACATCAGTCTAATATGTCTATTCATTATGTCGGACTATTCACACTGGACAGAGTTCTCTGCTATATGGGGCACGTTTCTGTCAACATTTTCCTTAATATTTTCAGCAAAAAAAATATGCGTTTCTTTTTGTGCACAGTATATATACACTAAACTGATGTTACTGAAATTATTGTCATTGTATCCATTGGCTAATTTGTTCCCTCTCCCTATCTCCAGAGAGAGAGAGAGAGAGAGGAGAGAGAGAGAGGGAGAGAGAGAGGTGTGTGTGTGGTGTGTGTGCTGTGTGTGTGTGTAACTGTAAGCATGTACAAATGTTTCTTTTCCTCTGATGAGGCCTCAAGCTCTGTGTTGGGCTAGGATGCAAACATGGTGAATTGCTTGTCTGTCTGCAATTCGTCTCTCCATCTTCAAGTCAACTAAGCTTTTGTCTTTCTTCCTAAGTTTGCCTTTCCCTCTTTGACACAACTCACACAAAAAGTATCAGTTTTGCTTAACAAAAAGCTTGCATACAATTACAAATATTTATAATATATATAATGCTAAACAAACTTCTAAAATTAGCAGCGTGTCTGATACAGCATCTCATGTCTGTATGTTTCAAAACAAATTCTGCAGATCTGAACAACTATGATAAGTTTGACAGACTCACAAGCATCACTCTAACTTGTTCTATAAACCGTTTGTTCTCATGTCCTAATTTAGAGGCTTCGTCTGCCGTAGGGCGTACTATCTTTGGTCTGATGGAGTCTCGCTCTCACGAACAGTGCATTCTGTTGAGAGCGAAAGTCAGTGACGACGGTTCAATGCGAGGGGGAGAGAGTAGAGGGGCCTGTAAACTAGGAATAGAACTTGCCCTCACTGATCATGTTCGGAACAAACTTGACAAATTCTAACCTGTTGACAGCGCTGTCGCGATGATGACACTCTTCATGACTTTTGCAACATCATTCTAACTCCAGAAAAAAAAAAAAAATCAACACTGGACAGCACAGCTTCTGATGATCATGGGCATGTGGAACGAGTCGCTTTCGATTTTGTGCACAGCAAATTCGTTTCGCACAGTGTGTGCTCTGCGCAATGTACCTTCAGGCTATCATGTGACGAGCAGCAATTACGTGTGGAGTAGTTTCCCTTTCTTTGTTTTCGTCTGCATTGCGCGTCTCTCCAGTTTTCGACGTGCTGCTGGGGTGCCGACAAAAGGGAAATGGAGCTATGTGCAGTTACACGTACTTACGTACGCGCGCGCGCGCGCGTGTGTGCGTGCGTGTGCGTGCGTGCGTAGGTCAAGAAGCGCCGAAGAACAGCTCAACGCCACAACCGCCGAGCCTACTGTCCCTGAATTGTCTGTCCCTGCCATATTCTCGGATTGGGCTGCACTGGTTTGAGCGAACATCAGGAACAAGAGAGAGAGACGGAAAGATGCTAAGACAGGGCGCGCGCGCGACACACACACACACACACACAACAGATAGGGAGAGAAAGAGATAGGGTGTGTGTGTGGGGGGGGGGGGGGGAGAGAGAGAGAGAGAGAGAGAACAAAATTCTTTATTTATGAGGATAATAGATAAGCACTGACGTGTTTTTTTACATCCAGTCCTCGCCCTCAGCAGGGACTACAATATGCAGTGAAATGAAATAATGTAAGAAAGCAAACAAAGCGGTCATGCAATCATAACGGAACATCAAATGAAAAATAGAAGAGAAATGAAATGGAGAGAGGAGAGAGAGAGAGAGAGAGAGAGAGAGAGAGAGAGAGAGAGAGAGAGAGAGAGAGAGAGAGAGAACGATAGTTAATGGCCCCCTCCGAGGGTTTATTTTGCAGAATGTATAAAGCTGATCTGGTGAATCGTCCTGCAGCAGCACGCTCGGAGCGTCTTCTGCTTGATACGTATGGAGTCCAAATGCCCACGTATCCATGATGCTGGGCTTGCTTTGCGACACGCCAAGTCTGACAACACTGCAGAAGAGATTCTCAAGAAGTTCCACCCTGTCATTTTACAAATATATCGACCAATAAATGTACAGGCAGATGGCAATTGCTTTTTCAGAGCAGTGTCTTCAGGATGCTTTGGGGTGGAAGACTTTCATAGTTTACTGAGATTACGGTCTGGTATTGAAGTTCTGTTGCATCCCACCGCATATGATACATCTCACCCCGACAATGTTGACGTTTTTCAAGACACCTACCTTGCACATCATCCATATTATGAACTTTGCGACACTATTTTAAGGGATGGCGGCTACTCAAGCATGCCGACTGTCGCTTCTTTGAGTTATATGCTCGGAAAGGGTATCGCCACTTACTGTCTCCCAACAGCAGTTCCAAGACTATTAAGCAACCCTCTCACCAAGGGAGTAAGAGGTAGGGGTGTGAGAAGCACAGGTGAATGTGCATGTACAGTGATGTGGTCAATGGTGACACGTCCAGACTCATTTCCAGATTTTTGCCCTGACCACCTTGTTTTGTTATGCAGTCAGAAAAAAAAACAAAAAAAAACAAAGCTCACATATTCATATTGATGAGGTTCACAGTGATGAACATGAAGATATCACAGACAGTGACACGAATGATGGGGGAAATGTACACGAAGATGTGAACCGAAGCAGTGACACGAATGATGATGAGGAGGAGGATTTTGATGATGATTCCACTGTCACAAATAAATGATGATGATGATGTCACTGTCACAAATGATGCCACTGTCACAAATAATGATGATGATGTCACTGTCACAAATGATGCCACTGTCACAAATGATGATGATGCCAGTCACAAATAAGATGATATGCCACTGTCACAAATGATGCCAGTCACAAATAATCAAGATGATGTTGATGATGATGATGAAGAAGATGATGCCACTGTCACAAATAATGAAGATGATGATGATGATGAAGATGATGATGCCACTGTCACAAATAATGAAGATGATGATGTTGATGATGATGATGATGAAGATGATGCCACTGTCACAAATAATGAAGATGATGTTGATGATGATGATGATGATGAAGATGATGCCACTGTCACAAATGGGTGATGATGATTATGCCGTTGTCGCAAATAATGACGACGATGATGATGATGACGATGATGATGATGAGAATGATGAAGATGAAACAGAAGATGATGAAATACGGCATGATGATGCTGGTATTTCTGATTGCATGTTGGGAGGTGGAAAGGAACTTCCTAATGGAAGATTCTTGACATTAGAATCACCTGACGATGATTCTAGAAAGTGCTGCTGAATCTGATGGCATTCAGCAAGTGCCCGATGGAAAGAAAACAATACATATTTTATTATTGATAATGACAGAAATTTGAGCAGAAGAAATGAGGGCAAAACATCACTGTTCTATGACGACAGGGGAGCCTGGGTACCAGGCTCAACTAGCAAAACAATAATCATGCAAAAAGAAGGAAAACTGGAGGCAGCCGTGAAAAGGGGCGGGGTCTATTGCATTGCTACAGTCGTGAAAATGGGCGGGGTCTATTGCATTGCTAAGATGAAAGATCGGGTTGTCTTTTATGAGGCTATTGAGCCGCAGCCCGCTGAAAATAGCCCGATGACATTGCATAGATATTACGCTAAGAGTAAGCAGATAGCCCGATGACATTGCATAGATATTACGCTAAGAGTAAGCAGATCCCTCATACGAAAAACGAGTTTCGTGGATGGAATCCACATCTGGCTCAATAGCAAAAATTGCTTCCCACGAATACAAGGGTATGTGCCCCCTTCCGATCTGCCATGGCAGAACGACCTCGGGTAACCCAGGTGCATAGAAATGGAAAGAGTAAAGAAACAATTGCAGTCACAGAGCGTTAGGGAGGTGTATGCCCAGAGTGACATACTCAGTGGAGCCAGAAACAAGCGACAGCTTTACAATGCAAAAGGCAGAATTAAGCAAAAGCATACTGGTGCAAATGCCAATTTTGCAAATCAGTTGGCATCAGTGGAAGAGATGCAAGTGTCACTGCCCCTCATTAAATTGATTGTGCGACCACAAGGCAAGGTGCCAAGCATCATTTTATACACAAACGATCAAATGGCTGATCTTCAGAGATTTTGTTGCCCCTCTGACCGCGGAGTCAACTGTGCTTGGGATAGACAAGACATTCAATCTATCTCATTTGTATGTAACTGTCACCGTCTATAAAACTTAGACAAGACATTCAATCCATCTCATTTGTATGTAACTGTCACCGTCTATAAAACTTAGACAAGACATTCAATCCATCTCATTTGTATGTAACTGTCACCGTCTATAAAACTTAGACAAGACATTCAATCCATCTCATTTGTATGTAACTGTCACCGTCTATAAAACTTAGACAAGACATTCAATCCATCTCATTTGTATGTAACTGTCACCTTCTATAACACTTAGCAATGAAAAGGAGGATAGTGGGGATCATCCCGTTTTCATTTAGACTAGTCAAATTTTGTCAAAAGTCATTTGGATAAAGTGCTATAAGCAAATTTTTAGAAAAGTGCTGAATGCGTTCATTCTGTATAATTTGGGACTGCTGAATCCATAAATAAGGCTTGCCCAAATGTAACGTTTGTCATTTTGTCACAAAAAGTTAAAATCCAACATGGCCGCTATACGCAGGCAATTGCGACATACACGATTTTTGTACCCTAAAATATTTTTACACATTCAAACTTTAATGACTAAAATGTTTTATTTGGTGAAATAATTTGTTTATTTCTCATTTCTGCTTTTGCTGGTAAAATAGTAAAGTGATGGGGCAATTATGAAATTGATGATACTACTCAGTGGCGAACACATACACTTAATATTGATTGCCGTCTATTATTTTTCAGGTAGAAGTGATATTGCTATCATGCCTTGATTTGCCTTGATCAAGAATCATTACTTGTAACACTGTCCTTCCACCCCCACCCCCCAAAAAAAAATCATTTTGCGATGTAACAAACAACATGGACCGACGCAATGTCTTGCAAGAACGGTATCAATTACACTGCTTGGTTACCGTGGTACCAGGATGACAAAATCAGATGTTCAAGCAGGTGTCGTGGGATTTCCTGCACTTCTTGCAGGATGCAGTACAAGGACTGGGTTTGCTGCCGCATCGCGTGGTCCTGCAAGCAGTGGTGCAGCTGCAGGTGATCAGTTCCTCACAGGCTTTTGGGACAGGTGGCAGTGACATGAGTTCGGGAATCAAATCAGTCTCTTCCATTTTCCAGCCCATTGTTTCAGGTGGTGGCAAGACAGGGTGCTGCAAGTGGACCTGACGCCAGACCAAGGCTTGGTAGTGGCAGCGCTTGATGTGATACAAAAGTGCATCTCTTGTCGGTGGAAGCTTCTCTATTGTCACACTTTTGACAAACATGCTCACTCGCAGTTCGTTGATGGGGGTGGCAGAGGTTGCACCATAGACTCTGCACACGAACTGCTCAGCCTCCTGAATGGTCCGATCAGTAAGAACAGGACTCTCACCAAGGCCCCTCAAGATAAGATAAGATAATGTTGCTTATAGCCCAGCCGACCGCAAAGGGCCACATCAGGGCTGTCACCACGTCAAAATCAACCCACAAGTCATTTAAAAAAAAAAAAAAAAACCCTTTCATACATCTCTTTAAACGACATCTTCTAAAACGCACCAGAAACTTTGTTAAAAATCTTTCGTCCGTAAAATCTTAAATCAGATGAAAAATGTTAATCTCTCTCAAAAACTCAAAGATCACATCAGGCGGGACATCTCTGAACAGGATTTTCATGGACTCTGCTGTAAAATGTTTGTGTCTCACATCGTGCAAGTCCCAACACTCTAAAAGAATATGTTTCATTGTCAGTGGTACATGACATGGAATGCACCACGGAGCTTCTTCACTCTTTAAAAGGTACAAATGGGTAAAATACGAATGGCCGGTGTGCAGCCGGCACAGAACCGTTTCTTCTTTACGACCACCAGACGCAGACGGGAGGAACTCCTTAAGGTTTGGACGGATCTGAAAGAGTTTGTTATCCGTCTGCGTGTTCCAATCCTCCTGCCAGAGGTCTCTCACATAATCGTTAATTTTGGGTTTCAGATCTGAGCAAGGGATATATATGTTGGACAATTTCTCTCTTGTGGCGTTCTTGGCTAAACGATCAACCATTTCGTTCCCTCCGATGCCAACATGACCAGGAACCCAAGCTAGAATAATATTGCAACCATCCGCTTTCAACTTGCTAAAAAGTTCAAAGAAATGTAAAAGTTCTGGATGCTGAAGGTTGCGGCCAGCTATGGCCTCCAAAGCTGACAGCGAATCCGACAGAACCAGAAAGTCCCTCTTCTTAGATTGTGAAATTATCTTCAATGCCAGAACCAGAGCAGTACGTTCAGCAGAATAGACAGAAGCATCTGGAGGTATATGTTTTAACAGTATCTGAGAAGGAGCACCAGGGCAATAGGCTGCACAGGCCACTCCATCTTCAGACTTGGAACCATCAGTGAAAATTTTCTGATAGGATGGGAATTTTGAACAGAGGTCAGCATACAAGGCCTTGTATGCCAGAGAGCTGGTAGACTCTTTACGAAAAGCTGCAAGATCAAAACGAATCTCTGGTGTGAAAAAGGTCCACGGAGGCTGATCTGGAAATTTGGAAAAATCCGACAATTCCTAGGTCTAGACCTGCATTCCGCGTGTGAGGCTGCATACGAACACCAAACGGCGGAATACAGTTAGGGTTGTTTTCGAATTTGCTGTGAAACTGGGGTCAAAGACACAGTCATAGGCAGGATTCTGCGGTTCCGAGAACAGTCTGATATAGTAATTTAGAGACATTTTCAGCCTGCGGGTGGACAGTGAGGGTTCACCTGCCTCTGCGTACAGGCTGTACACAGGGGTGGTGCGGAATGCTCCAAGACAGAGACGAAGCCCTTGATGGTGGATAGGGTCCAAGAGTTTTAGGTAAGACGGTCTTGCAGAGCCGTACACAGCACAACCATAGGCCAGTTTGGAGCGGACCAAGCCTCTGTAGAGGTGCAGCAAAGTTTTCTTATCAGCGCCCCAGTCAGTGTGTGCTACGACCCGTAGAATATTCAGAGCTTTCTGGCAAGAGGTTTTGAGGTTTTTGATGTGGCTGAGAAAGTTGAGTTTTTGATCAAAAATAACTCCCAGGAATTTGGCTTCTTTTACAGCTGGAATGGTGGACTTATCCAGACAAATTTCAGGATCAGCAAAAAATTGACGAAAATTGTGAAAATGGATTGACTGAGTTTTGGTACGTGAGAAGGTAAACCCGTTTTCCTCGGCCCACTGTTGGATCTTGTTGACACAAAGTTGGAGTCGACGCTGTACACTGGCGTAAGAAGCTCCAACTGCGTACAGCGCAAAATCGTCAACGAACAGAGAGGACTCAGAACCCTGGCTTACCGTTTTAACAATATCGTTAATTTTAATGCTGAAAAGGGCTGGAGAAAGGATGCTCCCCTGAGGTACACCCAACTCCTGCCCATGGATGTCAGAGAGTGTGGTGCCAACACGCACCTGGAACTGTCGATCAGCCAAAAAGTTTTGGATAAACAGAGGCAGGTGACCACGAAAACCAAGTTTGTGCAGGTCCATAAAGATTCCCGATTTCCACGTGGTGTCATACGCTTTTTCGAGGTCGAAAAAGATAGCGACCACATGCTGTTTATTGACAAAGGCGTTGCGGATGGTGGTTTCCAAACGGATTAAATGGTCAACTGTCGAGTGGTACTTCCGGAACCCGCACTGTTCACTGGCCAAAAGGCCATCGGTTTCCAGCTTCCACATCAGACGGGAGTTGACCATCTTTTCCATCACCTTACAGAGGCAGCTAGTCAGAGTTATTGGACGATAGTTGGAAGGGTTGGTAAGGTCCTTTCCAGGCTTTGGAATTGGAATGATCAGGGCTTTCCGCCAGGAGGGTGGAAAGTACCCTGTGGTCCAGATATGGTTATAGACTTTGAGAAGGGTCTGGAGACAGCTTTCTGGAAAATGTTTCAAAACCTGATAATGAATATCATCCAGACCAGGGGCAGAATCAGTGCAGGTTTGCAAAGCTGTTTTCAGTTCATTGATTGAAAAAGGAAGATTGTAGGCTTCAGAGTTATCTGATGTGAAATTGTATGAAGATTTCTCTCCGGTGTGTTTGTTTCTTAAAAAGGCAGCAGATTTATTTGAAGATGAGTTCTGTTGGATGGTGGAGGCCAACAGACTGGCAACAGCTTGTTTGTCAGTGATCAGAGCATTGGCAAATTTCAAGTGATGAATGGAGGGGTTGGTGTTCTTCCCTTTGATTTTTCTGATGATGTTCCAAACTTTTTTCTTTGAAGTTTTAGATGTCAGCCCGGAGCAGAAGTTTCTCCAAGACTGACGTTTACCGATTTTGAAAGTGTGTCTCGATTTGGCGCGGAGTTTCTGATGGGCTCGAGCGTTGGGACCTGAAGGTCGTTGGTATACCCGACGCTGAGCCCGTTTGCGTACGTTCGAGATGTGTTGGCAGTCAGAATTAAACCAGGGTGTTTTGGGCATTTGGAGTTTATTGGAAGACATTGGAATACAGGTTTTAGCACAGTTTATCACAGTGTTAGTCAGAGATTCAGCTGGGTCTGGACTCTGAAGAAAATCAATTTCCTGGAATTCTTTCGAAATATTGGTGGCAAAAAGATCCCAGTTGGCCTTCTTATAATTAAGATGTGAGACAGAGGCGGTTTCAGTTAATACGGACTGTAAAAGAACAGGGAAATGGTCACTTCCGTGCAGATCGTCATGGACAGACCACTCATAGTCCAGGACCAGCGAGGGTCACAAATCGACAAATCTAAACACGAAAGTGAACCTGTGGAAGAGTGGAGGTAAGTTGGAGCTCCATCGTTCAGACAACACAAATCAAAGTCTGAAAGGACATCCTCAAGAAGCAGACCTCTGGATGACGAACTGACACTACCCCAAAGAGGATTGTGACCATTAAAGTCACCCAACAGCAAAAAAGGTCGAGGAAGTTCTCCGATCAGACTGACTAGGTCCCGACGACAAACCGGGACAGAAGGTGGCAGATACAGTGAGCAGATTTTAACAGTCTTGTGGAGAGTGACTCTCGCAGCTACAGCCTGAAGGGAGGTAGTCAGAGCGACAGGACTAAACAGCAAAGTTTTATGTAAAAGAAGGGCAACACCGCCCGACAGTCCCAATGTGGATGGTTGTGCAGGTTTGGAAAGAATATTAAAGCCAGAAAGAGTGAAGGTCTTCTGGCTTTGAATTTTAGTTTCCTGAAGAGCCATGACGGAAGGTTTTATAGTTTGACACAGAAGTTGCAGCTCCTCAAAATTTGAATTTAGGCCACGGATGTTCCAATGGATTAGGTTACTACTGTCCATGGTGCAGAGGATGAATAGGAGAGAAATCAGGTCATCTCCTCGTCATCGTCTGCGTTCAGTGGAGCAAATTTATTGGAAAGTTTCACTGGACTGTTTAGGTCTTCAGACCTGCTGGCAGACTTGCCTACAGGTGAAGAAGGCCTGGATTTTGGAGATGGTGGAGGTTTCTTCCTCATCTCCACCATCTCCACACTCGGTTGAACTCCCTTGCCTGCACGAGCACTGCTCAAGGAAGTTCGAGGCGGGAGGCCTGGCTTTTTCATCTGCCCAGCAGCAGATGGAGTAGACTGCTGGGCAGTCTGAGGGGTGGCGGATTTTTTGCCTCCACCAGGGGCATCCAGTTTGGGTTGGGAGGTGGTGGACGTGCTTCCACCAGAGTTTACCAGTCTTCCTTGCAGCGTTTTAGAGAAAATAAATTCAGTCTGGCAGCAGACTGACCGGGTCGAAACTTTCTTTACTGCCGAAGCATATGAAGACGCTGTTGGCGTCTGACTGCCAACAACCTGCTTACGTGCCTCAAACAATGAGATCTTTTCTGTTCTAACTTTCTGGAGGTTGGACTCCTGGATCCAGACAGGGCAGTTGCGTGAAGAGGAGGGGTAGTCGCCACCGCAGTTCGCACAACGAGCCGGGTCTTTACATGGCCCATCATGGGTTGCCTTGCAACAAACACCACACACCTCCTGCCCAGAACAGCGGTCTCTGACATGTCCAAACTTCTGGCATTTGAAACACCTCAACGGGGATGGGACATACAGTTGGACACGGATATTTAGGTACCCTACTTTAATGACCGGAGGCAGCACAGGGTTGCAGAATGTCAGAAAGAGGGTGTTGGTGGGCACTCTTTCTGCACCTTTTTTGACTGTCACCCTATGCACCTCTGTCACACCTTGGGATGTAAGTTCTGTCTTGATCTCTGCCTCCGAGACACCTTTAAGATCTGGGCATCGAATCACTCCCTTAGAGGAATTCAGCTGTTTATGGGGAGTCACCCGGATCTCTCTGTCTACCAGCTTTGTAGCTTTCAGCAGCTGCTCCGATTGTTTCTTACTCTTGCATTGGATAAAAAACGTACCATTTCGGAGTCGTTTTATTGACTGTGGGTCTCCTGCAATACCTTGAAAGCCCTTCTGTATTGCAAACGGGCTCAGTGCAGAAATTGGTTTGTCCTGCTCCTTGCTTTCCATTACTAGCCAAGAGGACCAAAATCCTGTCATCTTCCTTGTTTCTAAATCGGAATCCGAGTCTGCATCAGACTCCTGCGACATTCTTCGTGAAATTAGATTCACCTTTCTTTTTGGGGGGATGGTTGTTTGGTAAAGAAGCCATAGTTATAAGAATAAAATTTCACCTCTCCCTTACCCACCCACCATGGAGTCCAACTAAGGGGCCAGGGCCAAGAAATCATTATCTTGACCCCTTCCAGGTTTCAGGAGAGATATACAACAGACAGAAACCTATCAACCCTATCCCCCCTGATCATGCCCAACTCCCGGGAACAGAGGGGTGAGCACTGCAGGGTTACCTTGGCCAGTCAGAGAACTGCCTGTTTTGACCCAGCCCCATGAAGGGGAAGCCGATTGATACACCCGGGCCAGAGTGTACCCCCTGTCTAGGAGAGGTCCGAGCCAAAGTGATGTGTTGAGGGCGCTGGCCCTCTCAATCACCAGGATCTCATTCCCCTCCGTCACAGGTCGCACCGCACGGCAAACGCGGCGGATCTTAAGAAGACCACAGAGAGAAAAAGAGTGTGGAAAAGAAGACTTGAAGGGGAGACGAAGATAGAAAAGAGCCAAATAAGAAAGGCAGAAAACAAGAAAAGGAGAAAGGCGGGTTACTATTAGTCAGGATCGTCACCCTTAGCCTATCTGACATGGGAAGCCCTACCAGGGGCATCAACTCCTTACCACGTTGTGCTTAGGCCAGATAGCATCCTGACTTTTCAGGCCTAGAAGCATTGTAAAGAAAACCAGCCTATCGTCAAGTATTGATGCCCCCGCCAGCAAAGCCTAAGGGATCACAGGACCACGCTAGCCCTCCGACCACGGCAAGGTTGCAACCCCCGGAGGGGGGCCCCTCAAGAGATGATGGTGATCTTTGAAAACATTCTAGCATGTTTTTTTTTGAGTGTCCAGCGAGGTAAGATGTTGTGTCACTGCCTGTTAGAGCATAGAACCCAGGCAGCAGGCTTAGAACTTTAGACTCCATTTGCAGGTGCTCAACAATGGTGTGAACTGGAATAAACTTCTGCAGCTTTGCTGTCCCTGGTTTCATCCAGATCTTCTGACAGGCCATAAGATGAAAGTACGCAATCAACATGTCAGTATCTCTGGCAGATACAACAATGCTGGTGGCCATGCTCTTGGTACAGTGCAAAATCACTCTAGTGTCTGCTTCTTCATGCTTTCCTTCCAGGACCTCCACATCCAGATTTGGGTCAGTAGCTTCTACACGCTCTGGGCTGCTCCATCCTCCTGCTGCCACGATGGTCTTGTTGGGTGGTGCTTGCAGGATCAGTTGGTGCGACAGGAACCGAGCAAGGCCTTCCTTGTTGCCCTGGTGTGCCATGAAGTTCTCCCACTTTGTAGGAAGGGGCACTTCCCTGTCGGTTATAGGCCTTCTGATGGCAACTGTGCCCTTCCCACGCCGTTGCCGGGTCCCACTTTTGATAGAAGTCTCATAACTTCTGTCAAATGTGACACCAATGCGCTGGAACTGAACACCACTCTGAAGAACAGCTTCAACGAAAACATCTGCAAAGTCTCCAAATGTGACAGCTGTTTTTGGTTTTCCAATTGCAGCAACCAGTGCTTGTCAATCAATGATGAGAGTTGGGTCCCCCTCTAGGTCCATTGCTTCAAGATGATCAGGACAAGGGATATCAGCTGTCAAGACCTGAGCAAGGATTGCTTTTGACCCTGTGTTTAGTTGTCCATTCACCTCTGCTAGGGCTAGACGTACCACAAACAGCTCATGTGTCAGTTTTCTGTCCAGGCTGACTGTTCTCCCAGCTTCATTGCAGCAATGAGCCTCTGTAGTATGTTTCTGTCTGCCTTGACTGTCGCTGTCTTTCCAGTTTTTGCATCTTTCTGTTGAGCCTCGAACAAGGAGACAAAGATCAAGTACTTGTTCTTGTGCAAAGTGTCTCTGAACGCAACTTTTGTCCTTCTCACTAGGCAGCAGTCTATCCACCACAAATTCGTCTAGCTGCTCGTCCTTTTTTTGCAGCTGAAAGCAAGTTGTCTTCAATTTCTTGAGAGGCAATGTCTTTGTTTGCAATGTTCTACAACGTTTGGTGCAAGTCATTTGAGAAGAGACTGAATCTCTCCAAGACCGCCAGCAAAGCATTTTCATCTCGCAAGTCAATTTGCTTCCCGCCTTTGGTAGTTTCATTGTGGATGCAGTCATCACCAGACCCAAGACCAAAAGCTTGTCTTGTATCGAGGGCAAGATGGGATCGGAGATTATATGACAAGGCCCATCTGCAGAGAGCTTTCAAGGTCTTTGTGATCCCAACGATGCCCCCTGCTTTCTTGCCAACACCATTTAGCCATTCCTGGCTCTGGTCTGGGTCAACGTGATTGAAGCGATGTACAGGGCGCTTGACAACAAAGTCTCCTGCTTGGAACTTCACCTTGACCTCTTCTGGGAGCTGGTGCATCTCATTCAAGTAGATGGTTCCCCAGCGAGCATAGTTGATTTGGTTGTACCAATAGAAGTAGGGCAGCATACACTGGAAAGCATGCAGATGTAAATCCCAGATTCCATCCCTCCGAGCACGAGTGCAGAGAAGCAGGACTTGCACCATTTGCAGATATCCCCACCAAAGCCTGAAGCTTGGGTTAGTGTTGGTCGTGAGGAAACTTTCCATGCACTCCAGAAACTCTCTAAAGACAGTGTGGATAATTTGTCTTCAGTGGGTCCGTGCACTTTCTCAAGGAGCTCTTTCTGTAGATCAGGAGTCTCGTCTTCCATGAAACTCAACAACTGAGGCAGAAGTATTCTCCACATTGCCTGATAGGTTATCTTGTGGGCCCTGATTCCTTTGTCGTACGACTTTCCTTCCTTGACCTTTTCAGCAGTTTTCTGGTCAAGCAAGGGACTGAACATGCTTGCCTATCACCTCCAAAAATTTCATGGGGGCATGAAAACCCCCCAACCGACAATGCTATATGAACCATTTCAAGAAACTCTTCATCACGCGGTTGATACTTGCGGATTAGACATGGTTCCTGATCATCTGAGGTCAGGTCAGAGAGGACAAGTGCTCAAACTTCCTTGGGACGAGCAACACATCTTTCTTAGGTATAGTGATGTAGTCAAATGAATCTCCCACAGCCACTTGGGAGTTTTTCCTTGAACGTAGACCTTCCACTGATGTATGATGCAGGTATCTCAATGTCTGCCTTCTGTGCCAGCCCACAGTAGCGGTTCCAAACTTCAGCGTGCTGAAGTACATGTGCTTTTTTTTTTTTTAATCAGACTCTCTGATTTTGGCAGCCAGGCACTCCATAGCCAGATCAGTCTTTTCAGCAGTCTCTTTTGTTTATGAGGCATTATAGTCAAATTTCTTGTAACATTTGGGATGGTACTTTCCTTCCGCTGCTATTAGGTCACGATTCCTGGCAATCATACATGCATTTCTTGGTCATATTTTGACAAGTCCAGAATTTTATCACTCATCTTAAATGTGGTAACTGAACATAGTGTTCCCTTGACAGAAGCATCTTGGCAGAAGATGAAGGCCTCCTAGTAGACTGGCGTCGTAGCGCTCCTCAGCTTTGTAGTTGACGTCCTTGGTTCACGTTGTTGTGGGCTTGAAAGTTTCCTTCTATTCTCAAGTCTTTCTAAGTGGATTTTACTTGTAAAGGCTGTGTAGCAAGACTTATGACACCAGAGAGTATTCTGAGGAAGATATGAAGGCAGTGCATATATTCTGTCAATTGCAGGCCTGTTGTCTACATCACCCAAACTGTCCCTATTCTTTGAAGCATTCTTTAACGTCGCCAGTCCTTGTTCTCCACACGTTTCCAGTCACTTTTCCTTTCCTCTTGACAGATGAAACAGTCCTGTGAATCAGGAGGCTGAATGGGCCGTTTAGACTGCAAACAGGTTCCATTGTCACGTTCTCAGTTGTTAGTCTGAAAGAAACGACCACTCCACGACCGCTAGGGCGATTGTAGCAACACGAAACAAGATGCAAAGCATATAAACGTACTCCCAGCTTATCTTGAATACGCGTGAAATATTCCATAAAGAGGAAAAACCGTCTTGGGCTGGTGTAACCGTTAGTAATGGCTATTCTGGTAAACATCGGCTATCGTCTGTGACCTAAAATGAACATACTTACAAATTTTCAGAAAGATCGGCCAAGAACTTTGAGATTTTCCATAAAGAAGAAAACCATTATGGGCCGTTAGTAACGGCTATAGCGGTAAACTAAAACATCGGGCATTATTCGTGACCCATAATGAACATACCTACAAATTTTCAGAAAGATCGGCCAAGTACTTTCTGAGATATTCCATAAAGAAGAAAAACCGTTATGGGCCATTATAGCCGTTAGTGACGGATATAACGGTAAAATAACATATCGGGCATCATCCGTGACCCATAATGAACATGCCTACAAATTTTCAGAAAGATCGGCCCGGTAGTTTTGTCTGGAGCGAGTGGAACACACTTTGACCACAGACGGACAGACAGACAGACACAAGACAGCATTTCTTCGTTCCCATTCTAATGTACTCCCTGTTCTATAAGAACAAAGTAATTAATGTGTTTTTCAAGTTAGTACAGTTATAGTATAGTAGGATAAGTGTCAACGGTAAAACAAACTGCTGAGAATTTGCTCTTTGTATCAAAAAGCTTCCATAGTAGTCGCGTC
The DNA here is from genome assembly GCA_033310375.1 of Conus canariensis. Classification (NCBI taxonomy): domain Eukaryota; kingdom Metazoa; phylum Mollusca; class Gastropoda; order Neogastropoda; family Conidae; genus Conus; species Conus canariensis. The sequence continues at coordinate 96,039,404 of CM065716.1, forward strand.
ATAGATAATCATTTTCGACAGGCGGCCATATTGTTTTCTTCACTTCTACGAAAAAACTGTGAATCTGCACAACCTGGCAAGTCTAGGTTTTGGAATCAGGAAGCATTAAACTTTCCAAAAAAAAGCACGCTTGCCAACTTTTCTCAAAATTTGCCTACACATTACAGCTTTTCAAAATCCTTGACCTGTCTGTTGGTCCCATGTACCTTCACGGAGCGAGTGACAGTAATACGTACTTTCAGTTCTTTCATCACATTGCTGGTCGACTGTCACTTGGAAACAAAACGCTTGTACTCGTAAGTGATGCGAAATCACTGACACAGGCAATCAAGAGGGTTTTTCCTGAATCTCTGACCTTGGCTTGCACACAGCACATAAAGAGGAATTTGAAAAACATGCTTTCAGACAAAGTTGGAATGTCAAAAACAGACAGAAACAAAGTCATGAAAGATTGTTTTTGGTGAAAGTGGAATTTTATCTACATCCACTGACTCAGCTGAGTTTTCTGACAACATGCACTTTCTGGGTGAGATGATGCCGACTCAAATGAAAGCATTCACATCGGATTACTGCCCAGCTTGCTGAGAACGTGAAAGCTATGCAGCACCCCACACTCAGTTTGCCCAATCCAATGTGGACAAACAACACTGCTGAGAGCATAAACCACGTTCTCAAGCAAGCTGTGGACTGGAAAACCTTGAAGCTGGTACCTCTCATTCAGAAACTGCATGATGATGTTGAATCTCAGTTCAGTGAGGTCAGAAGAGCAATTGTGGGCACAGGAGAATGTGAGCTTGTAGATAGCTTCAAAGCATTTGAAGTTAGACGAGATCTATGGCTCCAGAAGTCAAAAGCTTTCAAGGCCAAACACTTCAGCAAATTAATGCTGAAGAACGTTGACAAAAAAGTGACCCGGGCAACGAGTGGGGCAAAAGTTGCTCTTGCCCCTACTCACAAGGGGAAAAAGCCTGGACAACTCAAGAGAAAAAGAAACGCTAAAACCACCTCCTGGTCAAAGCGAACAAGATTAGACTAGACACAATTGTAAAAATGAAGAAGAAACAGGATAATAACAATAGTTTACAGGTGTTGAAGATAGTGGTTAGGCTGATGAAGATGATGTTGAAGCTATTGATATTGATGACTATGATATTTTAACACGACTTGCGCATTATTGGTATGTGTCACCATTCCAAATTTTGTGATTCCATGTCAAGCCATTCTCAAGTTATTGCTTCCCGATGGTTTTCGGTAAAAATGTGTGAACTTCGTGACATTGGTTCATGACCTAGACCTTGACCTACATAGCCAGCATAAGAATATGACATGTCCCTTTTCATCATGTCTCACCTTACCCAATTTGGTAAATGTAGGTCAAACCGTTCTTACGTTATCGTGTCAAAACAAAAACGTAACATCCTGACAGGAAGTAGTCAACAAAAGACCGGAAGTAGAAACTAAAATATCGGTCATCATCCTTGGTATGTCCGAAAACACTGTGTCAATTTTCAGAACGATCGGTCCAGCAGTTATTGCTGGGCGATGCGGCACACATTTTTGTTCACACACAGACAGGCAGGCAGACAGACAGACACAGAGACAGACAGAAGAACGCACAAGGCTCGTTCCGATTGTAAAGTACTCCCGTTTTTACAAAACTGGGAGTACAAAAATGGGGGTTTCCCTGAGGGACTGAGTGAA
>CM065716.1:96046104-96088604 GCA_033310375.1 Conus canariensis
ACCTACAGATGTATCAGACCAGTTGTTAAATAAATCCCCATGCGTGGGCTGAGCGCTTGAGGTGGCACAGATTCCACCAAGTGAGAGATGGCCAAAGCGAGGGTGGAGATGAAGAATTTGTTGAAAGGCCTTGGTATAAGCCTACAACTAAGAGTGCCCCAAGAGGAGATCCCGCTTTAGAATCGTTTATGGACGACTGTGGCAGAGATTTTATCAATCCGTTGAACAGGAAGAAAATAAAGAATAACCTGACTGAAGGACAGAGGCAAGCCATTGAAGAGTTGGGAAATTTACCGCTTACTCCAAACGTAGCATGTCGACATGCTGACAAATCAGGAGCTACAGTCATCACTCCACAAACACAAAATGACAAGATAGTTTCAGAGGCTTTGCATGACAAACAACAATATGATATATTGAAAGAGGACCCTACTAAAAAAAAACTACAAAGAGAACAAGGAATTGGGCAGACAAATGGCCAGGAAAGGGAGCAATCACAAGGAGATGTTTAGCTTTGTGACTAACCTGAACGATACGCACCTTGCTAGAATTAAGCCTTTAGTTAAAATACATAAGCCAGAACCATACCCTTACAGACTGCTGTTGTCTGGAAGTGGAACCCCTGTGCAGCCCTTGTCCAATTTAACACAGCTAGCCATTTCCCATTTAAGTGAATTTATACAATATCAGATTATTGACAATAAAGCATTCCTGAAAAAGTTTGAATGCAAAACGCAGCCATAGAACGTCTTCCTGATAGACCCTGTCTTGCGGCTTGTGACGTAGTGGCATTATACCCAAGTGCGGATAACTCAATGGGAATACCTGCGGTTGACAATCTATTCAGAAACTATGGGTGTAACTGAGAAACATCAAGGGTAGCTATGATAGAAGCCCTTAAGATTGTATTAGAAAATAATGCCTGCTCACACACAGATGACTGCAACAGAACAACTTTTGCTAGACCTAATACAGGAACAGCAATGGGCCCTGCACATGCGTGTGATTATGTACCGTTTTATGGGAGAGCTAGATGATAAACTTGTAAATGAGTGCCAGTACCTTTACCGACATCCTTACTACCAAAAAAAATTTAAGAGAAGAAAACTCAGTTATTAACTGAAGCAGATTTAGAGATGATGAGTTTATCATCATACCAAACAGAAATGATATCAAATACTTTGAAAGGCATCTACACCAACTATGTCCAGAGTCTACCAAGTGGACTATTTCAAGCAGAAAACAAGTACAATATCTGGATGTCACAGTTTCTCTTAAAAATGGAAAAATAGTTGGGTTTTTTTTCAAAATGTTCAGTTATTTGCCTCCCTCTTCGTGCCACGCCCCATCCGTTTTTAAAGGGATAGCGAGGGGGATTGCTACACGCCTTAGAATGATCTGCAGTGAAGAAGGTTCTTTAAACAATAGGATCATGGAATATGCCAAGTGCCTAGCGCTCTCAGGATGGAGTTACAGAAAGGCTGTGAAAGAAATAAAAATAGGGGCAAATAAAAACAGAATGAGACTGTTGTACAAGACACAAAAAGGAAGACAGGGAAAGATCGCTTGGATCACTATGTTTGATCCCAGGCTGCCTGCGAAATCTCATTATTATTAAAAAGAATCTTGACCTTCTATATAGCAACCCTGAAAATAAAAAAAACTGTTCCCGAAGCATAACCTAATAGCAGCAGCTAAAAGAAGGAAAAACCTAGCAGAAATGACAAACCAACACTACCTAAAAGGCTAATTGAATATGGTCCATTCCCTAAGCCCGCTTTTGAGACATGTACCAGAAAATGCGATACATGCGCTCATTCTGAGAACACCAGTCAGATTGTGAGTACGTGGTATGGAAGAACGTGGAAAATTAGAATATCTCCTGCAGTACAGAAAATGTCATATACGTAGCCAAAGCAAAACATGGAGATGAGAGGGATGCACCTATCGCTAAAGTGAGCGAACAGAAGACCAGAAACATGAAAAACAGGTGGGTGGTCAATCTGTCGGAACGTGAACTTACCAGGGATGAACAGTCTGTGTTAGAGAAAGGGCTGAACTTCGCCATTACACCGGACAAACTTCCGATAGTAGACTTCATTACTACCGTCGAGACTGCATGTAAATATACTGTGCACAAAAAGAGACGCATATTTTTTATTTCAGTCATTTCATGCGGCATTTAGCATTCAAAATATTACAACCACAGAAGAAAGACATCAATCTGCTGTTATGTCTATCTATCATGTCTGACTATTCACACTGGACAGAGTTCCCTGCTATACGGGGCATGTTTCTGTCAAAATTTTCCTTAATATTTTCAGCGAAAAAAAATATGCGTTTCTTTTTGTGCACAGTATACAATGGTCCCAGCACGGAACAAGCCGCTCACCTGAGATCGGAGTGTGCTAGCCTTCTCAAACAGGCCACACACCCCAAATCGAACCTTTCTGTGAAAGAGAAACTAGCACTGAAAGACCTGAAGACCGACAAGTCCATCATGGTGCTCCCAGCAGACAAAGGCCGGCAATAGTGATCGTGACCAGAGACACGTACAGAGAGAAAGCCACTCGACTACTGGAGGACAGGAACACCTACCTGCTGCTGAAAGGACCCTACCAGCAGGTACACGACTAAACTGGTACAAACCTCGAGGAAACTGAAGGAATATGGGAAACTCACCCATGAACAGTATAGAAAACTATACCCCTCCACTGCTGATGTGCCCAGGTTCTACGGACTCCCAAAAGCATACAAGAGTTACGTCCCCCTCCGCCCCATTCTAGCCTCCAGGGGCTCGATCACGTACGAGACAGCCAGATTCTTGGCCGACATACTGGCTCTGCTAGTAGGCAGGACATAACACCACATCAAGAACAGTGCAGACCTGGTCTCCAGACACAGCGAGTTCAAGTTGGGACCAGACGAGCAGCTTGTGTCCTTTGATGTGACAGCCCTCTTCACTAGTGTGCCAGTGGAAGAAAGCGTTGAGATCATTAGACACAGACTGGAGTCAGACAGCACCCTTGCACAAAGTGCCCCCTCGCACCAGACCAAGTATGTGAGCTCCTCACGTGCTGCCTTATAACCACATACTTCACTCACGAAGGGGAGGTCTATCAACAAACACAGGGTTCCGCCATGGTGTCGCCAGTGAGCCCGATCGTTGCCAATCCCTTCATGGAGGACTTTGAGCAGAAGGCGTTGTCCTCCTTCCATCCCCCCCCCCCCCCACGTTACTAGGGACGCTACATGGATGACACTGTGGCTCTGCTGAAGAAAGAAGTGGTGGAGGATTTGTCAAGCCATCTGAACAACCAGCACCCTGCCATCAAATTCACCCGTGAGGTAGAGTAAAACGGCAGTATCGCCATGTTGGACGCTCGGATCAACAGAGAGGGTGACTCCCTATCCTTCGAAGTGTACCGAAAGCCTACACACACAGGTCAGTACCTCCAGTTTGACAGCCATCAACCATTAGAACACAAACTGGGGGTGATCAGGACTCTTCGTCACCGAGCCAACACCATCTGTTCCACACAGACGGACAGCGAGGGGGAACTCCACCACCTCCAAGAAGTGCTCAGCGTCTCAGGGTACCCTAAGTGGGCCTGGAACACTACAGGGAGCAAGAAGATCTCTCCCCACCCCTCCACCAACAACCCGAGTCCCCGCCTTGGACAAGTCACCATCCCCCATGTCCGAGGTGTCACAGAAGCCCTTTCACGTAAGATCAGGAAAAACGGTGTGGGGGTACATGCCAAACCATACAACACCATCATGAGCAAGCTTGTGACTCCAAAAGACAAAACAGACAAACTGGACCAATCAGGGGCCATCTACGAAATCCAGAACAGTGAATGTTACCAGTCGTATGTGGGTGAAACAAAGAAAATTGAGGTTCCGTGTCAAGGAACACAAAACGGACTCCTTCCCGGTAGGGGAACACATGATCAACAGCAGACATGTGTTCTCCAGTGACATCAGCGTCCTGGACCGGGAGGCCAGATGGTTCCAGCGAGGGGTGAAGGAGGCCATCTACATCGCAGCCACCACACCAACCCTCAACTGGGGACAGGAGGAGACACACCCTGCCATCGGTCAACAACTCGCTAGTTCGGTTGCATGACGTGAGCTCGACTCATGCACGTGCGCACCGAACACAGTTCACCCCGTCAGTCGAACAGTGCTGATGAAGGCTGCCGGATGATAGCCGAAAGCTCCGCTTTCGCCCGTCTATCTTAAGAGACCAGGTGCGAATGTTTAATCATGTCATATACGTGTTAAATTGTAAAATCCATCCTAGCCAGATGTACGTTGGATCTACAAAGAATTTAAAACATAGATGGGCCTAATCATAAAAGTGACGAAAAGTTGAAAAAAAAAAAACCAAACAAATACAGAGTGGCTCATCATATCTGGACTGTAGACCATTCGCAAATTAAACACCTGGCATTTCTTAAGATCATTCCCATTGAGGCGGTCCGCAGAGAGGAAAGGCTCTTCACAATCGAAACCGGAGGGTGCAGCTCGCGTGAGTACTGCTCACTTGCCAGCAGACGACAGGGCAATACGAGGGAGGCGGTATTCAATATCCGAGACCCCCGACGGATCGACAACTCAAGTCAACGTTCCCTGACGAAGGCAGTTTACCATCGACCAGACCGAGTCCACCCACTGACGTCTACCTTACACCTTTGCTGTAGCCGGTTCCAGCGCCGGGTCTACACCTTCACTGACCGACCAGATGTGGCCACTGTGCCTTCCCCTGGTCTGCATCATCACTGACCGACCGGACGTGGCCACTGTGCCTTCCGCCGGTCTCCCGATCTGCTGGCCCTCCGACTGGCTGAAGTACCGGACGAGGTCGCAGACTGACAACCCACTCGCCGCCCCAATTCCTGTTGGGCGAGTTGCACTGTGTGCGTGTGTGTGTGTTTGCGTGCATAAGTAGTGGTAAAGTAAAGTTGTAGCGCTAAGTAAGGCTACATGTCACACTAAGCTCCCTTTGAAGTGTAGGATAAACACTTCAGTTTTATTGTTTGTGTCCTGGAAATTTAGACATGTGCCGAGACAAGTTAAGGTAAGACTATGAAATCAAGTTATAACTTTTCGAATCAGTTAAATATTTTGCTTTTCCTGCTGCTTCTTCTTCGTCTTCTTCTTCTGTCTCTTCAAAAAGATGTAATCTATGCCTAACAGAGAAATATATCATACTATGTAAACCACAATTAGCAACTTTAAATATCAGAACAGAAATGGTTAACAATTGCAGACACAGATGGAAGTTCCTAACAGTGAACAAAAACACCTGAAACACATGTAGCACGGGGAAAAACAGCAGCAAGCTATATATACACACAACACTGGCAATACAAGCTCACTACACCCTGACGACCGCACTGACAGCGCGAAACAGATCTGTAGGTTTTAAGCTTGATTTTAACTTGCTTTTAATACAGCAAATGCCGCTCCCACTCTGGTCGAGCACTCTTTTTAATATAACGCTGATCCTCAGTACTACCCTCTTAACTGCTCCATACGTTGAGCACTTTGAATCAGCAGATTTTAGAATGGAAAAAATCAACTTTAAACAATCCACCAAAAACATTCCGTTTGCTAAACCCCAGTGCTACATGAAGAAAATGATAGAACAGACCGAAAAATTCATAAAAAATATGAGATGGAAAGCATTCTTCTTAAACCCCAACGCTAAGAAAGAAGATAAAAATACATATGACTTCAAATCATGGCGAGTACCACAAGCCATTGAAGAAATGAGAACATTTGAAGATAAAATGAAAAGAATGTTCGCCAACATAGAATTCAAAAAATCCAATAATAAATTCCAATCAACGTTAGAAAAGGAAATTAAACAAATTCAAAATGATAAAATATTTGTGAAGGCGGATAAAACCAACAACTTTTACAAAATAGAACCTGAAGAGTACTCAAAACTACTCGACAAAAAATATTCAAAAAAATTACAGAAAGGCTGACAAGGCCACATATGACCACATCAGAAAGAAAGAAAAGGAACTTGTACACCAAATGGACCTAAGTGACAGAGTAGAGATTACAGCAGCTAGAGAAGCCCTTATTACACTTAAAGACCACAAACCCAATTTCTTGAACAATCCAACATGTAGATTGATAAACCCTTCCAAATCTGAGCTAGGGAAAATTAGTAAAAAAAATCCTAGAGAAAACCATAAAAAGCATAAAAGAAAACACTGAATTCAATCTCTGGAAAAACACATATGAAGTCATACACTGGTTCAAAAAACTCAACAAACAAGAAAATACAGTTTTTATAACATTCGACATAGTAGATTTCTACCCATCTATAGATGAAAAGCTACTAACTAAAGCTATAAGATTTGCCAACAAGTACACAGAAATATCAGGGTCAGAAATGGAAATCATTTTCCATACAAAGAAAACTTACTGCACAGTAAAAATGAAACCTGGATTAAAAACACAAACAAGAATTCAACTTTTGATGTCACGATGGGATCATATGATGGTGCCGAAACTTGCGAACTTGTAGGACTATTCATGTTATCCCATATTAAAAAAAAAACTTGGAAAACAAACTCGACTGTACAGGGATGACGGCCTTGCAGCTCTGAATGACAACCCTAGGAATATCGAAAATAAGAAAAAAGAATTGTGTAAAATTTTCCACAACCAAAACTTAAAAATCACCATAGAAGCAAACAAAAAGATAGTGAACTATTTAGACATAATGTTAGACCTCAACCAACATACATATAAACCATACAAGAAACCAAATGACACGCCGGTTTATGTAAATATCAAAAGCAATCACCCACCCTCCATACTGAAAACAATACCCAAAAGCATAAACAAAAGACTGTCTAATTTGTCATGTAACGAAACAGTATTCAACAATGCTACAGCTGAGTACCAAGAGGCGTTACATAAAAGTGGCTACAATTATAAACTACAATACGATCCAGACAACGATACAAAAAGATGCAGAAAGAACAGGAAAAGGAACATCATATGGTACAACCCCCCATATGATGCAAGAGCCAAAACAAACGTAGGGAAAGAATTCTTTAAAATTTTGACATCATCCTTCCCAAAAGACCATAAATTATTTAAGATATTCAATAAAAATAACATCAAATTATCATATTCATGTATGCCGAATCTCAAAAATGCCATTGATTCGGCAAATAAAAGAAAAATAACACAGAGAAAAATGAGGGCGACAAAAGGAAATCTTGTAACTGTACCAAAAAAGAACAGTGCCCTCTAAGCAACAAATGCCTTTACAGCAACATTGTGTACCAAGCCACTGTAACATCAGAGAACGCAGAAGAAACATATGTAGGTATCACTGGTAACCAATTCAAAACTAGATATGCAAACCATAAACAATCATTCAACAAAGAAAAATATAAAAACCAAACAGAACTGAGTAAATATATCTGGAAACTTAAAAGACAAAAACACAGACTACAACATATCTTGGAAAATCTTAAAAAGAGCAGCACCATACAACAACACTTCAAAAAGATGTAATCTATGCCTAACAGAGAAATATATCATACTAAGTAAACCACAATTAGCAACCTTAAATATCAGAACAGAAATGGTTAACAATTGCAGACACAGATGGAAGTTCCTAACAGTGAACAAAAACACCTGAAACACATGTAGCACGGGGAAAAACAGCAGCAAGCTATATATACACACAACATGGCAATACAAGCTCACTACACCCTGACGACCGCACTGACAGCGCGAAACAGATCTGTAGGTTTTAAGCTTGATTTTAACTTGCTTTTAATACAGCGAGTATATATATATATATATATATATATATATATATATATATATATATATAATATATATATATGGTACATGAACAAAGCTATATAACCCATCAAGTATGGTTTGTTATTGAAACATTTGCAATGGAGTACGACAACAGGCCTTTGCAAAGATTTGGCAGCAACAAGACACTCTCTTATACATACAGTTACAATGGAACTGGCTACATAGAGTTACACAGCAACTGGCATTTCGATCGGCACTATTTCACCTTTCATTTTTATGTTACAGCCCAGTCCAGCCAACCACACAGGACCATATCTGGGTTGTTAGCATGTCAAAATAGCCTTCATGCATAAAAAAAAAGAACAGAAAAACATGATGTGCAGAAAACGCCCCAAATCTGCCATTCCAAATATGCAAGAAGGAACTGACTTAACACTGATATCTATTTCACACATAATCTTAATTCACACATAATATACACACACACACACAACCTTAATAGCACATGAACAAAGCTGTATGATTAATTCATTACGGTATGGTTCGTTACTGAAATATTTGCAATGGCGTACCAATGGTAGGCCATTGCAAAGATCTGGCAGCAACACAACCCGGTTTTTTTCTACATGGAGTTACAAAACTGGCATTTCAATCGGCACCATTTCATCTTTCACTTCATGTGACAGCCCAGACAAACAGAGGGTCATACCTGGGCTTGTAGAATGTCAAAACAGCTTTCATGTGAAAAAAAAAATGATGCGAGTTTTTCACAGTTTGGTTCGTTACTGAAATATTTGCAATGGCTACCAATGGAAGGTCATTGCAAAGATTTGCAGCAACACGACCCGATTTTGTCTACATGGAGTTACAAAGCAACTGACATTTCAATCGGCATCATTTCATTTTTCATTTTCATGTTATAGCCCAGCCAACCACAGAAGGGCCATACCTGGGGCTTTAGAATGTCAAAATAGCTTTATGTTAAAAAAAAAAAAGACGTCAACAAACCACCCCCACAATTGTCATTCCAAATATGCAAAAAGAAAAGGACTTAGTGCACCATCTATTTAACACTATTATTTTGAAACACACACGCGCGCGCGCGCGCGAGGGTGCATGCATGCACAAACGCACATCTACACACAGTGACCCATCCACTGCACACACACACACACCCCACACCCACGGCACGCACGATGCTCACGTGTGCGCACACTCACACACACACACACACTCAATAACACAAGAACAAAACTTTATAGTTTTTCACAGTTGGGTTCGTTACTGAAATATTTGCAATGCCATACCAATGGAAGGCCATTGCAAAGATTTGGCAGCAACATTACCTGATTTTTTCTATCCAGAGTTACAATGCAACTAACATTTCAATCGTCACCATTTCATTTTTTACTTTCAGTTTCAGCCCATCCAACAAAGAGCCATACCGCTAATTCATGTGCTTCAGAAAATTCAAAACACCCCCAAATATGTTATTCCAAGCATGCAAAGAGAAAAGACTTAATGCTGTTATCTACTTGACACACAATCTTACTTCAACACACACACACACACACACACACACACACACACACACACGGGAGCGCATGCATGCACACTGGCACATCTATGCGCAGACACTGATCCATCGCCATCTAGCACGCACGCACCCCACGCACCACACACACACACACACACACACACCCCTTGTAACACAAGAACCAAAGCTATATAATTCATCACACTTCGGTTCGTTACTGAAATATTTGCAATGACGTACCAATAATAGGCTATGGCAAAGATTTGACAACAACACGGCCCGACTTTCTGTTTTTCACACATACAGTTACAAAGGAACTGACATTTCAATCGGCACCATTTCCTCTTTTACTTTCATACTACAGCCCAGCCAACCACTGAGGGCTATATCTTGACTGTTGACATGTCAAACTTGCTTTTATGTGAAAAAAACAAAAACTAAAACTGACAGGCAAAAAACACCCCCAATATCGGTCATTCCAAATATGCCAAAAGAAGAAGACTTGATACCGCTAACTATTTAACACATACACATTTCACACACCTTAAAAACACATGAACATAACAAGTTTGGTTCGTTACTGAAATATTTTGCAATGGCGTACCAATGGAAGGCCACTGCAAAGATTTGTGGCAGCAACACGACCCGAATTTTTCTATGCAGAGTTACAGAGCAACTGGCATTTCAGCCCAGCCAACCACAGAGGGCCATACCTGAGCTTTTAGAATGTCAAAACAGCTTTCATGTAAAAAAAAAAAAAAAAAAAAAAAAAAGCGACGTCAAGAAAAACATCCTTGTCATTCCAAATATGTAAAAAGAAAAAGGACTGCATGCCGCTATCTATTTAACACATAGTCTTATTTACACACACACACACACCACCGCGCGCGCGCGCGCCGCGCGACCGCGTATGCATACACGCACGCACATCTACGCACAGTGACCCATCCACTATCACACACACGCACGCATGCACCCACACGCTCAATAGCACATGAACAAAACTACATATTTTCACGGTTTGGTTTATTACTGAAATATTTGCAATGGCGTACCAACGATAGTCATTGCAAAGATTTGCAGCAACACGACCGATTTTTTCTACATGGAGTTACAAAACAACTGGCATTTCAATCGGACCATTTCATTGTTTGTTTTCATGTTACAGCCCAGCCAACCACAGAGGGTCATACCCGGGCTCTTACCATGTCAAAATAGCTTCCATGTGAAAAAAGAAAATGACGTGCAGGAAACACACCCAAATCTGTCATTTCAAATACGCAATAAGAAAATGACAATACCGTTATCTATTTGACACAATCTTATTTCAACACACACACACACACACATACACACACACATACGCGCACACATGCATGCACACACGCACATCTATGCACAGTGACCCATCCACCATCTCTCTCTCTCTCTGTCCCCCCCCCCTCTCTTTCACACACACACTCACACACACACACACACACGAACAAAGCTATATATTCAACACAGTATAGTTTGTTACTGAAAATTCCAAACATAGGCCATTGCCAAAATTTGACAGCAACAAGACCCGATTTATTTATACATGGAGTTACAAAGCAACTGGCATTTCTATTGGCATCACTTCATCTTTCATCTTCATGCTACAGCCCAGCCAACCACAGAGGGCCATACCTGGGCTGTCAAGCATGTCAGAATAGCTTTCATGTGAAAAGAAAATGTCGTAAAGAAAACACCCTCAGATCTGTCATTCCAAATATGCAAAAAGAAAAAGACTTAACATTGCAATCTATTTAACACAATCTCATTTTCAAAAACACAGGCACGCACGCGCACACATGCATGCGCACATGTACATCTACGCACAGACAGTGACCCATTCACCATCAACAAACACACGCACACGCACAGACACACACACGCGCGTCAAGCATGCACATCTTTGCACAGTGACCCATCCACTATATCACACACGCACATGCACGCACGCACGCGCACTCACACATCCTAATACAAGAACAGGACGTTATGATTTTTCACAGTTTGGTTATTACTGAAGTATTTGCAAAGGTGTAACAATCGTAGGCCGTTGCAAAGATTTGACAGCAATACACCCATTTTTTTCTATATGGAGTTACAAAGCAACTGGCATTTCAATCGGCACCATTTGACATTTCATTTCTATGTTACAGCCCAGCCAACCATAGAGGGCTATACCTAGGTTGTTAGAATGTCAAAATAGCTTTCATGTAAAAAAGAAAAAAACAAACAACAAAATGACAAAACATCCCTACATCTGTCATTTCAAATATGCAAAAAGAAAAGGACTTAATACTGCTATCTATTTAACACAATCTTATTTCAACACACACACACCACACACACACACACACACACACACACACACACACACACACACACAGATACACGCATGCATGCACACGCACACACATCTATGCACAGTGACCCATCCACTATCACACACACACACACACACACACACACACACACACACACACACATACACACACACACGTACACGCACGCGCGTGCGCACACGCACACACATCTTAACACATGAATAAAACTCTATGATTTTTCACAAGGTGGTTCGTTACTGAAATATTTGTAATGGCGTGCAATAGGTAGGTCATTGCAAAGATTTGCAGCAACACGACCCGATTTTTCTACATGGAGTTACAAAGCAACTGACATTTCAATCGGCACCATTTCATCTTTCGTTTTCCTGTTACAGCCCAGCCAACCACAGAGGGCCATACCTCGGCTTTTAGAATGTCAAAATAGCTTTATGTAAAAAAAAAAAATGACGTAAAGAAAATAGCCCCACATCTGTCATTCCAAATATGCAAAAAGGACTTAATGCAGCTGTCTGTTTAACACATAATCTGTTTCCACACAACACACACACCACAACTGCACACACACACATCCATGATGCATGCAACACACCAACACAACACACACACACACACACACACACACACATCTACGCACACTGACCCATCCCATCCGTCTCTCACACACACCACGCCCCCCCCCCCCCCCCCCCCCCACACACGCATCCCTACCTTAACACATGAACAAATATATACAATTTTTCAGTTTGGTTGTTACTGAAATATTTACAATGGCGTACCAATGGTAGGTCATTGCAAAGATTTGGCAGCAACACAACCCGATTTTTTGTACATAGAGTTACAAAGCAACTGCATTTCAATCGGCACCATTTCATCTTTCACTTTCATGTTACAGTCCAGTCAACACAGAGGCCATAGCTGTTTACAATGTCAAAATAGCTTTCATGTAAAAAAAAAAAATTTGCAGAAAACACCCCAAATCGCTCATTCCAAACATGAAAAAAGAATCCGACTTAATACTGTTCATCTATTTTGACACACAATTTTATTTAAACACAACACACACACACACACACAACACACACACCACACACGTGAGCGCGCATGCATGCGCACACACACACATCTACGCACGTGACCAATCAACCATCACTCACCACCACCACACACACACACACACACACACACTCACACACACACACAACAATCATAACGCATGAACAATTCTATATAATTCGTCACAGTACATTCGTTCTGAAATATTTGCAATGGCGTACCAATGATAGGCCATTGCAAAGATTTGGCAGCAACACACCCTGATTTTGTTCTACATGGATTACAACAACTGGCATTTCAATCGGCACCATTTTATCTTTCACTTCATGTTACAGCCCAGACAAACACAGAGGGTCATACCTGGGCTTGTAAATTCAAAATAGCTTTCATGTGAAAAAAAAAATGATGCGAGTTTTTCACAGTTGGTTCGTTACTGAAATATTTGCAATGGCGTACCAATGGAAGGTCATTGCAAAGATTTGCACAACACGACCCGATTTTTTCTACATGAGTTCAAAGCAACTGACATTTCAATCGGCATCATTTCATTTTTCATTTTCATGTTATACCCCAGCCAACCACAGAAGGGCCTACCTGGGGCTTTAGAATGTCAAAATAGCTTTATGTTAAAAAAAAAATGACGTCAACAACCCACCCCCACAATGCATTCCAAATATGCAAAAAGAAAATGACTTAGTGCTACCATCTATTTAACACATATATATTTCGAAACGACAACAAACGCCGCGCGCGCACGCGCGCAACACACACACACACACACAACACAACACGCAGCGCGCCATCGCATGCATGCACAAACGCACATCTACACACAGTGACCCATCCACTGTCACCACACAACACACACACACACAACACACACAACACACACGCACAGCACGCACATGCATCACGTGTGCACACTCACACACACACACACACTCAATAACACAAGAACAAAACTTTATAGTTTTCACAGTTGGGTTCGTTACTGAAATATTTGCAATGCCATACCAATGGAAGGCCACTGCAAAGATTTTGGCAGCAACATTACCTGATTTTTTCTATCCAGAGTTACAAGCAACTAACATTTCAATCCACATTTCATTTTACTTCATTTGAAAACAAATTGCAGAAAACACCCCCAAAATGTTATTCCAAGCATGCAAAGAGAAAAGACTTAATGCGGTTATCTACTGACACACAATCTTATTTCAACACACACACACACACACAACCCACACACACACACACACGGGAGCGCATGCATGCACACTGGCACATCTATGCGCAGACATGACCCATCCATCATCTAGCCGCATGCACGCACGACACGCACGCACGCACGCACACACACACACACACACACACACACACACACACACACACACACACCCTTTATACACAAGAACAAAGCTATATCATTCATCACACTTCGGTTCGTTACTGAAATATTTGCAATGACGTACCAATAATAGGCTATGGCAAAGATTTGACAACAACGGCCCCATTTTGTTTTTCCACACAAAACAGTTACAAAGGAACTGACATTTCAATCGCACCATTTCCTCTTTTACTTTCATACTACAGCCCAGCCAACCACTGAGGCTATATCTTGACTGTGACATGTCAAACTGCTTTATGTGAAAAAAACACAAAACTAAAACTGACAGGCAAAACCCCCCCAATATCGTCATTCAAATATGCCAAAAGAAAGGACTGATACCGCTATTAACACATACACATTTCACACACCTTAAAACACATGAACATAATAATTTTTCACGTTTGGTTCGTTACTGAAATATTTGCAATGGCGTACCAATGAAGCACTGCAAAGATTGTGGCAGCAACACGACCCAATTTTTCACAGAGTTACAGAGCAACTGGCATTTCAGCCCAGCCAACCACAGAGGCCATACCTGAGCTTTTAGAATGTCAAAAAGCTTTCATGTAAAAAAAAAAAAAAAAAAAAAAAAAAAAAAAAAACTCAAGAAAAACATCCTTGTCATTCCAATATGTAAAAGAAAAGGACTGCATGCCGCTATCTATTTAACACAGTCTATTTACACACCACACACACGGGGCGCGCGCGAGCGCGTATGCATACACGCACGCACATCTACGCACAGTGCCCATCCACTATCACACACACGCACGCATGCACCACACGCTCAATAGCACATGAACAAAACTACATATTTTCACGTTTGGTTTATTACTGAAATATTTGCAATGGCTACCAACGATAGGTCATGAAAGATTGGCAGCAACACGATCCGATTTTTCTAATGGAGTTACAAACAACTGCATTTCAATCGGCACCATTTCATTGTTCGTTTTCATGTACAGCCCAGCCAACCACAAGGGTCATACCCGGCTCTTACCATGTCAAAATAGCTTCCATGTGAAAAAAGAAAATGACGTGCAGAAACACACCCAAATCTGTCATTTCAAATACGCAATAAGAAAATGACAATACCGTATCTATTTGACACAATCTTATTTCACACACACACATACACACACCACACATACGCGCACACATGCATGCACACACCACATCTATGCACAGTGACCCATCCACCATCTCTCTCTCTCCCCCCCCCCCTCTCCTTTCACACACACACACACACACACACACACACGAACAAAGCTATATAATTCAACACATATAGTTTGTTACTGAAAATTCCAACATAGGCCATTGCCAAAATTGACAGCAACAAGACCCGATTATTTTACATGGAGTTACAAAGCAACTGCATTTCTATTGGCATCACTTCATCTTTCATCTTCATGCTACAGCCCAGCCAACCACAGAGGCCATACCTGGCTGTCAGCATGTCAGAATAGTTCATGTGAAAAGAAAATGTCGTAAAGAAAACACCCTCAGATCTGTCATTCCAAATATGCAAAAAGAAAAAGACTTAACATTGCAATCTATTTAACACAATCTCATTTTCAAAAACACAGGCACGCACGCGCACACATGCATGCGCACATGTACATCTACGCACAGACAGTGACCCATTCACCATCAACAAACACACGCACACGCACAGACACACACACGCGCGTGCAAGCATGCACATCTTTGCACAGTGACCCATCCACTATATCACACACCACATGCACGCACGCACGCGCACTCACACATCCTAATACAAGAACAGGACTATATGATTTTTCACAGTTTGGTTATTACTGAAGTATTTGCAAAGGTGTAACAATCGTAGGCCATTGCAAAGATTTGACAGCAATACACCCATTTTTTTCTATATGGAGTTACAAAGCAACTGGCATTTCAATCGGCACCATTTGACATTTCATTTCTATGTTACAGCCCAGCCAACCATAGAGGGCTATACCTAGGTTGTTAGAATGTCAAAATAGCTTTCATGTAAAAAAGAAAAACAAACAACAAAATGACAAAACATCCCTACATCTGTCATTTCAAATATGCAAAAAGAAAAGGACTTAATACTGCTATCTATTTAACTCGATCTTATTTCAATGCGCGCACACACACACACACACACACACACACACACACACACACACACACACAACACAGATACACGCATGCATGCACACGCACACACATCTATGCACAGTGACCCATCCACTATCACACACACACACACACACACACACACACACACACACACACACACACACACACACACGTACACGCACGCGCGTGCGCACACGCACACACATCCTAACACATGAACAAAACTCTATGATTTTTCACAAGGTGGTTCGTTACTGAAATATTTGTAATGGCGTGCAATAGGTAGGTCATTGCAAAGATTTGCAGCAACACGACCCGATTTTTCTACATGGAGTTACAAAGCAACTGGCATTTCAATCGGCACCATTTCATCTTTCGTTTCTGTTACAGCCCAGCCAACCACAGAGGGCCATACCTCGGCTTTTAGAATGTCAAATAGCTTTATGTAAAAAAAAAAATGACGTAAAGAAAACAGCCCCACATCTGTCATTCCAAATATGCAAAAAGGACTTAATGCAGCTGTCTGTTTAACACATAATCTGTTTCCACACACACACACACACACACCAACACACACACATCATGAAGCAGCACACACACACACACACACACACACACACACACACATCTACGCACACTGACCCATCCCTATCCGTCTCCACACACACACGCACGCCCCCCCCCCCCCCCCCAGCACACACATCCCTACCTTAACACATGAACAAATATATATAAATTTTTCAGTTTGTTGTTACTGAAATATTTACAATGGCGTACCAATGGTAGGTCATTGCAAAGATTTGGCAGCAACACAACCCGATTTTTGTACATAGAGTTACAAAGCAACTGACATTTCAATCGGCACCATTTCATCTTTCACTTTCATGTTACAGTCCAGTCCAACCACAAGGCCATACGGCTGTTACAATGTCAAATAGCTTTCATGTGAAAAAAAAAATATTTCAGAAAACACCCCAAATCGCTCATTCCAAACATGAAAAAGAATCCGACTTAATACTGTTATCTATTTGACTACAATTTATTTAACACACACATTCACACACACACACACACACACACACACCACACGTGAGCGCGCATGCATGCGCACACACACATCTACCACGGTGACAATCACCATCACTCACACACACACACACACACACACAGCACACACACACAATCAAACGCATGAACAATCTAAAATCGTCACAGTACCATTCGTTCTGAAATATTTGCAATGCACCAATGAAGCCATTGCAAGATTTGCAGCACACACCCGATTGTCTACTGATACAAACGGCATTTCAATCGCACCATTTTATCTTTCACTTCATTACACCAGACAAACACAGAGCATACTGCTGTATAATTCAAAATAGCTTTCAGTGAAAAAAAATGATCAGTTTTCACGTTGGTTCGTTACTGAAATATTGCAATGGCGTACCAATGGAAGGTCATTGCAAAGATTTGCAGCAACACGACCCGATTTTTTCTACATGGAGTTACAAAGCAACTGACATTTCAATCGGCATCATTTCATTTTTCATTTTCATGTTATACCCCAGCCAACCACAGAAGGGCCATACCTGGGCTTTAGAATGTCAAAATAGCTTTATGTTAAAAAAAAAATGACGTCAACAACCCACCCCCACAACTGTCATTCCAAATATGCAAAAAGAAAAGGACTTAGTGCTACCATCTATTTAACACATATTATTTCGAAACACACACAAACGCGCGCGCGCGCAGCGCACACACACACACAACACACACACCGAGCGCGCGCACGCATGCATGCACAAACGCACATCTACACACAGTGACCCATCCACTGTCTCACACACACACACACACACACACACACACACACCGCACGCACGCACATGCTCACGTGTGCCACACTCACACACACACACACACTCAATAACACAAGAACAAAACTTTATAGCTTTTCACAGTTGGGTTCGTTACTGAAATATTTGCAATGCCATACCAATGGAAGGCCACTGCAAAGATTTGGCAGCAACATTACCTGATTTTTTCTACATGGAGTTACAAAGCAACTTGGCATTTCAATCGGCACATTTCATATTTCACTTTTCATGTATACGTCCAGTAAACCACAGAGGACCATACCTCGGCTGTTAAATGTCAAAGTAGCTTTATGTGAGAAAAAAAATCTCTCATTCCAAACATGAAAAAAAAACCGACTTAATACTTTATCTATTTACACACAATTATTTCAACACACACACACACACACACACACACACACACACACACACACCCACACCACACCACACACACACGTGAGCGCAGCATGCATCCGCACACACCACACACGACATGACGCACCAGACCATCACCACACCACACACACATCACACACACACACACACACAATCAATAACACAAGAACAATCTATATATTGTCATGGTACCATTCGTTACTGAAATATTTGCAATGGCTACCGATGATAGGCCATTGCAAAGATTTGGCAGCAACACGTACCGATTTTTTCTACATGGAATTACAAAACAACTGTCATTTCAATCGCACCATTTCATTGTTGTTTTCATATACAGCCCAACGAACAACAGAGGACCATATCTGGGCTGTTAGCATGTCAAATGAGCTTTCATGTGAAGAGAGACAAAATACAGCGTGCAGAAACGCACCTATCTGCCACCCCCAAATATGCAAAAGAGAAAAGACTTAGGTTATGTATTTGGAAAATTTTATTTCAGCCACACACACACACACACACACACCACACACACGCACCGCACGCACACAACACACGCGCGCGCATGCATGCACACTGCACATCCACGCACAGTGATCCCATCCAACATCTTTGCACGCATGCACGCAACACACACACACACACGAACATACACACATCTTAATAGCACAATGCACAAAGCTATATAATTTATTACAGCATGGTTCGTCACTAAATGCTTGCAATACGTACCAATCACGGGCCATGCAACGATTTGACAGCAACACAAAACCATTTTTTCTTATATCTGGAGTTACAAAGCAACTGACATTTCAATCGGCACCATTTCATCTGTCGTTTTCCCGTTACAGCCCAGCCAACCACAGAGGGCCATACCTCGGCTTTTAGAATGTCACAATAGCTTTATGTAAATAAAAGACAAAGTAAACAGCCCCACATCTGTCATTCCAAATATGCAAAAAGGATATCATGCAGCTGTCTTTTTAACACATAATCTAATTTTCACACACACACACACACACACACGTGCGAGCATGCGCGCGCTCACACATACACACATGTGCATGCATGCATGCACATACACACACATCTACGCATAGTGACCCATCCACTATCTGTCTTTCTCACACACACACACACGCATGCGCGCCCGCACGCCCCTCCCCCCCACCACACACACCTACCTTAACATGAACAAAGCTATACAACTTTTCACAGTTTGGTTCGTTTCTGAAATATTTACAATGGCGTACCAATGGTAGGTCATTGCAAAGATTTGGCAGCAACACGACACGGTTTTTCTACATGGAGTTACAAAGCAACTGGCATTTCAATCGGCACCATTTCATCTTTCGTGTTCATGTTACAGTCCAGTCAACCATACCTAGGCTGTTACAGTGTCAAAATAGCTTTAATGCGAGAAAAAAAATTATTTGCAGAGAACACCCCAAATCTGTCATTCCAAACATGAAAAAAAGAATCCGACTTAACACTTATCTACTTGACACACAATCTTATTTTCACACACACACACACACACACACACACACACAACACACACACACTATAACGCATGAACAATGCTATATAATTCGTCACAGTACTATTCATTACTAAAATATTTGCAATGGCGTACCAATGATAGGCCATTGCAAAGATTTGGCAGCAACACGACCCGATTTTTTTTCTACATGGAAATACAAAGCAACTGCCATTTCAATCGGCACCATTTCATTGTTCGTTTTCCTGCTACAGCCCAACGAACCACAGAGGACCATATGTGGGCTGTTTGCATGTCAAAAGAGCTTTCATGTGGGACAGAGAGAGAGAAAAAAAGATGTGAAGAAAACGCACCTAAATCTGCCACGCCAAATATACAAAAAGAAAATGACTTAGTAGTGTTATGTATTTGGCAATTTCATTTCAGCCACATACACACACGCTCGCACGCACACGCATGCACGCGCGCACGCACGTACGCACACACACAAACGCGCGCGCGCGCGCGTACATGCGTGCACACATGCACATCCACGCACAGTGATCCATCCAACATCTTGCACGCATACACGCAAGCACACACACACAAACACGAACATACATCTTAATAGCACATGCACAAAGCTATATAATTTATTACAGAATGGTTCGTCACTAAAATGCTTGCAATGGCGTACCAATCACAGGCCACTGCAAGGATTTGACAGCAACACAAACCCATTTTTTCTTATATATGGAGTTACAAAGCAACTGACATTTCAATCGGTACCATTTCATCTGTCGTTTTCCCGTTACAGCCCAGCCAACCACAGAGGGCCATACCTCGGCTTTTAGAATGTCACAATAGCTTTATGTAAATAAAAGACAAAGAAAACAGCCCCACATCTGTCATTCCAAATATGCAAAAAGGACATCATGCAGCTGTCTGTTTAACACATAATCTGATTTTCACACCACAACACAACACACACACACACACACACACACACGACGCGCGCGCGCACGAGCTCACACACACACACGTGCATGCATGCATGCACATACACGCAGACATCTACGCATAGTGACCCATCCACTATCTGTCTCTCTCTCACACACACACACACACATGCGCGCCCGCACGCCCCCCCCCCCCCCCCCCCCAACCCACCTACCTTAACACATGAACAAAGCTATACAACTTTTCACAGTTTGGTTCGTTACTGAAATATTTACAATGGCCTATCAATGGTAGGTCATTGCAAAGATTTGGCAGCAACACGACACGATTTTTTCTACCTGGAGTTACAAAGCAACTGGCTTTTCAATCGACACCATTTCATCTTTCGTTTTCATGTTACAGTCCAGTCAACCATACCTAGGCTGTTACAATGTCAAAACAGCTTTCATGTGAGAAAAAAATTATTTGCAGAAAAAAACACCCCAAATAGGTCATTCCAAACATGAAAAAAGAATCCCACTTATCTATTTGACACACAATCTTATTTCAACACACACACACACACACACACACACACACACACACACACACTCTCTCTCTCTCTCTCTCTCTCTAACGCATGAACAATGCTATATAATTCGTCACAGTACTATTCTTTTTTTTTCATCCAAGCAGCGTTTAATTTCCAGTGCCCAGTTCTGTGGGTTTTTTTTTCTTTTCTTTTTTTTCTTTTTTTTTTAAATACTCGAATTCATATTCAAGGGAAACAGTTGCGACATACAAAAGTTTTCAATTTCAACCCAGACTTACTCTTCCTTCTCTTTTTTTTCCCTCCACCACCCCCGCCTTTACCAATTTTTTTTGTCTTTCATTTTTTTTTCCTTTTCTGTCTTTTTTATTTGCTTGATTTTCTTTTCTTTTTTTTAAATGTTCTTTATTTTAAGCTTTTTTTTTAAAGGCGGGCCTTTTTTTTTCTTTTTTTTTGTTCCCTTCAACTCTCACGCACCATGCGAGTCTATGTTTTATTGCTATTAATGGACACTATTTTGCCGATTTTAATGTTCTGGCTTTTGTTACAGCGCGTCAGGGTTTGGTTTTGTGCTAGTGTTTAGTGTTGTGACACTTTCACACTGTGTGTAACGAACAGATACAAAGGTTATAGGAAAAAAAGAAAAGATAAAGAAAAAAGTAAAAAAAAAAAAAAGAAAGGCCCGGACAACTTCCGGGAACCATCCTTCAAACGAAAGACGTCACAGTACGATTCGTTACTGGAATATTTGCAATGGCGTACCAATGATAGGCCATTGCAAAGATTTGGCAGCAACACGACCCGATTTTGTTCTACATGGAATTACAAAGCAACTGCCATTTCAATCGGCACCATTTCATTGTTCGTTTTCATGCTACAGCCCAACGAACAACAGAGGACCATATCTGGGCTGTTAGCATGTCAAAAGAGTTTTCATGTTGAAGAGAGAAAAAATAAAAACGTGCAGAAAACGCATCTAAATCTGCCATGCCAAATATGCAAAAAGAAAATGACTTAGTAGTGTTATGTATTTGGCAATTTTATTTCAGCCACACACACACACATACACACGCACGCACGCGCGCGTACACGCAAACACGCGCGCGCGCGCGCATGCACATCCACGCACAGTGATCCATCCACCATCTTGCACGCATGCACGCAAGCACACACACACAAACACGAGCATACACACATCTTAATAGCACATGCACAAAGCTATATAATTTATTACAGAATGGTTTGTCACTAAAATGCTTGCAATGGCGTACCAATCACAGGCCATTGCAAGGATTTGACAGCAACACAAAACCATTTTTTCTTATATGTAGAGTTACAAAGCAACTGACATTTCAATCCGCACCATTTCATTTTTCATTTCATGCTACAGCGCAGCCCAGCCAACCAGAGGGCCATACCTGGGCTGTTAGCATGTCAACATTGCTTTCATTTTTAAAAACAAAGGACGTACAGAAAACGCCACCAAATCTGTCATTCCAAATATGCAAAAAGAATGTGACTTAATACTATTATCTATTTGACACATTATATTATTTCCACACACCACACACACACACACGCACTAATAAATCTACGCACAGACAGTGACCCATTCACCATGTCACAACACACACACACACACACACACACACACACACACACATATGAACAAAGCTATATAACTGATCACAGTATGGTTTGTTACTGAAATATTTGCAATGGCGTACCATTGATAGGCCATTGCAAGGATTTGGCTGCAACGAGACCTGATGAATTATACACAGAGGTTAAAAGCAACTGGCATTTCATCGGTACCATTTCATTTTTCATTTTCATGTTACGGCCCATCCATCCACAGAGGGCTATATCTGGGCTGTTAGCATGTCGAAACAGCTTTTATGTTACAAAAAAACTGACGTGCAGAAAACACCCCCAGATCTCTCATTCCAACATGCAAAAAGAAAATGACTTAATATTATCTATTTGACACAATCTTATTTCAACCTACACACACACACACACACACACACACACACACACACACACACACAGTGACCGCCACCCTCACGCCTTCATATCCATCAGCAGGCGTGCCCAAATACACATGAACGCAGCTATACATCTACAGTCTATAACAGTATGGTTTAGTACTGAAATGTTTGCAAATGGCTTACAAAAAAAAAAAACGCCTGCAAAGATTTGGCGCAACACAACCCACTTATTTGTCCACAGAGCATTAACGTAAGTGGTACTAAACGCACCAAGATTCAAATTTTCAGTTTAATCTTTTCAGCCCAGCCGACCGCATAGGGCCACATCAGGGCTCTCACTATGACAAAAGCAAAACAAAACCACCACCTAATTGTCTTTCAGGATACGCTAAAAATAGCTTAGAACTGCGTTTATTGCAAAATCTAGCGCACACACGCACATACGAAAATGCAGGTGAGCACATGCATGCACATCTACACAGTCACCCAACATTGAAAAAAAAGGGGGAAAAAACCCCCACACACAAAATCCCCCGCGCGTATCTTATCACACATAGTCGACGCTACACACACACACACACACACACACACACACACACACTCCATTACTATATCATCGTTCATTACATAAATATTTGCTATGGCGTACATACGACAGGCCCTTGCAGACGTATTGGCAACATGATGCATTATTGATATATGGAGTTATAATGAAGCAATTGGCATTTTTCAGCGCCAAGATTTCACTTTTCGTTTCCATTTATTATAGCCCAGCCGACCACTGGGGGCCATATACGGGCTTTTGTCTGATCAAAACCGTTTCCTTGGATAAAAAGAAAAAAAAGCTATTCCCGATAGGGCTATACCAAATATGCTTAGAGACTAATGTAATACTCTAACTTAAAGCGCACGCACACACGAGAGAGAGAGAGAGAGAGAGAGAGAGAGAGAGAGAGAGAGAGAGAAAAGGAAAGAAAACTAACACCATGAGAAAAACCACATGCACGCGCGCGCGCTCACACACACACACACACACACACACACACACACACACACACACACACACGCGCGCGCGCGCGCACACACACACACACAGAGAACTCAAAACATACACACACCATGAGAAAACCACACACACACACAACCCAGAATAGATGCACTTGCGCACATATACTCACGCACGCAAGCACACCCACACATACCTCAACACGCATAAACACACACAGACCCCCCCCCCCCCCCACACACACACACACACACACTGTCCTTACACATGAAACGAGCCATGCATGCACAATTCAAACAGTGACTGTAACTGAAATGTCTGCAGTAGTGTTTCACTGATAGACCCTTGCGAAGATTTGTCAGCAACACGACCCATATATTTCTATTAAAAGTTTTTAGCCCAGCCGACCACAGAGGGCCGTATCAGGGCTTTTACCCTTTCACAACTGCAAGTACGAGGGGAAAAAACCTCCCTCTCCACCCTCTATGTCATTGTAGACATAATCAAAACCACTTAAATCTTCATTTATTGCAAAATCTGTCTCTCTTCTCCCCCTCTCTCCCGTACACACACACACGCGCGCGCGCGCGCGCACACACACGCTTCCTAGTTTCATTTCGTTTACACCCAAGCCGACCACAGACGACCGCATGTTAGCTGTTACTATATCAATATCGTTTACAAGCAAAAACAAACAAAAATGGAAGGAAAAAACCACTAATCCCAAATTGCCAGTCATCACATGCTATGAAGATCAGCTTACATCGTCAAAGATCACGAAGCAAAAAAGAGAATCTATGACGACCTCCATCAATGCAAGTTCCATCACAACACAACTTCAAAGGTCCAGTTCAAAGTCGGACTTTCTGACACGCGACGAAGAAATAATCCAACACATTTTGGCTCGCAATTCACGACTGGAAAGTTTCAGAGATGAAGAGGTTTCAAAGCACTGCAGTTCATTCAACCTTCCATGAACACTGAGCGAGCAAAATGCGCGCTCACATTCGGTTGAACACAACCTTGTCAGAAAACGGACGTCACACAACATAAACACAGCTTACAAAAGTTCCAATTCCAAGGTTATATACTGCAGCCATATCCAGTCCTGAATGACGGCCCTTGCAGTGTGTCGCATGCCAGATTCAGTCCCCCTGGACTATACACAAATCCTCACTGATGTTGGGACGGCGAACATACACAGCGTCATTCAACTTTCCATCATGCAACTGGAGTTGAAAATTACATTTGATGCCTCATGATGATTTGACGTGGACTGCTCTCTGCGGATTGCCGGTGCCGGGGCTGCGGTGAGACAAGCTAGGCTGTGGATGTTAACTAGCAGGAGGAACGAGGGGAGTGAGTGCAGTGCCACTGAATTGGCGCGGAAGACGAAATCGGGGGAAAATGCATGAAAAATGTCATGTAGAACAATACAAACAAAAAGCCTTGACAGAGGATCTAATTACCACAAAATCTGAGATAAACCACACACACACACACGCACAGAGAGAGAGAGAGAGAGAGAGAGAGAGAGAGAGAGAGAGAGAGAAAAGACAGACAACAGACAGACAGACAGACAAACACGACAGACAGAAGAAAACACAAAAGCCTGTGAAAGGAGACAACAGGCCGTAGGAAAGAAGAACGCTAACCTGGGAATTAAGCTTAAGCCCTAGAAAAAACGACTCCTATGGTTAGATGACCCCAACACTTTGCAAGCTTGGTACCCTTCACCATAACCATGAAAGGACACTGAACACCAGATAAGAAAACACTAAACCTTACGAAAAAAGGAACTGTAAATGTTATAAAAGGGAGACATTAGAACCTATTAAAAGATAAACATGAAGCATGTGCATGGAGAACACTAAACCGTATGTAAGGAGTTCATTAACCCTTTAAAAGTAACACTTTGAAAGACCACTCAGAGGACAGTCAAGCCATATGAAAGAACTCCATGAAAATACAAACGGTTAGAAAAAATAATCCTACGAGGAAAAAAAGGAATTAAAAGCTATAAAGGTATTACACACGTTGACATCGATTACTATTGTCAGACTGTCTGTGGATTAACGAATACTCGAATCAGGAGGCACACCAGGTGCGCACGAGGAAACAATTTCAGGATCAGAATCAAAGGTTTGCTCGGCACTCCGCAGCTCTGCTGCGACGGATCTGAACACATGCGTCCATGTTCCACATCCCTGAATCACGAGACTGTGCTACATAAAGCTCGACTGAACCTTCAATGCCTTTCCGCAAAAAAATAGCTCCCCTGGTACCCCCTTTTGCATCCTTGTTCCGCAGAACACCGACATGGGCAACCATTTCGACGATGGTGATGACGTGACAGACAGACAATGCGCTAGTTAAGAGAAGCCACGTCAATTAATGAATGAGAAACCTTAAGACCCGGAAGAGAAGACGCCACAGCGAACGAGGAAGATAACTAACCCAGAAAAAGAAGACCCAAAGTTCTTTGAATGAAGGGCGTACTTAACCAGGCAAAGAAGACGATAAAAAAAATTGTTTGAAGGCACTGGATCCTTAGAACAAGAAACGAAGACTGTAAACAATCTGAAAGACGATGTCGAGCCTCTCTAAAGAAAAAGGTACTCCAGTTTATGCATAAGGAGTCCCAAGCCTTTCGACGGACCACTTGACTGAAAGAACAGCAAAACCTACACTGAAAGGAAGACAAAAGGGGGAAAAAAGAGAAAGGTAAGAAAAAAGAACAAGTCTATACTTTCCTTGTTATCGGCTGCGTCCCTCCACTTTACTCGGTCTTGGTCTTCATTTCTGTGGCCGTTGGCGTAGCAGCATCTTGTATCTGTTTTCATGTCAACATTTTTCATTAGTCATTTCATATCTGCAATTTACTGAAACAGGTTTTTCTGAAATATCTAAAAGAGTGAAGCATGATAGGGGAAAACCTGACACGAGTGTCTAGTTCTACACGTAACTTGTGTGTGTGTGTGTGTGTGTGTGTGTGTGTGTGTGTGTGTGTGTGTGTTGAGAGAGAGAGAGAGAGAGAGAGAGAGAGAGAGAGAGAGAGAGAGACAGACAGACAGACAGACACACACACACAAAACATTAGGCGTGAGCGAGCGAATGAGTGAGTGAGGAGAGGGAGATAGGGAGAAATAGAGAGACAGAGAAATACACACAACATGACACAGACATACGGACGAAAGATTAACACACTCTAGAAGATAGAAACAAAACATGAGAAAAACCCACATCCTAACGTTCAAAACATTTACTATGTCTCTCTCCATTTGACCTGAAAATGTACATGCTCTGAAATAAGCGTTTAAAACAGATTTCTTCCACACACGCGCGCGCGCGCGTGCGTGCGTGTGTGTGTGTGTGTGTGTGTGTGTGTGTGGGTGTGTGTGTGTGTGCCGCGTGTGTGTGCACGAGCGCGTGCGCACTGCATGTGCATGTGCATGTGCGTATGTGAAGACTTCCTTCGGTAAGGATGTTTTCTGGTAGCGGGAAAAAAAAAAACATTCGTCGAAACCCACTCTCTCCCATTCTCCCTCAACTGAAATCACCAGGAAAAACTGACGGCTGAAATCCCTGTAACATGCCAATGTTATGATTACTGTTATTACTGACAGCGCTCATGTGGCGCCCATCCCCGTTGGGTTTGAGACCAAGTTCTAAGCGCTTAACAATCCAGTCGTTTATAAAACAGGCTGACGTACCCGAGTAGAGCCGACAGAGCGGCCTGCTGGCACTGAGCATTTGTTTCCCCATGTCATTCAGTCGGTTGTCAATCCCTCATCCTTCAATTCCAATGGCATGTTCGGAGGTCGGACGGAGAGGAGAGGGGAGGGCAGAAAGGTAGAGTTCGGAGCTACTGCCCCTTTCTGCTTCACCCCGACTCATTCTGGAACCAAGAAAAAGAGATGCTTAGGATGATGAATACAAAACAATGTAACACTAGTACCACCCAACACACACACACAAACACAAATTGGACTCCTGTAATGCTTTAAAATTAACCTCTTTCTACCAGTTTATATGCGAAGGGATAAAAACAAAACATTAAAACACAACCATCACCAAAAACAAAGAAAGAAAAAGAAACAAGACCCCTGAAACGCCCTCAAAGCTCCCCCCCCCCCCTTTCTGATCTACCTCAAACTGACTCCCCTTTCCCAAGTTTAACTTCTGGGAAGTCCTTTTGATGCAAAACATTTTCCTCCAAAATCTCGGGCTTATTCTAGAACTGCGCCAGATTTGCTCTCCATGTGTGTTGTGTGTGTGTGTGTGTGTGTGTGTGTGTGGTGTGCTTTGGCGTGGTGCGTGCGTGCGTGCGTGCGTGCGTGCGTGCTGGTTTGGAGGATGGTTGGGTGGAGGCGAGTGGGCATGGAAGTGGGGCACATCTATATCTGGCACTGCCCCATAATATGCGGGAATTATTTTTAAGCATTTTGTTTTACCAAACGATTCCCGCGGACTTTGTGGCAGATAGGAAGCCATTTCGGGGCAGGCCTAAAATATTACCCAGCCCCTCTCCCCCTCTTTTTTGTGTGTCCTTAAGGCCCACAGTTTTATCAGTGGACAGTCCTTTTTGGGATAGGCCCAGAATAGCCCGATTCTCCTCCCTCCCCCCCTATCCGCCCCCACCCCACCCTCGTCTACATGTCCTATCCACCGATGGGAAAAGTGCGGTATATTCCCACCTTCATGACAGTATGTATGCCAGCCTTCATCAGCGATGTGTTGAGGGTGAGGCTAAACAAGGATTGAACGCCTTCCTAACTACATTGAACCAAGGTAGCAAAAGTCAAAACTGGTCCTTTCCAACTGAATATTGTACGGAAATAATTAACGTACCGAGATGGTGTAGTGGTGGTGATGATGGGGTCGGGGGAGGGTGTCTTTCTGGTACTATCCAACATTACTTGCTCCCGGGGAAAGATTAGGCCGATACGAGGAAGATACATTACCAATACGTCACACAAGAAACGCCATCCAGGTACATACTGCGTAACCATGAGTGTAGGGAAGGGATGGGGGCAATTTTACTCTTGCCCTTATATCTGGAACTGAACTGAGCAACATCACGTCATGCGCGCATGCTGAAAAAAAGAAAGAAAAACACTTCCTTCCCCTAGATTTGGGTGCGCAATAACCATAACTTGCGTATGCTGCAGAAGGTTGGGGGTGGGGGTGTGGGTGGGGGGGGGGGGGGTACTCCTGTCCTGTCCTACATTAATTTCCCTTAAAAACACTGGGCACCCCACCCTCGTTCTGCTGATCTAAGTAAAACGAAGATCGTGCTTCTTGTCCCATTAAGCGTCAGAGCCCTAACTTATCATAAAAGAAAAGGGGGAGGGGGTGGGGTTCGTTCGTGGACTGCTCCTCTTACCTCTTGGGCAATAGATCCAGGGCAGGGCGACGGTTGTTGGGTAGGGAGCCGATTCGGAGCGTTACCTGCCCATCACCCTTCCCCCTCACATTCCCCCGCCCTCTCCGGTACAAAATGATTAGCCTTGTGTTGACGATAGGGAAAGAGATTGCCGCTTCTTTTGGCGTCTGTCTGCGTGCGCATGCGTATGCGTATGCATGTGTGTGTGTGTGTGTGTGTGCGTGCGTGCGTGCGTGCGTGCGTGCGCGCGTGTGTGTTGGTGTATGTGTGTGTGTGTGTGCGCGCGCGCGCGCATGCGCGCGCGTGCGCGTGCGCACGAGTCTTTCCGAGTCTGCGTGTGTCTTTGTGTCCGCGCTTTTCCTGTATTCGTGGTGTTCCTATGTGTACCTGTGCGTGTCTATGAATCTGTGTGTGTGTGTGTGTGTGTGTGTGTGTGTGTGTGTGTGTGTGTGTGTGTGTGTGTGTGTGCGTGCGTGCGCGTATGCAGGCGCGTATGTATGCATGTATGTCTGTGCGTGTGCGCGCCCGCCCATGTGTATGTGTGTGTGTGTGTGTGTGTGTGTGTGTGTGTGCGCGCGCGCGCGCGCGCATGTGTAAAGACAGAAAATGGAGATTGAGTTCGTGTGTGTGTTGAGGGAGGGAGGGGGAAGAGAGGAAGAGAGAGAGAGAGAGAGAGAGAGAGAGAGAGAGAGAGAGGAGGGGGGGAGGGGGGACAGTGAGAGGCTAATTAGTTCATTTATAGTCTGTTCACCTGCTTTGATGATTCCAGATCCTGAGCAAATTCAGACAATATGTCGATGATTACAGCGATGAAACAAAACTAAAAACACAAAATGGCGAAGTGGAGGGGAGAGGGGATTGCGGGTAGTAATGGTGATAGACAAGGAGGTTGGGGGCGAGGATCACGGACAGAACTGGATGACTGGGAAGCATTTATAACGAACAGACAATGGACAGTGCAGAAAAACAATGACTGTCCAGTTTTAAAGACTACTTTGGAATGTTTTTTTTTTTTTTTTTTAAATTCCAGTATGACTTTAGCATTGGAAACCGGCAACGCATGTTCAACTGCTGCACGAAAAACCGTACTTGTTGCGGAAAATGATGTAAAAACGTTCATCAGTTCTACCTTAGGCCTACGTATGCATGCAAACAATTTCTGTCCGATCCTTTGTAGATGGATAACTTAATGTAATATGCTCGCAAAACGTTTGACCACGCTTCAAAGACCTCGATCTTTTAACAGAGGACTCACGCGAGTCACAAGGGAAAAAGATCTGCCAAGGTCTCCTTCCTTATTAATTTTTAAAAATTATTTCTTGCTCCCTGTTTTCAGGACGATTAGCACATTCTTCATGAATAAACCCCGATGCCAAGAAATCTAACAGAAATAAGGGGTCGTTACTTCCATCTGAATGCCATGGAATATATCCTTCACTTGAATTATGAGATTTATGACATAGGCTAACGATGAAAGAGGCTGCAAAATGGATTCGGAGTCCACACAAAAGAAAGCATGGAAAAAATCAGTTGATCAACCAAAAATAACTAAGCAAAACAATCGCAACGAGTTCCGTCGTGAAAACTGTCAAACCTCTTTGAAAATGAGATTTCTCCATCTTCAGCGAGGATAAAATAATTCCGGAATCTGCTTACCGATCTTCTAATAAGAGAACCCATTTACAGGGAGATCAACGACTTTAATGACCACCCCACTCTACAAGAGGACCTCAAGTCACTAGAGTCATGGGCTGACAAATGGGGCATGCGGTTCAATGCTTCAAAATGTTACATCATGAGCATTGCAAAATCATCTACCTCCTCCTACTTCTATTCCCTAAATAATACCATCCTGCAGCAAGTCTCTCATAACCCATACCTCGGTATCCAATTCGCTGACAACCTCAAGTGGTCTCAACACATCGCCTCCATCACAAAGAAGGCAAATAGCACACTAGGATTTCTCCGGCGAAACCTCAGGCACAGCCGTACCTCCTGCACTTGTACGCCCTGTCCTGGAGTATGCAGCAATCATTTGGGACCCGCACATGCAGCAAGAGATCAACATGCTGGAACGCGTACAAAGAAATGCAGTGCGCTTCATAGCAAACGACTACCGCTCCACCACGCCAGGTTTCATAACGGGTCTGTTAAGAAACATGAGCTCACTACACTCCAAGAACGGCGGCTTCAACTACGGCTGGGATTCTTTTACAGGGTGGTTGAGGGTCTGGTGCCAGCGATCACCCCGAGTGACTTCATCACACCTCAGAAACCAGGACGACGCATCCGCTCCACCAGAGACAACAAAACGTACCTGACACAAAACCCAGTGGAGAACTACATACGAAACAATGATAGGTGCTACTGCATTCCTGAAACACACACCGATCAGTACCGTAACGCATACTTCCCAAAGACAATAACTGAGTGGAACCACCTCGACGATAACATCGTCCACCAAAAGTCAGTCGACAGCTTCAAGTCGGCTCTGGCAAAAGCCAGAAGCCGATAATATCATCACGCTGCGCACCCCGCACCGTCGCGCCTATGCCAGTAAATGGATGTCAGCGACGTACCGATCCAGATCCAGATCCAGAACCAGCTGTGTAAATCTCGACTATTGGGGGCATGTTTGTGCTTCACGAGTTCTAACAGACGAGGAGGTGTGTATTCAGATTTTCATCCTCTTTTCCCCCCTGAATATCAGTGCCAGCTCATTAATTTACCTTGATGGCGAGGGCGGAGTCTTCATAAAGTACTTACACCGTGTGGGTTAACATGACCAAAGGTTTCATCTTTTTATTCCTTTGCGCTTTTTTAACAGTCCTAGTCATACTTTGCATTTAACTCCGTTTTAAACATAATTTTCTATTGAATTTGCTCTAATAATATATTCTGCTGACGCTAATTTCTTTTGATAATGGGGTAAACTCATATTAGTGTGTACGTTTCCCCGCGTATTTGTGTGAAAAGGAACGCATATGGTTAACTTGCAAATTTGCTACCCAAACTAATCGGGTATAACGAATAAAGTCGCACTGAACGCCCGAGTTTTGGAATCTTGGCACCTGAGGGGTTATGCCAATAGTTTCCAGAAAGTGCAAGCTTTTCATGGATTTGGATAATATTGTATAAAACGTTTTTGGTCTGACAATTTCTTTCCCATCAAGCTAGAATTTCTTCAGGATTTTGTGGATCAGGCCAATTATCTAAAAGAAACATACTCGTTTTTTTCCACTGAAATTTCCTGATCATTTTGCTTCCATACATCTATTTCAAAGATTCAGCCAAATTCTGTTTAACAAACATGGTTCACATAACCATACGACGCAAATCTTTTCCACAGGAGAATGTCAATCCAAATCGTTATCATCTACACACCAAACAATGTGAATAATTTCTAATGATATTTTGGTTATCATATGACAATATGAGGTATTCCTACACTGCGATAAGCAACTCTCCGTTGCATTTACCTTTGAAGCTAAACTTGACAAAACCAACTGTCACCTTGTCTTTGATTATGACCAACTTTATGTAATATTTGACGTATTAACACCAGATGCAAAAGGTATGATGAGAAATAGGCTGCATTTCTTCCAAATAGAAATGTTCATACCATTATCCTCTCTGAAATAGGTATTCTTCAATTTAAATATTGCCAGTTTGTGCAACCAATGTTCCGCCGATGAGATCGACCTAAGGAACAGCAAAAGAAACTCGCCATCGGACTTGACAGTGCATCAAGTATACTGTTCCAAAAAAGTTAAGGACCAACATTTCACCGACTTATAAAAAAGAAAATTGGGAATGATCAATCTCCAAGTGTAACATGAATTTATTGAATATGTGAAAAGTGTGTAAAGACAATGACAAGTCCGAGGAATCAACAAACTGGAATCGAGCGCAGTATAAACACCCCCACCCCCAAATTTGAAAGTCACACGAGGAGTGTTTGTTCAATGTCATGGTTAATAACGTGTGTGTCCCCCGTTATTGGCAAGGCATTCAAGGCAGCGTTGTCGCATGGAGTTCACCAGTGTGCGCAGAAAGGCCTGGGGGACAGCAGCCCACTCCTGCTGGAGTGACTCAAAAGCTGACCCAGATTAGCAGGAGGAGGACGACGCTGCTGCAGTCTCCGGCCCAACTCATCCCAAAGATGTTCGATGGGGTTCAGGTCTGGGCTGTTTGCGAGCCACTGCATTCTGTTGACACCAGCAGCTTGGAGAAACGTGTTTACTGCTCTGGTGCGATGGGGCCGTGCATTGTCGTCTTGAAAGACTGCCTGAGGTCCAAGCTGTTGAAAGGCTGGCAGCACCAGGGGTTGCAAAATCTCTGTTTGGTAGCGAACACCATTCAAGTTCCCTGCCACATTGTAGAGAACCGTTCTGTAGTGTGTGCTTATGCCGCCCCAAATCATAACGGATCCCCCACCATAGCGGTTCCTTTCCAGGACAGCTTCTGCAAAACGCTCCCCACGGCGTCTCCAGACCCTGTTCCGTCTATCGGTGGGATCCAGGCAGAACCGCGACTCGTCTGTAAACATCACGTTAGCCCACTGTTCATGTGTCCATCTCACGTGCTGCGTGCACCATACTCGGCGTGCTGCTCTGTGGGCATCAGTCAAACGCGGTGTTATGGCTGGTCGTCGAGCACGGTGGTTAGCGGCGTGTAGGCGGTTTCGTATGGTCTGATCACTGACAACAGTGTTGGTGGCATCTCTAAGGCGACGTCTGATGTTTGCACTTGCTGTTCTTTCTTGTGTGGCCTGCCTTTCAATGTATCGGTCCTCTCGTGGTGGTGTTATTCTGGGTCGACCAGAGCGTGGTCGTTCTTGCACTCTTCCTGTCTTGAAAGCGTTGTCCGAGTCTGCTAACAACAGAGTGTGATACCCCAAGTCTCCGTGCCACCTCCCGGAATGCAGCTCCTTCTTGGAGCCATCCTATTGCTCTTCCTCGATCCAGCTCGTTCAGTCTTCGACGTGGAGGCATGCTGTTGCATTGCATTTTTCGCCAGTACAGTGGCTTTTAAAGACATTTGGTTGAGCATACTTTATGACCTACAGCCTGATTTAGCTCGTGCTTCACATTATTTTGATTCAGCACATGCTCCTCGGATCCCACGCACATCAGAAATTCACCCCAATTTGTTCAAAAAATGACAAGTCGCGACACGTGTTTTTCAAGGCGGTGAGAAATGTGTGCCACAAAATTGCAGTTGCCGCATTCACTATCAATTTGTGCGTGTGGTTCAATTTGTTTGGACCACAAAGGCGGTACAATTGAATTTTTGTGAATTTTAAAAGTTTTTGTGCATTCTCAATGTTGGTCCTTAACTTTTTTTGAACAGTATACATCAGTGGAATGGAAGAAGTCAGAGAAAAGCACTATCCTGATAAACATTGATGAAAACCTTGCAGAACCTAACATTACACTAAACGAACGAGCAGGCAAAAGAAATGGCCCACTTGAAGCATATCGGCTCCGTCCAGAAAAGTTTGCGAGTTCAGCAAGTGTGGTCAAGATCTTGTTCTGTCCGCCCTGACAAAACGGGCGTCATGTGCTAAACAGGGTCCACTGGCCTCTCGGTGAAGATGAACTTGTACCATGCACTGGTGAAAACCATCTTTTGCTACGGTTGCAAGTGCTGGCCGTCGACAGAATTTATTGTATGAAATATAGGCCTTTTGGGAATAAGCGCGGAGGTGGATACTCCGTACTAGGATTATGCGACAAATTATGTTTACATCAGGCAGCAAATCAACATACATTCTGGCATTAAAAAAACCCTGTCCAACTCTTCTCAAATGCTGTGGGCCTGCCTGGTACGGGAACAGGAACCATAGCGCCCAGTCATGACAACCTGACGCAGGGAGTGGTCGTACCTCATGCAAACCAAAGGCGGTATTGGATGGACGCCAAAGACTGAATTAGTTACGGGTAAAAATCCTTACCTTGTCTATGCCCCTTTCCTCACCAACTATCATCTACCCCACCCACTATCATCTACTGTCTTGGGACAGTATATAATGGAAGTTAATACCAACGGCCTTCTTCCGATTCCTCTGATCTGTGTATGGACATCAGATAGCTCTGCACACTTACACACTTCATTGGACTGAACACTGTGCATAGGTCACCGCTTTCTCATTTAAGTCGGTCAAAATTCCTCTGCGACAGCGTTGAGTTTAGAGCTCACGGCCCTGGTTTCATTTGTTCATAAATGCGTATTTTCGTTAAAACTTTACAATCTTTCCCACAAGTCGTACACTATCATTCTTCACCCATAAGCTGTCCATTGAACAAAATCCGTGCCAATACTTTTTTTTTATCCGATTGTTCAGGTCAGAATTGAAACAAGGGGCAGCCCTGTGCATAGTTTAATCCTAATTTCAGCACGTTCACAGTTCATCAGAACTAATCGAAGAAGCCATATCAAATCTATATTTCTCACAAAATCAAGACCAAATGTATTGCTGGAAAATTAACTGACAAGTAAAAGCAATAGCTGTGCGTAACAAATTGCCGTATTATACAGAACTTTAAAACATCTGACCGAGTATAGAAAAACAGTACAATTTTTGTTCACAATCTGTTCTCGTAAATGTAGACTGCTTTCAGAATTGAACAGATTTTTCAATTGTGTAGGTGAAAGAAAGAATTCCCCCAACTGTCCCCTGCCGCTCTCCCCCTCCCACCTCAATCACCCCATCGTCGCCCCCCCCCCCCCCCCCCCTCAGATAATGCAAACAATTTAAGACATCTTTGACGAAAAGAACTACCTGAATACATTTCATTTGCACGTTAGAGAAATGCCACATACATGAGTTTGGTAAAACACATACATTCACCTGATTTTTTTTTATATTTCCTTTCAGTAGTGTCCCCAAGTGATTGCCAGATATTTACCTCGCCTTCCGGATGTTCTGTGCTAGTAACTATCCTTTTATGTCACTCTTCGTACCATTTTCCCTCCTTTTTTTCTTTCTCGACTGTCCAAACTATTTCTCTTTGTGAGCCATTCTCCCGCCCGTCTTTGTTCTGGAAAACTTTACCATATCTTTAAAATGGCAATATATGACACGCTAGCTTTCTTGAAATCCGGCAGTTGGTGAAAATTGTACACTGCTGTCCAGTGTGAACAACTAATCCTTCTGCAATGTCTGTCCAATATGGGGTGTGTGTGTGTGTTTGTGTGGTGTGTGTGTGTGTGTGTGTGTGGTGTGTCGTGTGTGGTGTGTGCGTGTGTCTGTGTGTGTGTGGTGTGTGTGTGTGTGCGCGCGCGCGCGCGCGCGATTTTTTCCCATTTCTTCATGACTTTTCAAGATTCTGCAAGTGAGAAATCATTAGGAATGCCTGGCGCTCTCAGCACTGCCACGTTTTACAAACCAAGTCAATAGTTAACTACCATGTCTTCAACCGCTTTTGCTGCTTGCTTCTTTCCAGAATAACCACTTTTTTTTTTACCTGACGCGTTCCCTACCCATCCCCCCCCCCCCCATATTTTTCCAGCCCTGAAAAGGCTCTGTACGATCGGCTGACTGAACTAGTAAAACTTGAACTCCTTCCGTAGCTTCTGTTTAAAAAAAATGGACAAAACAAAACAAAAAAAAAAAAAAAACCCGACGAAGACCTACGTTTCGTGCCTCACCTGCATCCTCGCTTGACGGCCTCATGCGTTGTCTTGTTCCCGGTGCTGTTATCGTCTCATCTCCGTTGTCGTCCCTGTGCTTCATGCCGATCTCTTTCGGACGTCATCCCCGTCACCTTGTCTTCTCTTTCCCGTCACGCCATCCCAAGCTCCGCCCATGCCCGAGTTCCGTGTCTAACACAAACAATTCAGAATGTTCAAAGGCATTTCTAACAAGTCTCACACGTGCGCAAGTAGAACACGTACGACGGGGGGGGGACCCCAAAACAAAGGGCGCGCAAACGAATGACTTTCAGGCGATGAAAACGGCCACGAAGTTTCAGTAATTCCTTACCCACTTGACTGACCAGTCTCTTCTTTCTCGTTACGAGCAACTTATGTCGAATCTGACGCAGGTGTAAATGACGTATGGGCCACGGCGGTAATTTCGGGGAATACTATGCGGCTCCGGAGAACAGCTTAAAGCATGCACGGGCGGGGGGAAGAAGCGACGAGTTCAGATAACGGGGAAGAGACAGGGAGAATGGAAGGGGGAGGAAGTGGGGATCAGAGCAGGAAAGAGGGACTGGCGAGTGTGCAGGTCTTGGATTTGAAGTCTTCGACTGAAGGATGAGCCAATGGTCATGACTTGATGAATGAATGCCGCAGCGCTCTCCGGCAGGTTGAGCTCATTTGAACTTCCAGACTCGGCCACACGCTGATCCGGCAACAAGGGATACTCAGGAGTACCAG
This sequence comes from Conus canariensis, assembly GCA_033310375.1. NCBI lineage: Eukaryota > Metazoa > Mollusca > Gastropoda > Neogastropoda > Conidae > Conus > Conus canariensis. The sequence goes on from CM065716.1 coordinate 96,084,388, forward strand.
GCGATCACAAGGAAACATTTCAAAAACAGACCTTTCCTGAAACATCTCTGGTACCACTGTTCTGTTTTTTTTTCTCACAGATATCCGACTCCGGAAACCAGAGCAGCCGTGTGTTAAACAGGAAGGCCACAGGCCGAGTGCTCCATGCACCAACTCTGACACCTGTAGTGTCCACCTGACGAGCACTCGCAAGCAGCACCAGTCCAGTTGACCGGCTTGTAGCTACACAACAGATCGGATGAAAAACCATACAGTTCCCTCCAAACAATGTGAAGACTAATCAGAGGCATATCTATATATGTTTTCAGGTACTCTAATCACAAGTACCTCATCCATGCAAAAATTCAACATTACAGCAGCGTCCTGCATATCAAAAGATTGTCGGGAACAGAATGGTGCATTTGACCAGAATATGAATCTACGAGCAACTGAAGTCCAACAAAACACTTCAGACAAGACGACCAACTAAGATGACGAGCCACGTGGACTTCGAAGTTTCTGAACACTCTGTCGTGTCCCACAGATGGATAAAATCAAGGGAGGCATTACACACCATGATTCCTGCTCACTGCAGACCCCCACCATTCGATGACGGACTGTAAAGCAGGACTCAGCAAAACGTACCAACGACCAACTGAAAACCAGACTGCTCACATATCCAAAGAACACAGCCACTGCACTTCAAGACGGACTTACCAAAGACCTCAGGCACTGGCGCCATGGTGAGGCAAGGGGCGGTAAATCTCGTCAAGTCTGAACGCCAGAAACGCATTTTGGTTCAGATCTCAACGAACAGAGCCAGATAGGCACAAAGGCCGTGTTGAAATCTACCAAGGCTTTCCGACATTCTTTGAGCTTTACTTTTTATCGAAAATATTAACTCGAGGGGAAAAAATTACTCATCGCGTTTAAGCTTGGTTGGCCAAATATCTGGAAGGAATACACAATCCGTCAAAACTTCAAAGAACTGCCGAGTCGTTCAGGATGTGCTGCCCTGCAATAAGACGTAAATCTATGTCAGTCCATGGCTTTATGATAAGGTCCATATTAACTAGGTCCATATTCATAATCACTTTTGCAGTTATGATGACATGAACCAGTTCTTGACAATACACACCCAGCGCACATGGGGCTGAACTAAAGTATAAACCAGCTCACAAGGAGCTCAAATAACCAGAAGATAATTAACAGATACATTATGGCTAGGTTATGAATTCAATCACTTTACATTTTATGACAAACGTTTCATTCCTAAAAGAGACGTGTGTTGGACTGGCCTATAATAAAACTGGCACTGAAACAGACTGAAAGTTGCAGGCATTTCAAGAAGTCAGTGATCTAGCCATTCATGACACTACTGTCACTTTAGTAAACGCTTTAAAACGCGTGGCCCACATTTCACAGCTTGGGTGATTTCGTCAGCGAGACCACTCTTTTTGAAATCGTTGACAGTGAAATCGGCACCGATTTCTTTCCAGGCCCCCTGCCCATGATGAACCATAATCATGACAGGAATGTCACCGGTTTCCACTCCCAAGGAGGACAGAAACTCCGGCCTTGAGACAAAAATCACTGCACCGGTGGAAACATGGGCTGGTGATACAATCTCTCTGGTTCTCTAATTCAACAGACACCCTGGCTCTGCAAATTGAGACTGAAGCAGTGGAAATGCTGCATGGTGATACAGCGGCCGACTGTGACTGAAACACTGAATAGGCGAAATTGGGCCTGAGAATGGAGAAAAGCCAAAATATGGGCCTCGGGCATCGCACGTGGATTTGTTCGCCTTCTTCGCTAGAGTTTACATGGCTGCCCCGAGACGGATTTCTACACAGGTCCTGTGTGTGACAAGCACTCGACGTTTATGGAAACGAGGAGATATCATTGAACTGTGGCGTCTTCCGTAAGGGTAAACTCGCGCGCTGGGGGCTAGCCGAGAATCACTGTCGTCTGTTCAGGACCAAGCAGGTGGTGCTTGCTGCGTAATTTGGATAGGAAAAGGCACCATAAAAACACCATTGACGTGATATCTGGCCTGTTAGTGCTGGCATTGGCCTGTTAGTGCTGGCATTGTGACAAGACGAGCCTATTTGCAGCCATAAATGAAGTGACTGAAATGAGCAACGCAAGATAATGCCACTGAGCGGTACTGAAGATAAGGATAAAAATAAATACATAAAAGGAAAACGCAAAGACATAGAAAGAAAATCCGGGGGTGGACGGGATACACACTCATACAAAGAGCTACGAAGTCGGCAAACCGCAAGTTTTAAGTCACTTTGCAAGATCCAGCTGGTTTACTTCCTTTCGAGACAGAGCAGGCGAAAGGAGCCGAAATATGCATACTAGTGTTTATTTATCATTTGAATAAGAGTTTATCGCCAAATATATTATGTATGACGTAGAGAAATATTTGAATGCGAATAAAAGCCGTGGGCCCCTGCACGCCATGTCTCCCAAGAACCGTAAAGTAACTTTCACGTGTCATTTCCTATGATATGCGACCTCCCATCGATTGACCGACTAAAGACATGGAACAAAAAAGCAGTGATCACACACAACATAACGCAACACACGCGCGGAATTTTCAGCAAATAGGATCATATGATCTGAACTTTCAATGTCTGATCTCGGGTGTATGCCGATCAGGGCGGGTGGGAGGGGGGTAGGGAGAGCAAGTGGGAAAAGGGGCACAGGGCGTCAGGCAAGGGAGGGGGCTGGACAACAAAAAAACACCAACCTCTCCAATCCCACTCCAAATTCTTCTCAGGTCATGTCAATAATTCTTTTCGAAAGTTAGATGCTATCTATAAATAAAAGCTCACTTTGAAACTTTGAAAATGTGCATCGAAACTACATCGAAATGAGAGAACGAACGACCGAACGAACGACCGAACGAAATTTGTTTAATGAGGGAAAAGAATAAGCACATGGCAGGCTTGTTTGCATCTTGCCCTCAAAAATGAAAAAGAAACATTTCAAACAAAAAAAGCCACCCTCCACACCCCAACCATTAACCAAACACCCACCTGTCGCACAATCCTTTCCAAGCACTCTACACACCCAATGATAATGACAAATGCCAATAATAATAGTAATGAATGATAATGATTAAAAATAACATTACAATTCAAATATAACACCAAGCGCACATACATACATAGGCATTGTCAAACATTACATCTATCGAATAGCATGATCTGAAAGAAATACAGAACACATAATCACAAATATAAATCAACATGATAGTAAATCAATATTAAAACCAAGAATCTGTTCCGGAAGGGGGCGTACAATAGAGAGAGAGAGAGAGAGAGAGAGAGAGAGAGAGAGAGAGAGAGAGAGAGAGAGGACGTTCTGCAAGCAGTTTGTGGCAAAAGCCAAATCAGCTCGCCCCCCCGCCCCTCACCCCCCCCCCCCCCACCCTCCCACCCCTCCGAAAATGTGGTTGCCTTTCCTCTGCCGATCCTTGACAATTGGGAAAAAAAAAAGAAAACAGAAAAAAAAAACGATGGTATTAACATCAAAACCTGAAAGGGGGGATAATTTGCGTGCTATCTTACGCCGCTGAACCAGCAAAAAGTGGCGTCTGCTGCACGCATAATGTGTGAATACAGCCTGTGTTTGCGGGGCAATCACTTTCCATAAACTGTCGGAAGTGTAAAAAGTGAAAACTGCAGAAGAAAATCCTCCAAGTGCAAGTCGCGTCTTCGGCATCAGCAGACGGAACCGTTCCTAGTCTTCGCGAGAGACGACAGTCGCCATTTTGTCCGCCCAAGTCGATAAGACGTTAGAAATGAAACAGATCGACAAAAGCCAAATGAACATGTGATCTTGGACCGGAAAGTGGGCGATCCACCACTTGACGCTCAGAATTTTGTCAAATATATGGCACCACGTGGAATGCATTTTTTTTTTTTTTTTTTTTTGGGGGGGGGGGGGGGGGGTGCTTTTCGTTCGACAATGGGTCCAGACGTAAAACCGCACATTATGCATGATGGAATGTCGACTATCATGTGCGACGGCCATCGTGAAAGGTAAAAAATAATGTCTGAGCCGACCTACCGACTCTTTTGGCAGGGGGCTGGGGGTGGGGCGAGCGAAGGGGGTGGGGGCACGTAAACGTCGTTAATTTTGTTTGTTTTTTCCTCTATTACATCTGTTTGAGAACACTTCACTTAGAGAAATGAAAATCGCATACTGAGCTTCAAAGGCTT
>CM065716.1:96093604-96096104 GCA_033310375.1 Conus canariensis
ACCGGAGGTTGCATATTCGTCTGCCACCAATGGAGATAGAAGTCTCATGGTTTTCCAGTGCCTTCTGCATTATCCTTTCCAAGATGAAGGAGGCAGAAGAGCTGTTGCTTGCTGGTCCTACCGATCTCCCCTGACACACTCTGTGTCTGTCTGTCTCTGTCTCTGTCTGTCTGTCTGTCTGTCTGTCTGTCTGTCTCTCTCTCTCTCTCTCTCTCTCTCTCTCTCTCTCTCTCTCTCTCTCTCTCTCTCTTTCTCTTCCGTTCATATCCCCTTTAAATGCAGGTCTATCTTTGAAAGTTAAGTTACGTTAAGCCTGGGATGGATTTTGATATTTGCTCCACTCCCTATTTGCAACTCACAGGCATTGATTTGAATTTCTGGGTATGGTAACCTGGACTTTAATATGACGTCCAAAATTTATTTTAAAATTATACAGAACAGTTCCTTGGATTGAAATATACATTTTTTCTGTAAGCACTCACGTGTTAACGGCAAACATATCCTTTAGCGGGAAAGATCCTGCTGTAGTATAATCTTCGTCACTTGACAGAAAGACAAACGCACCTAACGAAACAGATCTCTCTCTGTCTCTGTCTCTCTGTCTCTCTGTCTCTGTCTCTCTGTCTGTCTGTCTGTCTGTCTGTCTCTCTCTCTGTGTGTGTCTCTGTCTGTCTGTCTGTCTGACACACTCTGTGTCTGTCTGTCTGTCTCTGCCTGTCTGTTTCTGACTGTCTGTCTGTCTGTCTGACTGTCTCTCTCTCTCTCTCTCTCTCTCTCTCTCTCTCTCTCTCTCTCTCTCTCTCTCTCTCTCTCTGTTGGCCCTATGCGATTGGTTCGGCTATAAGCAATATGACTTGACTCTGTCTCTCAGACAGAGAGAGAGAGAGAGAGAGAGAGAGAGAGAGAGAGAGAGAGGGGGGGGGTGCAAGTGGTTCCAGTCGTCCACTGTTTATTGTTGCTAACAGTCGTTCGGAGAGAGGTGAGAGGAAGAGAGGGCAGCGCATTGTGAGGTGGTTTGTATGCAGACGAGGCTGTAATGCCCGACATTGCCCACGATGCCACTGAGGAGGTTCCAAGATGCCCGAAAGTCTGAAACCAACAGGAACCAGCCTATGTCATGTAAGTGCTGGAAACACTGTTCAAATATTATTGTCAGGGGCTCTCAGGGAGAGCTGAGAAAAATCCATTGTCCTGCCACTGGCGCTTATTTCGGACAATTCGTCATCCTCTCTGTCTTTCTCCCTCTGTCTGTCTGTCTTCGTCTTTGTCTCTGTCTGTCTGCCTGCCTGCCTGTCTGTCTGTCTGTCCCCCTGTCTATCTGTCTATCTCTGTCTCTGTCTGTGTCTCCCTCTGTGTGTGTGTGTCTCTCTCTCTCTCATGTTTCTTCATTTACTGTTCTTCCCCCCTTCTCTGTTGACATGGGTAGCAAATTCACCACACACACACACACACACTGAAACTGTCTCTGAATTATTATATCAGACTGTTCTCGGAACCAGAAAACCCTGCCTATGACTGTGTTTTTGACCCTCCGTTCCAAAGTAAATTTGAAACAACCCTAACTGTATTCCGCCGTTTGGTCTTCGTATGCAGCCTCACGTGCGGAATGCAGGTCTAGACTTAGGAGTTGTGTCCGATTTTTCCAAGTTTCCAGATGAGCCTCCGTGGACCTTTTTCACACCAGAGATTTGTTTTGATCTTGCAGCTTTTCGTAAAGAGTCTACCAGCTCTCTGGCATACAAGGCATTGTATTCTGACCTCTGTTCAAAATTTCCATCTTATCAGAAAATTTTCACTGACGGTTCCAAGTCTGAGGATGGAGTGGCCTGTGCAGCCTACTGCCCTGGGGCTCCTTCTCAGATACTGTTAGAACATATACCTCCAGATGCTTCTGTCTATTCCGCTGAACTTACTGCTCTGGTTCTGGCATTGAAGATAATCTCACAATCTAAGAAGAGGGACTTTCTGGTTCTGTCAGATTCACTGTCAGCGTTGGAGGCCATAGCTGGCCGCAACCTTCAGCACCCAGAACTTTTACACTTTTTTGAACTTTTGACCAAGTTGAAAGCGGATGGTTTCAACATTATTTTGGCTTGGATTCCTGGTCATGTTGGCATTGGAGGGAACGAAATGGTTGATCGTTTAGCCAAGAATGCCACAAGAGAGAAACTGTCCAACATATATATCCCCTGCTCAGATCTGAAACCCAAAATTAACGATTATGTGAGAGACCTCTGGCAGGAGGATTGGAATACACAGACGGATAACAAACTCTTTCAGATCCGTCCAAACCTTAAGGAGTTCCTCCCATCTGCGTCTGGTGGTCGTAAAGAAGAAACAGTTCTGTGCCGGCTGCACACCGGCCATTCGTATTTTACCCATTCGTACCTTTTAAAGAGTGAAGAAGCTCCGTGGTGCATTCCATGTCATGTGCCACTCACAATGAAACATATTCTTTTAGAGTGTTGGGACTTGCACGATGTGAGACACAAACATTTTA
>CM065716.1:96111104-96116104 GCA_033310375.1 Conus canariensis
TCATTGTGTTGAAGATTAAAAAGGCCACTCACAAAAGTAGTGTACATGCACATAATGTGCCCTTATATGAAATGGAACACTATTTCATCATAAGAAATCTGTATTCTCCTTCAATCCAACAGTATTATTACGAGCATATCAGGTAAAAAAAAAAAAAAAAACCCAACAAACTTCAGAGGTCACCCAGCACTTATAGAATAATGACACACAAATATAGGTTTGCTTTTTTACCGTAAAGTTCACGGGTGAACTTGTTTAAATTTCTTCCTGTAGTCAAGGATTTGGCCTGTGGGCAGTTCTTAAGGATGCTGCTAACTACCTTGATCATAGAGAGGGGAAAAAAACCCACCTCCATTAATTTTATTCTTCATTCATCTTTGTGCCTTGGGGTCCCCTGTTTTCAAACACTGAGTTCAGTGTTATTGTTTTTTTTTTTTTTTTTTTTTTTTGTTTTATTTTATGACCTCATGAAAAGACACTTGAAGAAAAATGAAACAACATCCTACTCCAAATAAGCACACTTTGAACAAAAAAAAAAGAAAAAGAAAAAAAAGAAAAAGAAAAAAACTGAAAAAAAGGAATGGGGTTGAGCGCTAATTCTCTCTCTCTCTCTTTTCTTTTTTTTTGGTCTTGTCTGTTTCTTTTTAACTGGGAATTAAAGGCGTTTACGTAATCTTAGCTTTGATGATTTTTTTTTCTCCATAAGCGTGCGCTCGCTTGGTGGTGTGTGTGTGTGTGTGTGTGTGTGTGTGTTGTGTGTTGTGTCCCGCATGCTTGCAATGTGTGTAAGACGATCGCGCAAGCATGCATCTACAGTGCATGGGTTTGTAGATGTTTTGAACAGTATTCTCTTGTCATTTCTATCCACCTTTGCCCTACAATCCATACACCTCCTCCCTCCCCTCTCCTGCCATCTTCACCTTCCGCCCCTCCCAGCCTGTACTGCATAAGTTTGAGACTTTGACCTTATCTCAAAGAACATGATCATGTCATCAGCCTAGTGCAGGTACGACCTAACTCGCAGAGTGTGTTGACCGAGAAGTTAATACTCTTGAATTGTGTTTCCTCCTCCGCGAAGCAGACACATCTGGAAGAGGATAGTGTTGTTCTGCAGACACGCGCAAAAGGTGCCGCCTCTGCAAGCGTTTAGTATCAGCTCTGTCACCTCATCAGGAGCTGGAGATACAGTTCATCCTCAATCAGACTCCGGTCTCAGTAAACCGTGCATCCTTCATGAGGTAATTTCTTCTGTATCCTGTCAAGGTTATTTCTAACCGGGTACGTAACTGTACCATAGGAGAGGTTGAACAGATCAAAGGAAATCGAAAAAGAGGTGAAGTTTTAAAGGTTTGTCCGTCAATGTACGTTGGACATGAAACGCGTTTACTTGTTACACTGAAAGAGACGTGCGACATTTGTCAGAGGACGAGCGTTCACGAGAGAGAGAGAGAGAGAGAGAGAGAGAGAGAGAGAGAGAAGAGAGAGAGAGAGAGAGAGAGAGAGAGAGAGAACTTGCATAGCTCAGCTCTTTAGGGGAACGTAAACTTGAATTTTGATTTTTGTCCCCGTGGAGATGCTGGAGGCTCTTTCAATACAAACAGTTCCCCCTCCTTCTGGTAGGTCTGTGTTGATAACTTCCTCCTTTGGAGTTGCAGGGTGAGGCGAATGCAGGCGGAAATCTAAACAAATCTTAAAACATTTAAGTACTTTATTCGCCAAACATGAACAAACGAATCACAGGACAAAACCCGACGCGTCTCGACCTCTTAGGTCTTCTTCAGGCAAGACAGACAACACTCAGGACAACGAAAATCAAGATTCAACGCCCATCTTGCGCCGAATTTGATGAGATAAGTGATCGCTCGTTCTTCCTTTTCATCGTCCTGAGTGTTGTTTATCTTAACTGAAGAAAACCTAAGAGGTCGAAACGCGTAGTATTTTGTCTTGTGGTTCGTTTGTTCATGTTTGGCGGATGCTGTACTCAAACTTTTTAAGATTTCCTCTTTTCTGTGACTCTCTTTAACTCTTCCTTTTGAAATGTTTTTTTTTTTTACCTTCTTTGCAGTCATAGACTTTTTCTACTATAGTGGTCCAGTTTGTTCTTGTTTGGGAAACTCTTAGAAATAGTTTTTTTCTTCTGAATGCAGATTATGACATGTCGGCTTTCTGGCTGCCATTCGACAATTAGATGGCGAAAACTGTACATAACGTCTAGAGAGGACACTAGCTGTACATCATCCAGTGTCAATTGCCCGTGTGACTTTTCTTTTGTATTTTTGTGGCATTGAAGTGTTTTACATTTATTTTGTACACTTTCCCCCTAAAATCTAGAACGGAAAAAAAAAATCAACGGAATTGCTGGACGCTTACAGCACCCGCTAATTTTATGCGCCTTAGGACGTCACTAGTTTAGCCATCATACACATATTTTTTCTTTCAGGATTTTTTTTTCGATGTCTGACTTGTTTTCTGATGCGACGTTTTTTTCGTGGTTGAGTTTTGACAGCCCTGAAAAGGCTGCTTGTGGTCGACTGGGCTATGATTAAAACTTGAAACGTGGACGCTGTTTGTTGTTGTTGTTGCTGTTGTTGTTTTTGTTGTTGTTGTTGTTGTTGTTCTTGATCTTCTTCTTCGTGTTGCTGTTGTTGTTATTGCTGTTGTTGTTGTTGTTGTTTTTGTTGGTTTTCTTCTTCTTCTTCTTCCTCTTGTTGTTTTTGCTGTTGTTGTTGTTGTTGTTGTTTTTGTTTCTGTGTTGCTGTTGTTGTTGTTGTTCTTCTTCTTCTTGCTTTTGTTGTTGTTGTTATTGTTGTTGTTGTAGTCGTTGTTGTTGTTGTTGTTGTCGTTCGTCTTGTTCTTCTCCTCCTTCTTCTTGCTCTTCTTCTTCTTCTTCTTCTTCTTCTTCTTGCTCTTGTTATTTTTGCTGTTGTTGTTGTTGTTGCGTTTGTGTTGTTGTTGTTGTTCGTCTTCTTCTTCTTCTTGCTCCTGTTGTTGTTGTTATTGTTGTTGTTATAGTCGTTGTTGTTGTTGTCGTTCATCTTCTTCTTCTCCTTCTTCTTCTTCTTCGTCTTCTTCTTCTTCTTCTTCTTCTTCTTCTTCTTCTTCTTCTTCTTCTTCTTCTCTTCTTCTTCTTCTTCTCTTCTTCTTCTGTTTGGTATGCAAACAATCTACAGGCCCCCTCTCCTATGTTCTGGCCTGATGAGGCCATTGTGGTCAACTGGGCTTAAAACAACACGAGCACGTCCATTTTTCTTGTCCTCTGCTAAAGGCTTCTTCATAAAAATCCTTCCTTTGATGACGGTAAGGAAGCACAAAATGTCCCAACGTTATGCTCATTGCCATTAAAGGAAGCACACAATGTCCCAACGTTATGCTCATTGCCATTAAAGGAAGCACACAATGTCCCAACGTTATGCTCATTGCCATTAAAGGAAGCACACAATGTCCCAACGTTATGCTCATTGCCATTAAAGGAAGCACACAATGTCCCAACGTTATGCTCATTGCCATTAAAGGAAGCACACAATGTCCCAACGTTATGCTCATTGCCATTAAAGGAAGCACACAGTGTCCCAACGTTATGCTCATTGCCATTAAAGGAAGCACACAATGTCCCAACGTTATGCTCATTGCCATTAAAGGAAGCACACAATGTCCCAACGTTATGCTCATTGCCATTAAAGGAAGCACAAAATGTCCCAACGTTATGCTCATTGCCATTAAAGGAAGCACACAATGTCCCAACGTTTATGCCCATTGCCATTTAAAAGAACACAGGCCCCTATGTTCTGGCCAAGCATTATGGTCATTGCATTAAAGGAACACACAATGTCCCAAGTTATGCTCATTGCATTAAAGGAAGCACACAATGTCCCAACGTTATGCTCATTGCCATTAAAGGAAGCACAAATGTCCCAACGTTATGCTCATTGCCATTAAAGGAAGCACACAATGTCCCAACGTTATGCTCATTGCCATTAAAGGAAGCACAAATGTCCCAACGTTATGCTCATTGCCATTAAAGGAAGCACACAATGTCCCAACGTTATGCTCATTGCCATTAAAGGAAGCACAAATGTCCCAACGTTATGCTCATTGCCATTAAAGGAAGCACACAATGTCCCAACGTTATGCTCATTGCCATTAAAGGAAGCACACAATGTACCCAACGTTATGCCCATTGCCATTAAAGGAAGCACACAATGTCCCAACGTTATGCCCATTGCCATTAAAGGAAGCACACAATGTCCCAACGTTATGCCATTGCCATTAAAGGAAGCACACAATGTCCCAACGTTATGCCCATTGCCATTAAAGGAAGCACACAATGTCCCAACGTTATGCCCATTGCCATTAAAGGAAGCACACAATGTCCCAACGTTATGCCCATTGCCATTAAAGGAAGCACACAGTGTCCCAACGTTATGCCCATTGCCATTAAAGGAAGCACACAATGTCCCAACGTTATGCCCATTGCCATTAAAGGAAGCACACAATGTCCCAACGTTATGCTCATTGCCATTAAAGGAAGCACACAATGTCCCAACGTTATGCCCATTACCATTAAAGGAAGCACACAATGTCCCAACGTTATGCTCATTACCATTAAAGGAAGCACAAAATGTCCCAACGTTATGCTCATTGCCATTCTCTTTGCTGTGGGAGAGAGAACATCGTTCTCATTTCTGATCACAAAAATTCAGTGTCAAGATATATTGTTTTTACGCAAGGGAATAGAATTTTAGAGAAGGAAAGCAAGTTTCTCTTTTTTTTTCAGATGACCTTAACCGTGACCACAAACTCTAATTTTTACGTCAAAGCACACAATAGGAGTGAATAAATTTAGTCGTGTGTTTTAGTTCTTGGTTTGTCTTTTCTCACTCTTTTTTTTGGGGGGAGGGGGGGGGAGGTTGGGAAGGCTTGGGGGTTGGGGTGGGCTTGTCGTTCATTTGCCTCTCTTTTTTTTTCCATCGATTGTTTTAGTTCCTGTGTCTTTTGATTTT
>CM065716.1:96121104-96138604 GCA_033310375.1 Conus canariensis
TTCTATTGCGACCAGCGAAGGCTGTCAACATAACTTGTCAGAGGGATGGGCAGATATCATTTCATCCATGCTGGTGCTTTTTGGAGTCAGGTGTACATGTCTTAGTCCACACTACCCATCACGTTAGTACTAGGTGGCAGCGCCTGGATAGATTGCCAGTTTGTCTTCATTCATGCAATGCTAATGAGACAGTTTTGCATTAGTAATACAGTTGCCGTTTGCTGTTGTGTCTGGTGCTGAAGAGTTGGGGGATGCTATTTTACGCGTTGGTGAGTTGGTTGGCTGGGTTGGTTCGTCGGTTGGTAGTCTGCTGTCACTCAGCGTCTGATTTCAAAATCCCAGAGACACACAGCCGTTGATTTACAGACACTCCTGTTGACAGTTGGTGTAAGTGCTCGCAGACGCGTGTGCCCATCTACGTGTACATTTTGTCTGTCTCTCTCTCTGTCTGTCTGTGTCTGTCTATCTGTCTGCCTGCTTGTCTGTCTGTCTGTCTCCCCCTCTCTCTGTTTCTCTCTCTCTCTCTCTCTCTCTCTCTCTCCTCTCTCTCTCTCTCTCTGTCCATCTCTCTCTCTGTGCTCCCCGCCCCCCCGCCCCCTCTCTCTTTCACACACACACACACACACACACACACACACACACACACCACACACACACACACACACACACGCACGTACGCACGCACGCACGCACGCACGCACGCACATACACACACACTCACTCACACACACACACACACACACACACCACACACACACACACACACACACACACACACACAAACACACACACACACACACACACACACACACACACACACACACACACACACACACACACACAAACACACACACACACACACAACACACAACACACACACACACACACACACACACACACACACACACACACACACACACACACACACACACACACACACACACCACTACACCAGTTGATGGATCAAACATAGAAGTTTATACAAAACTATCGCCTAGGAGGAGCTTCATGATAATGTGAGTCATGGTATATAATACACATCGGGTCAAGCAAAAAGAAAAGAAAAAAAAGATGAGGTGGAAGGGAGGACGAGTGGCACATACATGCACAATTAAAAAGAAGTGTTTGTATGAGCAGTGTGTGACACGTCACGTCATATCTTGCTTTTCTCTTCATTATATGTAAATCAGATAACTCCCTGAGCCAAAGAGAATATATTTTCGCCAGTGTCTAATTTTTTGTTTGTTTGTTTGTCTGTCTGTCTGTCAGCAACATAACACGACAACATACCAACAGTTTTTAAACAAGCCAGGTGGAAAGATGGGATGTGGTCCAAAGACAAATGTGGTCCATTAGATTCTGGTGTAAAAGAGTGGTGCCGATCCGGATCAACGGCTGATCCGGTATCCGTTCAGCGAAATAATTTCAAGTTTTCCACTGAGAATGAGCACCGTGAGGTTATTGTTCTGGAATTGATAACTATCTATGAAACACTGCATTTTCATGGAATATTGAATATTTTCAAGTGATATCAACCTAGTATTTTGTATTTTCTAGATTGTATGTTAAACAAGAAGTTCATGAAAGTAACCTTTTCTATCTGTTCCAGGTACTACTTCCCCTTGCAGAAATTTGTTTTACAGATTCCTTTCCACCCATACTATTCCGGACGGATTCCATCTTTTTCGTGGTCGGGTAGTTTTCGTGTCTCAGGAGCACCTTGAGTTATGCCAGCAGTACCTTAAACTCCCGACAGAGTCATACAGGCTCGGCATTTCGAAGGGCAGAGACCAGACGAAGAAAACACGGTCTATATCATCAACGTTAGCTGGCTTATCGAGAAAAACCCGAATTATGAACTTCCACAAACTTTGCCATACTAGGCATGGCACTGGGAAAACCCATTTCATATTGGGACTAGCGAAGCCTGTCTACATGACTTGTAGTCAGTGGGATGGGCGGATATCAATCCATCCTGGTGCGTTATGAAGTCAGGTGCACACGTCTGCGTCCACAACACCCATCACATTCGCACCAGGGAGTAGCGTTTGTGTGGTTCGTCAGTTTGTCTTCGTTCGTGTAATGCAAACGAGACAGTCGTGCCATATGAATATAGTTTCTGACTGGTGTTGTACCTGGTGCCGCAGAGTTGGAGTGCTACTTCTGGCTCGGTGAGTTGGCTGGCTGGCTGAAAGGTCGACAGTAGTCTTCTATCACTCAACCTCTGGCCGAATCCCAGAGATACGCAGCCACAGAATTTGACATGCTTCTGTGGACAGTAAACGTTAGCGTCCCCTCACAGGACGACGTGCCCCTGTGTGCATACTCACATACACGCACACAGATAAATCTTCTCTCTCTCTCTCTCTCTCTCTCTCTCTCTCTCCTCTCTCTCTCTCTCTCTCTCTCTCTCTGACAGAAACCAATTTATTGCCATGGTTGTACTGACAAAAGGAACAGAGACAGACAGAAGGGAGGCTCGACCATGTCCGCCATCAGCAAGTACCTGGAGAGTCAGTGCTGCTACCGGTCCTCCAACAACGACCTGAAGAAGATGCTGATAGAGGCTGTCAAGGCCGGTCGGGTCAAACGCGCCAACGCTTCCAGTCGATTCATCATCGGAGTCGGTGGCGAAAGCGGCCATTACCACTGTCGCCGCCGTCCACACACACACACACACACAACCACACACACACACCACACACACAACACACACACACCACAACAACACACCACGCACGCACGCACGCACGCACGCACGCACGCACACACACATACTTTCTCTGTGTCTCTGTCTGTGTCTGTCTGACAGTCTGTGTCTGTCTGTCTGTCTGTCTGTCTGTCTGTCCGTCTGTCTGTCTGTCCGTCTGTTGTCTGTCTCTGTCTCTCATTCAAAGAAACACACACACACACACACACACACACACACACACACACACACACACACACACACACACACACACACACACAATCTCTCTCTCTCTTTCTCTCTCTCTCACTCACACGCACACATACGCAGACATGTGCATGCAAACACACACACACACACACACACACACACACCACACACACACACACACGCGTGCGCGCGCGCGCGCGCGCGCACGCACGCACGCACGCACGCACGCACGCACGCACGCACGCACGCACGCACGCACGCACGCACGCACGCACGCACGCATTTCTTAACATCGTAAATCAAGTATACAAAGCTTCCACCCAGAAGTCGCTTCATCACATCTGAGTTATAGACACAACGCATACAATATCAAGCAGTAAGAAAAGAAAAAAAAAGAAAAGAAACGAAAGGAGCAAATGGTGAATAAAATACACAATAAAGCAACGCCCACTATGAACACGCATTCGTCTGTTGCGTTTCTTTGTGCATGATTTGCTGCATTTATTTGTATTTCAGGTCGTTTTCAATCAACACTGCGGTCTGTGTCAATCTACTTTCATGTTTACGAGCACTTTCCCGTGGAGACTGCCTTTGGCGTCGACTGCCCTTTGCTTTGAAATACGCACCACATCATCTCTCCACCCAGACAAGCGAACCTTCGTGAGTCTGAAAACGCGCTTGCAACAGCATCTGACATACTGCTACTTAAACAGGAACCTGCTCCCTGTTGTAAAGACCCGGTGTAGGGTTGATAAACTGTTTGCTGTGGACTTGCCTGCATCCTGTTCTCTCAAGAACCAATTTTGGCAGATCTGTACCTGAATGAAATATGGGATGAGCACAGCGGTGCAGCGCTGCTCTATGTGTGCTTTTGACTCGCTTTTATAGGCGCTGTTGTATGTTTGACTTGTTTATACGTCCTTTTTTAAAATCTATGTTTTGACTGTATTATAGGCGCTGTTATGGCTATGTTTTTACTTGTTTATAAACGCTGATATAGCAATCTTTTGATTCGTTATGGATGCTGTTCTAACTATGTTTTGACTTGTTTATGGGCGCTGTTATAGCTATGTTTTGACTTCGTTTCTGGACGCTGTTCTCATTACATTTTGATTATTTATAGGCACTGTTCTATGTTTTGATTCGTTTATAGGCCCACCAGGCGCTGTCCTATTTATTTTTTTGACTTGTTTATAGGTACTGTTCTATCTACTTGGTTGTAGGCGATGTTTCATGTTCGGATTTGTTTATAGACGATGGTCAACATTTCGTTTTGTCTATAGATTCTTCTTTGTTTTGACTGATTTATAGGCACTGCTCTACCTATGCTTTGAGTTGTTTATAGGTGCTGTTCTATGTTTATCTTTGACTTTGTCTGAAGGCTCTGTTCTATGTTTTGCATCGTTCGTATGCATCGTTCTTTGTTTTGGCTTATTCATAGGCTTTGTTCCGCGTCTTTTGACTTGCGTACTGGTACTGTTCTGCTTGTGATTTGAATTGTTTGTAGGCTTTTCATTTTACGTGTACACTTCTATTTATTTTTGACTTGTCAGTATGTGCTATTCTGTGCTTTTACTCTTTCATAGCCCTTGTACTTTTTCTGAGTTGACTTATCTGAAGGCACTGTGCTTGACTTGTTCAGTGGTCCTGTTCTACCTATATTTTGATTTATTATAGGCGCTGTTCTATGGTTTGATCCGTTTGCAGTCACTGTTCTATATGTGTTTTAACTCATTTGAAGACTCTGTTCTCTCCATGTTTTGATTTGTTTATAGGTGGTGTTTTGTATTTTGGATGGTTTATATACGCTGATGTATGTCTAAATTTCATTAAACCAAGAAGATCATTTTTCTCTCCCCCCGTTCTCTCCATGTTTTGATTTGTTTATAGGTGGTGTTCTGTATTTTGGCTGGTTTATATACGCTGATGTATGTCTAAATTTCATTAAACCAAGAAGATCATTTTCCTCTCCCTCCCCCCCCCCCCCCGCCTCCCCCTTCCCCCCCCCCCCCCCTCCCGACCAGATCCAGCTGGAACTCTTTTCAGCGGCTTCTGTCTCAAGGGTTCCCCTCCTCACAGACAGAGAACTATTTGATGTGATCATAGGCGGATATGTTTATACCCTTTGCCTCTTTCCTCCATACCCTATGGGGAGGAAGTAGACTTTCAGGCCAGGTTCTCTCAAGCGGCTGGCATGACTGGCATACTTATCAGTCTTGTAGAGGTGTGCTTCCGTCATCCTGCTGTTATTTTGGACAGTGAACACCATCAGTATGATTTCTTTTGATGAAGCTGAGTGGAGCACCGTATCCCGTTTCATGGTGTGCGTGCTGATGATTTGGTTGTCTCTCTTGAAGGATTGCTGTGCAGTTTTAGTCATGAACATCATCCAGTGAAGCCCACTTCCATGCTTCAGATATCACAGCTGTTCCAGATCATGATTTGCTGGCTTCTGCTGTGAAGAGCGTTGTTGTTGCAGACAAACGCACGTAGTGTGATGGCAACGCACCTTTTTATATCCCTGTGTATTCCACACCATTCCTATCGTGAAAATCAACACGTTTCTCTACTGGTGAGATGCCAGTGAAGTTTTCTTAACCCGCACTTAGCAGTGAGCGAACGTTTGATGTGCATACTCCACAACCTCTGTTCCAGGGGTACCTGTCTTCTGTTATTGGCGCCGGCTATGGACAATGTGAGAAACATCTGCCTCTCTCTCTCTCTCTCTCTCTCTCTCTCTCTCTCTCTGTGTGTGTGTGTGTGTGTGTGTGTGTGTGGGAGAGAGAGAGAGAGAGAGAGAGAGAGAGACGACGAGACAGAAGACAGACAGACAGACAGACAGACAGACAAAGATGTTTTTTTTTTTTAAATTTCAGAGTAGAAGCTTGTGATCTCACCGCCGCTAAGGCAGAGGCCACCGTTAGGCTGGTGCACGTGTGTCGGATAGGGAGTGGGGTGGGGGATGAAACAGATGGGGGACACAGGGTCAGGTTACGTCGTGGAGAGGTAAATGATGGGGATGGAGGGAGAGGTATGAAAGGGAGGAGGAGGACGGGGGGGGGGGGGGGGGGGGGGGGCAGGAAAGGGTGTGTGTGTGTGTGTGTGTGTGTATGATGAGAAGATAGTCTATCGTTGTCAGCCTTGATTATCAGAAGATCAGAATCGATCACCAGGGTTTTCTGTAAACATCTCATCCTAAACCACCCAACGAACCCATTCAGGTGATGTAAATGGTAAGACGTCATGAAACGTGCTACCAGCTCGCTCATCCTTTTAGGCTCAAAAGTCCCTTGGGGACATCAGCCTCATGATCAAAGGGGCAGTGAACGTTTCAAGGCTCACTGTGTTTAGAACATAGCATTAGGGAAGGGCCGATATCAACCTGCTCCTTACACCCCCTAGCCTAGTCCATTCACCGCCGGATAGACAAAATGAGTTTTCAAAAGGTAAAAATTTGACTCAATGAGTGGTTTCAGTTCAGCTAAAGTGCTCAATGCCCTCAACATTGGAATAGGGGCCTCTGTCGCACATAATAAAAAAATCTTATCATAATTTGTAAAAAGAAGAAAAAAAAAGAAAAAAGAAATCAGATAATGATCATTAAGGTCAAGCGCACGAAATGTTCCAGCATCAGCCTGACTTCCAGCTGGAAAAGCCCGGCGATCGGTGGTTTGAATCCTAAACGCCTGTGGGTCAAAAGCAGACAATGGTCCTCACACTCGAGTTGAAGTCTGGCGTGCTGCCGAGGCCACTTTGTGCCTGTGTTGCATACTACACGTGTCCTTTACCTGAAATGATTTCTCCTTTGAATAGAATTCTGTTCTAATATGCGACAGACAAAAAAATGCCAAGGGTTCAGGATTCTTATCACTGGACATTTTCCTATGCGAAATTCGGGACTCTGTTGTCTGTGGGAAGAGCGCGTCACTCGCATGAGACTGCACTGTTTTCATTGTCGCTTGGCTATATATTTTGTTTCATCGTTGTTTGGTTATATGTTTTGGTTATATACTTTATCGCTGAATCTGGAATGTTAAGTGAGTGTTTGTTACAGATATGTTTTGCTAGGGACAACTTCCCTGTTGCTGTGCAGGTTTTTTTTTAATGTTGCTGTGCGTTTTTGTTTTTTTTATGTGCTCTTCATGTAAGCTGCACACGTTACTCGGTTTATTGTCTCATCTGAAAAACTAGCACCTAGCCCACCATTTTAGGTGAAGTAAAAAGAGAGTGACACAATAAAATCCCGCTCCACACGCACGCACACACACACACACACACACACACACACACACACACACACACACACACACACACACACACACACACACACAGAGTAGACAGACAGACAGACTGACAGGCAGGCAGGCAGGCAGACGGACAGACAGGATAGGCAGACAGACAAACAAAGAGACATACAACAGACTGAGATGAAGAACTGGAAACAGACAGGACGAGAGAGGCCGTCTGATTTATGGTTGCTGCCAGCTGATAAAAAAAACACTAATGTGACACTTTGGCTTGTTGCTCCACATGAGCTTAAGTGAGAAAACTAAGATTTAGGTGATAATATACGCTATTTTTGTTCCTCTCAAGGTCTGCTTGAGAGAGTAATATCATTCTCTTAAATATCAATCTCCGGATGTTACACCACCCCTTCCCTCATTTCTCCCCCTGCCCCCACCCCTCGCCTTGCCCTACCCCCACTTTCCTTCCACACACACCATTCACCGGATGAAAAAAAAAGAAAAAGAAATAGCCTTGAGAATTTGATAATGCACGCCATTCTCGTTTCCTTATACAGTTTACTCGAGAAACGGGATTCGTTAGTTTTAATAGCTTTCCTCGTATCTGCTGGTTTCCGGTGTGATAAACTCTCCTCCTGTACCTTTCACTCTTCCTCCCCTCCCTCCCCAAAATGAGCTTTCTTCAGTGCGGTAAACACACGGAAGGCTGTAGATATAAAACTTAGGAACATCAGTATTCTATCAAACAAAGAAACTTTAAAACATTTCACGTTTACAAGAAATCACAGTATTCATCGTTTAATCTGCAAAAAAATGTGTGGTCCTTTTCATTTCTTTGTGCTGAACTTGTAAATGTGCGTGTATTTTTTCTTCCAAATTAATGCAGTAAAAAAAAATAAAATTCTGGGGTCTACTCGGGAGAGACAGAATAAAACAAAATCTTCTGTCCAAGACGAAGATTTTCGAGTCTAGGATCTTCTCATTTATAATACGAAAGCGTGGTCCACTTCACCACTATTACGTTTAATTAGTTCCTCACATTCGATTTCCACGTCCATAACCTATACGCAAGAGAATAACCATCTGCAAGTGGCCAACTGGCTTAATCAGAATTCAGACAGTACATTACGATATGGCACAAACAGGGTGAACGTGACGTCCCATGGCAGGTTTTATGTCATAGGCAGCAGCGGGATTCACAACCACGATATTTGACAGTGAGCGCGGTGATCTACCACTGTTACCCGGTATTCCGTTCACATTCTGCTTCATCAAAACGCCACCTTATCTCCACACCCACCCCACCCTCTGCCCCCTCCCCCACTCCTTTTCCACCCCACCCCTTCAGTTCCCACACCCATCTTTCTGCACCCGCCTCTCTCCCAATGCTCTTCACCCTTCCCAAGCCCTCTGCCTGCCAAGCCCTGGAGATCGACGCACTGCACCTTCCAGACTCTGACACCTGCAGAGTGGCGGTCAGATGATGCTAATCAACTGGGCCAATCTCTTTGATCCGCGCCCGTGAACACTGATGAGGCAAAGCAAGGGGAGCAGGGAAGGAAAGGTTGAGGCAGTACCCCAGCATTAGGGGAGAGAGAGAGAGAGAGAGAGAGAGAAGAGAGAGGAGAGAGAAGAGAGAGAGAGAGAGAGAGAGAGAGAGAGAGAGGAGAGAGAGAGAGAGAGAGAGAATTAAAACCGAAACACTTTGATGTGCTCGGCAACAAGCATACATATGAGATGGACACTGACAACGTGTGGGGAGTATCAGATTGTCTAGAATATTCCATAGATACACACATACTGGATTCGAAAAGGAGAAGAAACAAACATTATGTCATATATCAACTGAAATGGGCAATCAGTAGAGTCAAGTCAAACAAAATCACCACTACCCATGATACGAAGAATAGAAAAAAACATAATTGTGTCTGTTTATTGTGATGTGCACACTTTCTATTTCTAAAACAGTGATTGACAAATGAGTTGTTTCTGTTAGCTTTAAAACTTATAGAAGTTTTTTCAACAAAGAGTCAGCTGATGTCTTATTTAAACAAAAAGGACTTCTGCAACTTCATGACTAACATTTCACTTTTTAATTTCTTTTAACTGGACAGGTGTTTTTATCAGAAAATCTTTCAGAAGCTTCTTCCTTCAGTCACTGTATGTTGAGCAAGCAGGGGGATGTTCGTTTTCAAACACGTTTAAACAGTCACCAACATAACTGGCAACGAATGGTAATTGTTTTGAACGACAAAATAAAGCTACATCCACTACCAGACAGGTGTCTCGATGATGTGACACTTTCATAGCTTACAAATCAAAATCTTGTGTCTTTCATTCAAATCTGGGCTAAGAGAAACAGGTTTATTTCCTTTCCTCTTCATATCTCTAATATACTTTAAGGATATATTTTAAGGACTGACCTGAGCGCTAGCCTTTTGGAGCAGAGAGAGAGAGAGAGAGAGAGAGAGAGAGAGAGAGAGAGAGAGAGAGAGAGAGAGAAGAGAGAGAGACGAAGAGAAACAGACACAGAGAGACAGAGGGACAGACACAGAGTCAAAGAGAGACAGAGACATTGACGTACAGACACAGACACAGACACACACACACACACACACACACACACACACACACACACACACACACACACACACACACAGAGTTACGATTATATGATATATATTGGTTATCCCCCCACCCGCTCCCTCCCCCCACCTTCCTCTATTCTGTCCTCCTTTCCACCCTGATGCAACCCATACCCACCCGCAAACTTTCCCTCCCCCCACCCATCCCCTGCATTATGCTTCAATCCTTCTAAACTTGTTTCATTTATATACTTTAATTCCCCCGATCAACATACACTAAAGCCTAGATAAACGACCAGGATAAGTAAATATCTACCTATCTTACCACCCATCCCAACCTTCCCCTCTTGCCCCTAACACAGTCCTCTCTCTCTCTCTCTCTCTCTTGCACACACACACACACACAACACACACACACACACACACACACACACGCACACACACACACACGCACGCACGCATGCACACACGCGCGACACACACACACACACACACACACACACACACACACACACACACACACACACACACACACACACAATAATACGTGTTTTTTGTTCTCGTCCAATAACACTTATAGTGAATAGACGTTAAACTAAAGAACACACACACACACACACACACACACACACACACACACACACACACACACACACACACACACACACACACACACACACACACACAAGATCTGCCGCTGCTTGGTTAAGTACCAATTTTGCAGCACAGGCGGGTATTGTATTCTTTCCACAGGACACCCCATGCTTCCCATCAACCCCACTTCCACCCCGTTCCCCACCGCTCACCTATATATGATACAATCCATCCCTCCACACTAACCCACCACCAGAATTAGGTCTTCCTCAATCCTACCTGGGTTTTCCAAAACCGTGCTGAGTTTTTTGTTTTTATTTATTTATTTATTTATTTTTTATTCCTCCTCTCTCGCCCTGGTCTGCACCCCCTTTCCTTCCACTACCTCCATTTCCACCTTTTAATCACTTAGTTTCCTTCTCTCTCTCTCTCTCTCTCTTCTCTCTCTCTTTTGTGTGTGTGTGTGTGTGTGTGTGTGTGTGTGTGGTGTGTGTGTGCGTGCGTGGTGGTGTGTGTGTGTGTGTGTGTGTGTGTGTGTGTGTGTGTGTGTGTGTGTGTGTGTGTGTGTGTGCTGTGTGTGTGTGTGTGTGTGTGTGTGTGTGTGTGTGTGTGTGTGTGTGTGTGTGTGTGTGTGTGTGTGTGTGTGTGTGTGTGTGCGAGCGTGTGTGCTTTCGTGCGCGCGCGCGTGTGTGAGTATTTTCATAGTAAACTTTAACGCTGTATCTAAGCTTACAGGCATCAGCTTTATGAAACTTGAAACTATTTTGACAGTGCGCACTGTCCTCTAGAACAGCAGGATGGAAGAAGCTCATATCAAGACTGATAACTATGCAGTCATGTCAGCTGTGAGAAAGAACCTGGCCTCAAAGTCAAGGGGATGGAGGAAAGCGGTGGTGATGTAAGCACATCGGCTCATTATCTCATCAAACAATTCTCCGTGGCTGAAGAAGAGGACCAGGTTCATACAAACAGAATTAGCTGAACAAAGTTACAGCTGGATCTGCTCAACGAGGAATAAAAGTAAATTGCATAAGGTATGAACTTCCGAACTTACAACAGGTGAAAAAAAAAAAAAAAGGTCGGCAAAACAGGTGCAGTTGTGAATAAATGCACGGAGATATTCCGGAGCAGAAAGCACTCATTACAATCGCAGAGCAAGTCATGTTTTCTCCCACATTCACTAGTTAATTGGTTGATTTGTTGGTTTGTCTGTCAGCGAACTTCCGCAAAAACTATCAAACCGATTTTATCGAAACTTGGTGAAAAGAGAGAATCTGGCCTGAGAAGGAACTCGTTTATCGTTTACTTCTAGTGTAGATTCAGATCAAAGGGCCGATCAGGACAACAGGCTGGATCCAGATCAAATGGCGGATCCATATCAAATGGCGGATCCATATCACAAGGCGGATTCATATCACGAGTAGATCCAGATCAAATGGCGGACCCAGATCAAATGGCGCATGGCAGATCAAATGGCGGATCCAGATCACATTGTGGATCCAGATCACACAGCGGATCCAGATCACCGGACGGATCCAGATCACATTGTGGATCCAGATCACATGACGGATCCAGATCATAGGGCGGGTCCAGATCACAATGGATATTCAGATCACGGAGCGGATCCAGATCACTGGGCGAATCCAGACCACGGGGCGGATCCAGATCACATGACGGATCCAGATCATAGAGCGGATTCAGATCACAGAGGAGATTCAGATCACGGAGCGGATCCAGATTACAGGGCGAATCCAGATCACGGGGCGGATCCAGATCACATCGTAGATCCAGATCAAAGGGCGTATTCAGATCACATTGTAGATCCAGATCACAAAGTGGATTCAGATCACATTGCGGATCCAGATCACAAAGTGGATTCAGATCACATTGTAGATCCAGATCACATTGTAGATCCAGATCAAATGGTGGATCCAGATCCCAATGTGGATCCTGATCACTGGGCTGATACAGATCACAGGGCGGATCCAGGATCCGTTCAACAATTGGTGAAAATATGCGTTCCCCTTATCGATTAAATAAAAAACAAAAAAACTTTAAATCAATGTTCGACTCTGATGACATCATCAGTTAATAAAATGTACGGGCCAATGGGGATGTGGCAGACGGGGATGATTATATCAGGAGAGTTCAACGGGATAGGGGAGGTAAAGTAAGGTAAAATGTTGTACGCTACACTGATACCGCCAGAACGACATGTGAACTGATATGTAAAAATGACATTTTGAGTATCAAGTTACTATGGGATTAGAACTCATCTCTGAAAAGCAGGTCAAATCCCGTTGATGCATTAGATGACAAGTTTTAAAAATCAACAGTATCCCTCAATCTATGGGAAACATTTTTCACATTATCATCATAAACATCATTGCCATTATATTCTCTCTCTCTCCCTCTCTCTCTCTCTCTCTCTCTCTCTCTCTCTCTCTCTCTCTCTCTCTCTCTCGTTAAAAAAATTCGTTCATTCGTATGCTCGTTAAGTTCTCTCTTTCTCTTCGTAGAGAACTTATTTCGAAAAAAATGTAGAGCCTCTCTCTCTATCTTGTGTGTGTGTGTGTGTGTGTGTGTGTGTGTGTGTGTGTGTGCGTGTGTGCGTATGCGTGCATGCGTGCGTGTGTGTGTGTGTGTGTGTGTGTGTGTGTGTGTGTGTGTGTGTGCGAGCGTGCATTGTGTGTGTGTGTGTGTGTGTGTGTGTGTGTGTGTGTGTGTGTGTGTGTGTGTGTATGTGTGTGTGTGTGTGTGTGTGTGTGAACGATGACGATATTGGATGACAATCGCCAGCAAATAGATCCATGTATAGGGTGTAGTCAACAAGCAAGATACACAAAGATCTCTCCTCAGGTAATATCCGCAATCCTGCCAGTAGTCTTCTGACAAGACAGCGTTTCAGAAGAGGATTGTATCTTGAAATGTGAGCACGAAACGTAGAACGCAAGTTGGCCAACCCCCTCCACTCCTACAACACACACACACACACACACACACACACACACACACACACACACACACACACACACACACACACACACACGCTAATGTACTCTGATTTTCCCAGACATGCTGTAATCCTATCGTTGACAAGGTTCGTCGTATAAACTTCGTCCATTTGCTTTCTTCGGTGTCCTGAGAGATCATTGACTGATAAATCTGTTGTTGATAAGAGGCTTCGTCTGACTCTAATATGTGTATCCAGAATGCGATAATCAGGGTTATCACTTTAAAAGTAATCGGGAATCTCCCCAGTTCGCCCCAAACCGGTAATGTCATAACTTTTCTATGGACTCTTAATAATTGCCTACAGAATAAAATGTGTGCAGTTTCATGTGGGAATTTGTTTCCAAGACAGGTTTTGAACAAATGCTGCATTTTCTTTTCTTGACATATTTCATCATTGTATTGGTAAGAGGATGGGAACCACACCTCCGACCCACACATGAAGATGGGAGAGATTAACGAGTCAAATAGGGTTGTAACCGTTCTCATATTTACATTTTGACCATACAACATTCTCTTCAAGGTATGTGCAGCTTTATTGCCCTGTCTTGCTAAGTGTTCTTGGGCTTCTGTAAAATGTCCGTTTGTATGGAAAATGACTCCAAGATATTTATATTGATCTACTGTTTCAATGAGGGTTTCACCGCAATTGAAGAATAGTGGTACCTTTGGGTCTAATTTGATGAATACAATGACCTGTGTTGATTTTCATTCCCCAGTCTAAACAGTAGTTGTATAACTGGATTAATTTACGTTGAAGTCCATGTTTTGACTCGCTTGAAGTTTCTAATCAATGCGAAGCTGGAAACGTTTTATGTTGACTTCTGGAAGAAACAAAAGAACGGACGCACACCCAAGCTCAAATGTTGTGCCACAGTTGCTACCGAACACAAACAGGCGGCTTATTTGGAGCAACACATTGACACAGATTGCAGACGAGCACTAACCAGATTACGAATAAGTGCCCATGAACCCACACACACATACAGATACACACACACACACACACACACACACACACACACACACACACACACACACACACACAAACAACACACACACACACCACACACACACACACACACACACACACACACACACACACACACAGCAACTTGTACCCCGCAGAACCTCTGGTTTTGATATGGCAATAGCATATTTTGATGAAGACGGCCTTCTCAGGTAAAGCGAAGAGCTCTGGTGCCGTGATGGACATAATCAGGATTCGGGTTAATAATACTCTTCACACAAGTGCCATGAAATTCCAAGGGTCGAAATTTGAGGAAGCAGCCAAGAAGGGGTGGGGTGGTATGAGGGAAGCGGGAAAGAGGCGTGGTAGAAAGAAGAGAGGTCAGAAGGAAGAGAGAGGAAGAGAAAGCACGAATGGGGGAGAGGATCCGCGGGGGAGGGGGGGGGGGGGGTAATGATGGTACGCATCATCTCCACTTCTCTGGCACCCTAGACCGCCTGTCTGTAAAATCAATGAGCTACTTGGCATGCATGGGAGGAGAGGTTGTTAGTTCCAGTCTCGGGAT
Source organism: Conus canariensis (assembly GCA_033310375.1). Lineage (NCBI taxonomy): Eukaryota > Metazoa > Mollusca > Gastropoda > Neogastropoda > Conidae > Conus > Conus canariensis. The sequence goes on from CM065716.1 coordinate 96,135,974, forward strand.
GATTTATCAGAATGTTGGCGTGATTACCTGGCGGCTTGGCGACTACTGATTCCAAACAATTCTGGGTTTGTCCCTGAAGAGGCGGGGGTGAGAGAGAGAGAGAGAGAGAGAGAGAGAGAGAGAGAGAGAGAGAGAGAAGAGAGAGGAGGGGAGAGAGAGAGAGAGAGAGAGAGAGACGAACGAACGAACGAACGAATGATTTAATGAGTTAAGCTTACAAAGCCCATTCTCATGCAGGGGTTACGGTGGGGGAGGGGCTGTTCGAAAATGAAGATTAACAAATACACACAAACCATAATATACAGAAAACAACATCGTGATGAGGAAACTAAATCACGGAAATAATTAACAAACATCAAATACAGATGTGATTGTCATTGAGATTTCCAAAAAGTTTATCCACTGTCAACAAGATTTCCTTCCTCCACATCTGAATTGCCGCTGGAAGTCAGTTGCACATTCTCTCTGTCAACAGAATGAACGCTTTCCATGTTTCTTAACATTCCTTGTAGGTACGACATAATGTCACTGAGAGCCACGTTCTCTGGAGGGTCGTTCTGTTGGTCATTCGCTGGAGGCCTGTCCTGATCACAAACCACATCACAGCATCCGTTAACACTGTCTTCATCAGCGCTTGGCTGCACTGAACCAAAATCCAAGACCGACACTACATCGTGTGCAACTGTCACAGATTCTCTGTCGCACTGTTCCAAATCAATCTCTGTTTGCATGTCACTGTGCCGTGTTTCTTCTGCAGGCTGGGTTACAGACAGAGGAAGATGGTTGTCACTCTCGAAAACCTCATCACATGCAACACGACTTTCGTTGGTTCTGTCAATGTTGTAAAATACACTAGGAGGTGTCGGCAAAAATAAACCGGACGGAGAACATAAACTTTCACTCGCCTTTTTCTTTTGGTTGCTTCTGTAAGTCTCTGCTCTCTGCCTATCCCTGTTCAGCTGTGACGGGCACTTGCGACGATACGCCATGCTGTGGCCTTGAGTTTGCGTGGCAGGGGGCTGTTCGGTACTCGAAGTGAACCGCAGAACGACGACAGTTTGTTTTCCTCTGCCCTCTATTTTGAATGACGGCAATGCCATTTCTTCCAGTGAAGCATTGGGTGCGGCTTCTACAGTGGATGGGAGACCTTCCACAGGCATGCTGAACGACTGACTTACAGTTGATACAAATAGAAATTTACCGGAGCGGCTGAAATACGTCTTGCCGGTTAGAGAGAGGAGAGAGAGAGAGAGAGAGGGGGGGGGCAGGCGAAGGAGTCGGGGAGGAAAGAAGGGGGAAGGAGGAAGGAAGTAGGAGTCAATTAAAAACAAGCATGAAACCCTCCACCAGTTCTATTTGGGATCCAATATATTTTGACGTGAGGACAGAAATCAAGGGCTGGACACGTGATCATGGTCAAATGTCGCCATGGTAGAGCAGATGTTTTTCACCATGAAGTTCTGTTCTTCAGTGATACGATTTCGTTTGGTTTTGCTTAAAATACCCTCTTCCCCACTTTGGAAGATAATTGTAGATATTAAAATAAAAGCAGTTTACTATTTATGTATTACCAGTGGCATATTAGCGCAGGATGGAGGCAAACCTCAAGGCCGTGGTAATCTGATTCTGATTAATACTTGTCTAAATTTGTTTATTTGGCATAAGTGCAATGTGAGATGCACAGCATCGGTACTTGTCCTCTATCGGCTTCTGGTTTCTTCTTCAATGACTGGAGAGTTTTTGAGCAGACAGTACTGTTGTCTGAATGAATCCAGGCCACAATGGTCCATGGAAAGTCAGACTGTCTGTATTGAATAGTGTTGCATCTACGCACTGTGTAGCAGCGGTCATTATTTCGGATCTTGCTTGTCTGTTGGATTGTTGGCGTGGCATGTACAGTTGAAGGTGTTATTCGAATAAATCGTCAAGGTTTCTGGGGCGTCAGGAATGGATTTGTTTTAAGTGCCGGCATCAGCCTCTCAAACATTTGTAAAAACGTCATCCTCAGCTGTCCACGATGCTGCTGAGGTGTAGGGAGGTCACATTTTTTATGATATCCGTCACAAGTGCAGGGTCTAAGACCTGTAGTTGTTAGCTATGAATTATATTGCTGATCGCTGAGTGCGCTCCAGCTTGTCAACATCCTGCTTGTGGCACGGGCCACAGATAATCGCTCCATCTTCGAGTAGGAGACAAACTGAGGTTAGGACAGCAGTGCTATTCCAGGCCACTGGACAATGTTTAAGATTACTGTAGAGGAATCGTAGGGTACAGTTTGCTGTGTTGGTAACAACACAGATTGTGCAGGGACCAGCTCAGGTTATACAAATACTGGATTCCAAGGCAGAGGTTGGTGAAGAAGAACTGAAGGATTACGCTGTGTAGGGAGTAGAAGAAGGTAGAGGCAGGTTTTTGTGCCATGCGTATGATATAGCGTTTCGTTGTGTCAAAACGCATACGCTATCGTTCTGCCCATAGCTAGCTCTTAAGATCCTCTTGAAGGGTATTGCCATCAGCGAAACTGTCAATCTTCTAGTAGTTGAACGGTCATCTGAAAAAAAGCCGCACTTGGAAACTGACTGTCTGCAGTAGATCATTGATGTGGCAGAGGAATGACAAGGGGCGTAGAAC
>CM065716.1:96143604-96148604 GCA_033310375.1 Conus canariensis
ATCATCTGATGAGTCTCGCCGATCGGATTTAGTAGCATAGTATAATGACTGCAGACAGACATGGCTTTCATGGTGGGGTTTAATTTGAATGTCCTGCCACACTCGTATGCTTGTCCACATTCAAATACAAGCATTTCATAATTCAAAGACTATTAATTGCAGGCAGACATGGTTTTCATGGTGGGGTTTATTTTTAATGTCCTGCCACACTCGTATGCTTGTCGACATTGAACTTCAAGCATTTCATCATTCAAAGACTATTGCTGGCGAGGGTGAAACTGAAGATGAGAGCGTCCGCAAAACAAAACAAAGCGAATCAAATCAAAGCAAAACAAAACAAAGCGAATCAGATCAAAGCAAAACAAAACAAAGCGAATCAGATCAAAGCAAAACAAAACAAAGCGAATCAAATCAAAGCAAAACAAAACAAAGCGAATCAGATCAAAGCAAAACAAAACAAAGCGAATCAGATCAAAACAAAACAAAACAAAGCGAATCAAATCAAAGCAAAACAAAACAAAGCGAATCAAATCAAAGCAAAACAAAACAAAGCGAATCAGATCAAAGCAAAACAAAACAAAGCGAATCAGATCAAAGCAAAACAAAACAAAGCGAATCAAATCAAAGCAAAACAAAACAAAGCGAATCAGATCAAAGCAAAACAAAACAAAGCGAATCAAATCAAAGCAAAACAAAACAAAGCGAATCAGATCAAAGCAAAACAAAACAAAGCGAATCAGATCAAAGCAAAACAAAACAAAGCGAATCAAATCAAAGCAAAACAAAACAAAGCGAATCAAATCAAAGCAAAACAAAACAAAGCGAATCAAATCAAAGCAAAACAAAACAAAGCGAATCAGATCATAGCAAAACAAAACAATGCGAATCAAATCAAAGCAAAACAAAACAAAGCGAATCAAATCAAAGCAAAACAAAACAAAGCGAATCAAATCAAAGCAAAACAAAACAAAGCGAATCAAATCAAAGCAAAACAAAACAAAAATGAAGCAGAATGGCGAGCGAAGTCTGTTCTGCCATTGCAACCTCTGCCCGTGAAGACGACTCTTTCCCAGGGTTTCATCTCACGGATCAGCTTTAGATAGATCCGATGGACTGTCGACGAAGTGTTTCATTGCCGTCTGTGTCACCCTTCTTCCCTCTTCTTCACTTCATCCTTCCTTCCTTCCTTCCCCCATTCTCCTTCCCCTCCCAGAGAGATCATGGACTGTTTGGAACTCGTTGTCAGACCATCTCCTGGTCATTCCAACAGTGTCATAAATCAGTCCCAGACTGAAACTAACAATCTCTTCTCAATACATGCCAAGCAGTTCATTGATTTCACAGACAGACGGTCCACGATGCCAGAGATGTGTGGGTGTGTATGGTCAGCACTCTTGCAGACTTACATAATCGTACTCTGCCTTCTGTTCTCTCCTCTTTCTAATCCGCTTTCTTTTGTCCCTGCCTGTCTGTCCGTCTGTCTCTCTGTCTGCCTGTCTGCCTGTCTATCAGGTTGTGTGTGTGTGTGTGTGTGTGTGTGTGTGTGTGTGTGTGTGTGTGTGTGTGTGTGTGTGTGTGTGTGTATGTGTGTGTGTGTGTGTGTGTGTTGTTGTTGTTGTTGTTCTTCAGTTTAACGTCTTCCCACTAGAAGTGATATCAGACGATGTGAGTGTGTGTGAGTGTGCGCGTACGCATGCGTGTGTATGTGTGTGTGTGTGTGTGTGTGTGTGTGTGTGTGTGTGCGTGCGTGCGTGCGTGCGTGCGTGCGTGCGTGTGTGTGTGTGTCTGTGTGTGTGTCTGCGTGTGTCTGTATGGACATGTGCATGCCTGTATGATTCAAATACAATAACAAATAAAGCAAACACCCCCCCCCCCCCCACCTCGGGAAAACATTATTTAAAGTGAAAAAAAAATCCAATTACACAATATGTAAAACTATAAGGAGAGCGTCCAATGGACCACTTTGTCAGTTCTTGAGCACTGTCAATCATATTTGGATAGGTAGTACGATGCAGGTCTGTTAATGTGTAGAAGGACGAACGGTTAACCACGCACAAAAAAGAAAAAGAAAAAAAAATTAAACACATTTAAAGATAAATACCAACTGAACTACGTGACAAACTTTTGCAAATTGTGCAAAGATAAAACCAGTCATTTAATACTCTAGATAGAGACAGGGAACCGGATCCATCAGATGAAGTATCGTCACCAGTTTTGCTAATAATCTTCTTTGCTCTTGGACAGTAAATTAGTAGATGTTCAATTCCAACTCTTTCTCCACACATACATGTAACGTTTTTGCTGAATTTTGTTCGAAGTGAATTCAAACGCATTCTGTGCATTAAGCTTTGTATTTCTCTAGGTATGGAGACAAGGTTGGGTCTTGATGAGGCCAATATATTTTTCCCAGAATTGGGTTTAATACAGTTGCGGAAATAGTTAATTTCTGAGTTCTCTAATACATTTCTGAAATTTTTACTGGACGCTTCGTTTATTAAAGAATAACATTCACTTAAATCTAAGGGAATGTCAAGTGGTATTGATCCTTCGACATTTCGGGCTGTCTTTCTTGCAGTCTGATCGACCCTCTCATTTGCTGAAATTCCACAATGAGAAGGTACCCAGCAAAATGTAACTGTAATTGCATTTAGCTGACAGAAGATGTATGACATGGTTTATTTCTGTTATCATCTCAGCCGTACTTTTGGATTGGAAGACTGAATAGCGCTTAGGGCCGATTTAGAATCGGTGCATACTAGAATTTGACAAGAGTTAATAGGAAAACTCAAGACGTGGTATAATGACATCAAAATGGCAACAAGCTCAGCACTGAAAATTGAAAAATGTCTACCAAGATGGTACAACTTTTCCACTTTTAAATCAGGTATTGTAAATGCTGCTCCTGTATCTAGATTATCTAGCACTGAACCATCCGTATAGATTTTCAAATAGTTTTTGTATGTATTTTCTAAATGAATATCGATGACATTTTTCAATATATAAGGTGGATCTTTTTTGGACACATTTGCATAATTTGTATCAAAGGTAGCTTTGACTTGCTCCCATCTTGGAAAAGGTAAAAAAAGGACAGCTTGAGGGCACGTAAGACCGTATGGCGAAAGCTTGGCTGTGTCTGGAGTGGCACTGTCTTCATCTGTCCGTGGGCAGGGGTGGTTGGGTCTGTGGGGTGTGCTCGGCAGCTGGAGGGTTTTTCGCCGGTGGGCTCTGCAGTCATGAAATACGGGCTGGTACACCCATGGGGATGCTACTTTAAGGCTGTTAAGAGCTGCATCCTGTAGTCTGATTTACCTCTGTTCAGGAGCAGTTATGTCCCTTGATATCTTAATGGAGTGTTCTGCGCGTGCCTGTACCCATCGTCAACACAGCGCAGGCCTCCAAGGGTGGTACAGGACTGCTCTAAAGGCAGGTGAAGACAGCGCTTCTCTGGGTCCTCCCCAGCACCTTCGGGTGTTTCTTTTTCTTCTTTGCCTAAACTAGGCTGACCCTGGAGAAAGGTCCAGTGACGGTGAGGAAAGACCCACTGACCACAGGGAAAGTCCTGTTGACAGTGGGAAAGACTACAACTTTGGATTCTCTCTTGAGGGCACGTAAGACCGTATGGCGAAAGCTTGGCTGTGTCTGGAGTGGCACTGTCTTCATCTGTCCGTGGGCAGGGGTGGTTGGGTCTGTGGGGTGTGCTCGGCAGCTGGAGGGTTTTTCGCCGGTGGGCTCTGCAGTCATGAAATACGGGCTGGTACACCCATGGGGATGCTACTTTAAGGCTGTTAAGAGCTGCATCCTGTAGTCTGATTTACCTCTGTTCAGGAGCAGTTATGTCCCTTGATATCTTAATGGAGTGTTCTGCGCGTGCCTGTACCCATCGTCAACACAGCGCAGGCCTCCAAGGGTGGTACAGGACTGCTCTAAAGGCAGGTGAAGACAGCGCTTCTCTGGGTCCTCCCAGCACCTTCGGGTGTTTCTTTTTCTTCTGGATCTTTTTTGGACACATTTGCATAATTTGTATCAAAGGTAGCTTTGACTTGCTCCCATCTTGGAAAAGGTAAAAAAAGGACAGCTTATTAGCAATTTTTGTTTCGTTTATATTAGAATCTTTTAGGAGGTTAGAGGCAAATGACTGGATTGATTTTGTAGATTGTATTCTTCTGGCCCGTTTCACGAAATCTATTTCTGAATTTAAGGATACTTCTTTTGCACAGAAGTTATCCTGTGAAAGACTTTTTAATATGAATTTTGAAGCACATGCTTTTCGTAATGCATTCAGAGGCAATATTCAGATTTCACTGTATGTTCCTATGTTAGATGTATGTGTGGGAACTCCAAGAGCATGTTTGTAAGCCTTGCAGTCAATACTTTGTAGTTTATTTAATATATATTGTGGAGCGCTGAACAAGACTTCTTGAGCATAGATTAATCGTGAGCGCACAAGAGCAGTAGATAATAAAGTTAAGGTATGTGTGTCTTGCCCCCACCGTTGTTTGTTCATAATTTCAAAAAGTTTAAACTTTTCCTTGCTTTATTTAAGATATATTCAATATGTACATTCCAAGAAAGTTTGGAGGTTAAGTATACGCCTAGGAATTTAACAGTTTTTACATACTCTAAAGCAATGCCATCTAAAGTAAATGAAGGGAGTTTCTCCGGCTCATATCCAGCATTGAAAAGCATACTATTTGTTTTTTCTACTGAAAGTACAAGCCCGTTTTCATTTTAAAAACTAACAATTTTATTCAGTTCATGTTGGTATTTAATTCGTATATAGTTTAGCCATCTAAAAGGAGTTTTTCTTTTCATAGTTACCTTCATCCATAGGCATATATCGTCAGCAAACTGTGCTAACACTGTATCTTTACATAGGCCTTTGGGTAAATCTGCCATTAAAATATTGAATAAAATTGGGGAGATTACTGATCCTTGCAGAAGACCCATTTGTAATTTTCTTGGATTTGAATATACATGTTCTATTCTTGCTTGAATGGTTC
>CM065716.1:96163604-96173604 GCA_033310375.1 Conus canariensis
CAGTGTGTAGTTATTCCAGACACAGGCGACCCACAGTGCCAGACAGACATCACTTCGTGTTATCGCCATCCTTTCACGAAGCTTATCTTTTTATGCCACTGCCCCCATGTTTCTTCCCCACCCCTCCTTCTCCCCTTCACATCCTCCCTCTCCTGTCCCCTGACCTCTTCTTTTCGCGGCCCTCATTGTGTTTTTCCTGATGCTTTTCTTGTTTTCAGCCTCGCCGGTCGCACAGTGAGTTCAGCTCAAGTTTCATATCCACACCCACTATAAAAAGGCCATACAGCAGATGCGGATAAGTGTTTCTAGGTGAACACGTAGTGGGGGCGGGTTGGGGGTGGGAGGGGGTGGAGCGAGGGAGAGGGCTTGAAAGGGGGGGGGGGGGAGGTGGCGACGTGAGAGTGTATCTTTCATTATCCTGGTTTCACCCGAACGATAACACTTTAAGGGAGGCGGTGAAAATAACACTTTTCCCACCACATCCGATTTACGCCCAGTTTGAGGAGATACATGATTGTTCATTCTTCGTGTTCATCGTCTTGAGTGTTGTTTTGTCTTGCCTGAAGAAGACCAGGGTGGTCGAAAGGTGTCGTGTTTTGTCTTGTAATGTGTGTATCTCTTTCGCTTGGCAGAAATGGTCATTTTTCTTCTTTTAAGTTTGACAGTTTTTATTTCAGGCGCCAGCGTGATTGGAACCCATAACCTCTGACTGTCAACTCTACACTTTACCACTGAGTCAATTTGGTATAACGTGCCATGATCTATTCACACCCGAAATCACTGTCCAGCAGGTGAGAACGGACACATGCCCAGTCTCAACACGCCGGGGAGAAAATTCAGACTGACTTCACCTTTTGTTCCAAATTCGCTCCCCCCCCCCCCCAACTCTTTCAACATTCTCAGTGTTCCACACGAAAGGGCATGTCCAGTAAAGCACACTGGACTTGAATTTGATAGAGAAGGAGAGCGGCGGGAGTGTGTGTGTGTGTGTGTGTGTGTGTGTGTGTGTGTGTGTGTGTGTGTGTGTGTGTGTGTGTGGCAGGGGAGGGGTGGGGGGTGGGGGGTGGGCGACGATTCTGAACCTCAACCAGAACTACTTCCTGCCCTTTTCTAAAACACCCCCGGTAACAATTTGGAACATGGTTTAGGAAAAAAACCCACCCATGGAGTGAATATAGGCACATGCCCCAAGTAATCTCTCTCTGTCTCTCTCTGTCTTTGTCTCTCTCTGTCTCTCCCTCACTCCTCTCTCTCTCTCTCTCTCTCTCTCTATATATATATATATATACATTTGTACTCACAACACACACACACACACACACACACACACACACACACACACACACACACACACACACACACACCACACACACACTCGCACACACGCGCGCTCGCACGCTCTCTGTCCGTCTCTGTCTCTCTCACTCTCTCCCTCCCCCCCCCTTCTCTCTGTCTTTCCCTTCCTCTCTCTCTCTCTCTCTCTCTCTCTCTCTCTCTCTCTCTCTCTCTCTCTTACACACACACGTGCTTGTTATCTGTCTGAAACACTTCCATCCTATGTGCCTTCTCACTCTCTTCCCTTTGGCTTTAAGAAACTGGTCACATTTCCGGATAGCAGTTTAAGTACATTCAGCCTGGTCAAAGATCCTTTCGCTTTCAGTGCGCTAATATTTGGAACAATCTACCGTCAATTCGAACAGATGATTGTTGTATGTGTGAAAAGCTTGTATCCTATGTGTCTTCTCGCACTCTCCCCTCTAGCGGTAAGAGACGTCTCACACTTGCGGACAACAATTTAAGTTCTGCCGGTTAGAGATCTTTTCGCTTTCAGTGCGCTAAAATATGGAACAATCTACCATAATCTCTTTGAGAGAGTCCTTTCCTTTCCACTTTCAAAATGAATCTAAAAACGTATTGTTTAAAAAGTCGTAGGTTACTGTATCGGCCTAACGTGCGCATGCGCGCGCGTGCGCGCTGTTTTTGTGTGTGTGTGTGTGTGTGTGTGTGTGTGTGTGTGTGTGTGTGTGTGTGTGTGTGTGTGCGCGCGTTTGTGAGTGTGCGCGCGCATGTGTGTGTACATTCGCACGTGTGTGTGCACGTATATGTGTGCGTGTGCGCAAGCGTGTGTGCAGTATGTGCGTGCATGCGCGCGCGCGCGTGCGTGTGTGTTCCTTTGATTATTTGTAGGAACCAAATAATCAGAATATAACATTATTAATCAATAACAACAAGAACAAGAACAACAAGACACAACAAGAACAAGAACAACAAGAACAACAGCAACAACAACAACAACAACAACAACACTCACGCACACAAACGCATGCACAACACATACACATTCATATGTTTGGGCTCACTTGCGTCGCTTCTTTGATACTCACTTAGCGATTCACATACGTTTACGGTAAAAACTGGGGGTCCTGAAAGATTCAAAGCGTAATCTCAGTGAATGTGTTTTTTGTTCATTTGTGTCTGCCACGGAAAGGCCCAGTGTGAGTTTGTCCTATTCTCTAGGAGTCTTCGCAGTGTTGGCCTTGAGGGTTTTTCCAATATTTGTGTAGTTTGTAATGTTTCTTGCTCTTCCTTTAACTCTGGATGTGCAGCCACTTCCTCTGTCGATGTTCAGCTCTTAAAGATGGTCCAGGATCTTGTTTGTTGAGATTCTTTGGATTTCTTATCACATCTGATCGGTCAAGCTGTAGTCCAGTTCCTATCGTTGCCTTGACTGCCAGCGCGTCTGTTCTCTCATTTTCTTTTAACACTTGCATGTCTATCTGTATGAGTCTCTCAATGGAAGGTTGCACAGTACTTCATGCCAAGCAGGGCTTCTCATTCGGCAATCCATTTTCTGAAGCAGGTTCATGGAGTCAGTCAGTAGTATGGCTTGTCGATGTCTAAGCTGGCCTGTGAACACAGCCAGTGAAGTGCTTATGTCACTGCTTCTGTCTCCATTGTTAGACTTCAATTTGTTAAAATGTATGCACCATTGTCTTCCTATCCTCAACCTGACTTGCCTTTGGTGACGGAACTGTCAATGTATATAACAGTATCTTCTTTTATGCCGAAGTTTTCCATCTGCATCTGAATATCTGCGTTGCTTTTGCTGTCTGACCATTTTCGGCAGTTTGTTCCTAGTTCTGGAGCGGTGGTAATTTGGTAGTGGTGTTTGAAGTAGTCTGCATACTTTCCCATTCCTTTGTTTCTTTGAGTTGTGATGACTGGCACGTAAGCTGTATATTGTCTTCCCGTCCATCATGATTACGTCTAGCGAGTGTCCTTTGTTGTTCTTTGATTGTGCTGGAGTATGTATTGTTTTGCGTCCACAATGATTTCACGTCCTAGGCGAGTGGTCCTTTTTGTTTGGTTTCTTTGACTGCTGCATATAGTGGGTTTGGGGGAGTTTCAAATAAAATGATTCTCTAAAATATGGCTTCACGTGTTCTAGCTTGTGTCTGACCTGCATTGAAAAAAGGTCAAGCAGATACCGCATAGTTTAAATTTGTATGTCCTTTGTAATTCCCAAGATCAGTCTCATTGCTTCATTTTGAATCAATAGGGTTAAGGTAGTCGTCGTTGTTGGTGAAGCAGGTGTTGTCATTTGGTGTCTTGTTATTATTGATATTGTTGTTGCTGTTGTTACTATTGTTGTAGTGGCTGTTGCTGTAGTTGCTCTTGTTGTTAAAATAAACATTGTATGTTTTCCTGTTACTGTCGTCTTCATGTTATTATTATTGTCTGCGCTGTTCTTTTTACTCACTTTTTTTTAACCGTTGATGTTGTTGTTGTTGCGGTTTTTGGCATTGTTATTGTTGCTGCTGTTACTTTTGTTGGTGGTGTCGTTATTTTTGTGTGCCGTCCTTATCATCATTGTAGTTTTTGTATTTCCAATTGTCGTAGTCGTTTCTCTTCTTCTCGATGTTGTTGCGATTGTTGTTAAGATTATCTTAATTGTGTTGGTTTAGATGTTATAGCTGCTGTTGTCATTGCTGCTATCATATGTCCATGTTGTTGTTAAGCTTGTTCACCTACTCTCTCTTTGAGTAACACTTTCACAGGCATCTTTACAAAAACCAGCGCCAGGTCAAAAACACTTATTCAAACTTATGGGCACTGGAGATAACGAAGACCACGACCGCAGAAACTTTTTACCGCCAGGGGAAGTACCACTGGGTAGGGACTGAAAGTGTTGTTTCCCTTTTGCATCATTTTTGTTTTGCATGTGGATTCTCATTTATCAATCTCAGGTTTGAACAACTCTTCGCCCTCCTCCTTCGCTTTTGGTTCCAGAATAGTTCATGATTTCACAAACAGGCGGTCCATGGCGCCAGGAAAATGAGGGCGTCTGTCATCAGCACCCTCCCAGACTCTTATCCTTCTCTTCCTTTCGTTCTCTGCTCTTTCTGCTACTGCATTCCTCCTCCGCGCCCCCCCCCCCCTCCCAGTCCCTTCCTCCTTCCGCCCTTTTCTTCTAATTTCACGCTAGCTGTTTGTTTGGAGACTGTTGATAGAATCCCAACATATTTCTCTCACTGCACGTAATTTCTTCAGTCTTCTTGTATTTCTTCTGCCTTCTCTCTCTCTCTCTCTCTCTCTCTCTCTCTCTCTCTCTCTCTTTCTCTTGTGTGTGTGTGTGTGTGTGTGTGTGTGTGTGTGTGTGTGTGTGGGTGGGTGGGTGCGTGCGCGCGCGTAGGTAGGTGGGTGGGTGTGAGTGTGGGTGTGGGTGCGTGCGTGCGTGCGTGCGTGTGCATGCGTGCGTGTGTGCGTGCGTTCGTGCGCGCGCGCGTGTGTGTGTGTGTGTGTGTGTAAGTATGGTTTTGTGTGCGCGTGCGTGAGAGCGCGTCGCGAGTGAGTGCGCGCGTGTGTGTAAGTATTGTGTGTGTGTGTGTGTGTGTGTGTGTGTTGTGTGTGTGTGTGTGTGTGTGTGTGTGTGTGTGTGTGTGTGTGTGTGGTTGGGGTGGGTAGGAGTGGGAGGAGGGATGTCGCATCTCTACTTATTGAGTGGTCATCAGACTGACACCCGATCATTATGGGCATTCCTTTGAACTGCCCTCGAAAATAACCCTCTTTGATTCTCTCTCCATACTGCCCTCTACTCTCTCCCTGTGTGAAGTAAGAGAAAAAAAAATCAAACTAAAATTTGAACTATTGGTAAAGCGCAGACCTCTACCGACGTCCGCTAGATCGTGCATTTGCCATTTGCTCATCATCAGCGATATAAACTCGCACCAAAATTCAACGGAGTCCTTCATACGTTCCACTCCACCTTTCCACTAAAATTCGTGTAAGTCGGTTTCGTTGCTTTTGAGTTATCTCGCGAAACAGATCCTGACCCCACCTGTTAATTCGGATCAACACTATGCATCTGATTCAAATTCACTGAATTCCTTCTTGATCAGATTTTTTCTTTCCACAAGGTTTTGTCGAAATTTGTGCAGTATTTTTTTTAGCATAATCTTGCCGTAAGAGGTACACACACACACACACACAAAAACATCAGACGGGGGTAAAAACATATCTTCTGGAAGTTATCAACCGTGATTTCCTAACGTCCTAACTAGTTCATTGCGCCGTGGCGTAGTGGTAAGCGGATTCCCTGTTGAGAGGTCGAGGGTTCGATACCCATCAGAGCGAAATTAAAGAATTTTTTTTTCTCTGATCGGCTCTTCTCCAGAGCTGAGTTCGTTACGGGTTGAGCTGGGAAGACAGGGACCGTATAGTCGAGTTTCATCCACTTCATGAATGCTTCTATGACAGTTGTGCACAAATGTCGTGACCAACACTGCAGGCGCCTGTATCTCTCGGGCCGGGTTGACGCCAGGCTCTGTTATGAAAAGAAAGCATAGAGTACAGCTCTGTCATGCAGTCTCTCAGGCCGGTAAGGAACGCAATAGCATCATATTCATCGCCCTTGTTCTCATCGATCAGCATTAAAAGAAGTCTCAAATTTGTAGCCCCTTTAGGCTCTGCTTTCAGGGTGATCTTAGTTTCGATTTCCTCTCCAGCAGGTCTATGCCCGTGTGGAGTTCGTGTCAATGTCACCAGTAACGTCAAGTTCATGGGGACTGTTGTTGGACAGACGTGGTGACGCCCTTTGGAGAGACAAGTCCATTCACGCTGTCTCCTTGACCAAGCAATTATTGTCGTCAGTAGGGGGCTTGGTACATGGTGTCCTGCGTATTCTGGATCAGAACAGCCACCAGTGAGCACCACCGAAGTGACTCGGTAGAAGCGCGGTGTGTCCTCTGATAGACTGTCTGAAGACGACTTGACATTGACTGTTGTCTGTGGATTGCCAGTGCCAGGGCTGCGGCGGGACCACCAAGAGCGTGACTGTGGACGAGGAGCCGGCATAAACGGCGTGGGGGTGATGCCACTGAGGTGGTGCAGACGAGGAGCGAGGCGCGTACGCGCGTGCGCACGCACGCACGCGCACATGCACGCACGCACACACACACACACACACAAACAAACAAACAAACACACACACACACACGCAATACAGACACAATACAGGCACACATGGACACACAGACACAAAGACACACAAATGCACAGACAGACAGACAGGCAGACAGACAAACACTCACACAAACACGCGCGCGCGCGCGCGCACACACACACACACACACACACACACACACACACACACACACACACACACACACACGCACACACACACGATTTTTTTTAACTTCTGACACTTGTTACATATGCATTGATTCGTAATATTATTACCCCCCCCCCCCCTTTCCCCTATTTTTACCGCACTTTCTAATTCACTTACCAAATAGATTCACGGATGCAGTAACAAATAGGCCCGTCTCCATTTTCGTTGACCATAAAGACAACTGTCTAAAATCCTTCTCTATGCTTTTCATCTTCACAGGGGTAATATCCATCTTTATCTGTAATTTTCATTTTTTTTTTAAATGACATTTCAGCTGAAACCAGCAGAGATATGTTTCTGTTTACCGCCATCTTTCTTCGTCTGCCCCCCCCCCCCCCCCTCACCCCCACCCTCCGAAAAAAAAAAATCAAAAGGGCTAGAGTGTTGTGTGACATGGTAATAGCGGATTTCGGTTAGCAACAAATTCCAAAAGTCAGATTAGGTTTCCTTCTTCCTCCACTTCGAGCGGAATGCATTTGATAACTGCGTCCTGTTTTTCGCTGTATACTTTCTGTACGTCTTGAGCGTTTCCGGCTTCTACATGTTTACTTGTTTGTTTGTTTCTTTCTCTCTTTGTTTTCGATTCCTTCGCCCCGTCCTTTCTTTATTTCTCGTATGTTCCATTTTTATTCCGCTTTATGAAAACCAGGGAAAAGATATGTCTATCCAACCCCCCCCCCCCCCCCCGCCCCCCATCAAAGCCTTCTTGACTGTAAGATTGACATGGTAATAGCTCCGTTGGATTCAGCAAGGAATTCTAAATGTCAGTGGTGGATCCTGTGTTTCGTCATTGTATAACTGTATTCCCTTTTGGAAATACATTTACCCTGCGTTTTGAATGTACTTGCCTTCGACATACTTATTTCTTTGTTGCTTGTCATATTTTCGGATTTCTCATCCTCCCCCCCCCCCCCCCCCCACCGTTTTTTTGTCTTTCCTTTTATCTTTTTTTTCCTTTCTTTGATTCTTTTCGTGTTCCTTTTTTGTCGGTTTATTTAACCAATTTCGCTTATCATTGGATGGACTGATCAGCAGACTGGACGCCTAACTTAAAAATAGGCATTCTTTTCAGCCGACACCTGATTATTACTGACATCTTTTTGAACTCCCCTAACAGACAAACCCTCTCTGATTCTCTCTCCACTCTGCCCCTGCGCTCTCCCTAAAATGAAGTGATAGAGACATATTGAAAATAAAGTGAGAGGGACGAGAGGGAAAGCGCGGACCTCCGTCAATGCCGACTACATAGTGTATCTGCGCTTTAATCCAGATCTGCGATACGAATCCGCATGAAAATTTAATGGAATCATCCATACGTGCCACTCTACCTTTCCACCAAAACTCATCAAAATCGGTTTCGTTGATTTTTAGTTTCATCCACTTAATGATTGCTTGTCTGAGAGTGTTCGTGCTAAGTCCTGACCAACACTGCAGGTACCTGTGTCTCTCGGACCTGGCTGACACCGGGCTATGTTACGAAAGTAAGCGTAGAGTACAGTTGTGTCTGCAGTCTCAGAGATCGGAATGGAACTCAATAGCATTACATTCATCATGCTTATTCTTAACGATCAGAGTAAAAAGTGTCACATTCTGTGACCTTCCGTGCCCTTCTCCCATGGTGACATCGGTTTCGATTTCCTCTCCATGTGTCTGCAGTTGTGGAGTTCGTGGCTAGGTCGTCAAAGTGGGCAAGTTCATAAGGACCATCTATTGTTGGACGAACGTGGCAGAGCTCTTCGGAAAGGGAGGCTCAATCACGCTTCCTCCACGTCTAAGCAAGATTACGGTTGTCAGTAGAGGGCTTAATAGGTGGTGTCCTTCGTATGATGGATCAGAGCAGGCCACCACTGAACAGCACTGAAGTGACTTGTAGTAGTGCAGCGTCTGCATGAAGATGACTTGAAGTTGGCTGCTCCCTGAAGACTGCCGTTGCAGGGGCTGTCGAGGGCTGGACTGGGGTGTGGTTGTGGACTGTGGAGTCGGCATGAGCGGCGTGGGGGGGGGGGGGGATGCCCATGGACTGGTATACACGATGAGAGAAAAAAAAAATGTAATAGTTGAAAGAAATGCAGAATGCTGGTTGTTCTGTATCTCTTCAAATAATATATTATGCCTTAACTGGAACGAATGGAAACAAAGTGGAAAACAACAACAACAACAACAACAACGACAATGACGACGACGACGATGACGACGACAGTTACAAGAATAAGAACAAGAACAATAACAACAACAATAGCTGCACCCAATAGCAGCATAAGCAGAAGCAACAATAAGAACAACAACATCAACAACAACATTAGCAGCAGCAGCAGCAGCAGCAGCAGCAGCAGCAGCAGCAGCAAGCAGCAGCACAGCAGCACAGCAGCAACAACAACAACAACAGCAGTAAAAGCAACAACTTTAAAACAAAATTAAGTACATCCGAATCCATAGTCGAATAAAACAAAACAAAACAAAATAAAACAACAACAACTACGACAACAAAGAAAGAAAGAAAAGAAAAAAAAACGTACGGAAAAGCAAGACGAGGGAATGTAACAAACAAGTATAACAGAAAGAATGCAGAAAAAAAGAAGTAAAAGCCGACATAAATATCTCTCTGGAGATATGTTGGAAGTGATAGATGAGTTATTGAAGCTCACGAGGAAATTATATCTGATACTCCAAAAAGCAAAGCAACACATAACTGCATTAAGGGTTTTTCCCGAACAGTTTTCTGTAATTGCATTCAGGCGGAAGAAATACAGACTGAGAGAGAGAGTACATAGATAGATAGACATTCTGAGAGAGAGAGAGAGAGAGAGAGAGAGAGAGAGAGAGAGAGAGAGAGAGAGAGAGAGTGAGTGAGAGAGAGAGAGATGAGTGAGAGAGAGAGAGAGAGAGAGAATTTCTGGCATCTTGTCTATTACACACACACACACACACACACCCTCACACACACACACACACACACACACACACACACACACACACACACACACCACACACACACACACACACACACACAACACGCACACACACAGAGAATACAGACACACACACACATACACACACATACACACACACATACACACACATGCATACACGCCCCCCCCCCCCCCCCCACATACGCACGCACGCACGCACGCATGCACGCACGCACACGTGCACAAAGGCGGAGACAGACAGAGAGACAGACAAACAGACAGAAAACAGACAACACACACACACACACACACACACACACACACACACACACACACACACAACACACACACACACACACACACACACACCACTGTAGATAGCTTTTCACCTTCTTACACTTGTTACGTATGCATCGATTCG
>CM065716.1:96178604-96181769 GCA_033310375.1 Conus canariensis
AGAAGGACCTGTTTGTTCGGCGTGGTATAAAACTTTGAAGACGCGCAGGATGTCTTTTTGACAGCGAGTAGGCGAATTTCTTGTCGACGGAAGGTTTGGTGGGATGGACACGTGAACAGAGGCATTAGAGACAGGAATGTTCGGACATTTTAGTTTTCAATCTGCTCAGATCCGTTTGAGAGATTTGATGTTGTGAGGGTATAAATACATTTTAAGTCACCGTTGTTTGAAAGAAAATAGAAAGTTGACATAAAATCCTAAAACAAAAAACCCACCTGGTGGATGCAGACACAGACAGGCAGACAGACAGAGAGACAGACAAACAGGTACATACATACACCACACACACACACACACACACACACACGCGCGCGCGCGCGCGCGCGCACGCACACACACACACACACACAGGCACACACACACACTGATTCCCACCCACCTTACCCCCGTCCCCCCTCCACGTACACAATCTCCCACACCTGCCTTAGATCCACTGTGCATTGACACAAGCATGCTAGTCATGAAGTGAGTAGAGAAATAGGCAACCCACCGCCCTTCATCCCATCCACTATCTCCTCCACCACTGCAAGACATGCACCCCCCACCAGTGCCATCATACGGAGGAAAAAGACAAATAAACAAAAAACAAAAATGTTAACTGCATCAACGACAAAACAACATTTGCAGCAGAATATATATAAGAAGAAATCTGTAATAGAGTCAAATTTTCTTCGTTAAGGAAATATCATCTTCAAAGAAAGAGGCTTTCATAGACATTGGGAGGGCTTTTTTGGTCGGCGTTGCATAGAAAGGAAAAGGCGTGCAGGTCATTTTGACAGCAAGTAGGTGAATCATATTTCGACAAAAGATTGAATGGGATGGACTCGAAGAGGGGAGCTGGGGGAAGACAAAAGGGTGGGTATACGTTATCGTTTTTTTTTTTTTTTTTTCCAGCTGTATGCATCATGTTAAGTGCTGATGGATATTCTGTGTGAGTGAGGAAACATCAAGGAGCGTTTGTATGGCTTGGGTGCACACACACACACACACACACACACACACACACACACACACACACACACACACACACACACACACACACACACACACACACACACACACACACACACAGAGAGAGAGAGAGAGGAGAGAGAGAGAGAAGAGATGAAATTTTTACTCAGTAGGACCACTGCCCCATCTGAAGGGTGTTTGAAGGGTGTAGTCAAAATTGTGCATATTGCGTACATCGTAACCATAACACAGTAAATAAACAAGAAAAATAACGAGTTTCACAAACAACACTGGCAATAATCACACAAAGATGGTGTCTGAAAGAACAAAACCTTTAATGACTGTTTTCTTCTTTTAAAATCTTAGCTGTATGTTATATGAAAAGAGAAAACACATTTGACATTTTTCAGTCTTCAAAACCAGCTTCAACGAGAACTTACTTTTCTTGCCATGGCATATGGCTGGTAATAAATCTAGATCTGATGATCCTGCAAACAATGGCGGCATAAAGCAAAATGAATTTTATTTTCTTCTTCTGGACAAATCAGATTTGCTTCACCAACACTGTATTTTGAGCTATGTACTGCTATTTCAGACACACCGAATATGTTTTTAAAACAAACCTCAAATTTCTATTCACATCTGACAATGTTTACAAATCCACATTGTAAAGCAGTTAGGTATTTCTACAGAAATCATATTTATCGCGTATGTTAATATGGCCAACCCGCCGTTACCATCTCATGCTAGTGAGTCTTTGTCTAAAGGCTTTTATAAAAGACTGAGTACAATGAACAAACTAATTTGCCATATACGTGCAAAACCATTCAAACATCATGCATTGCAAACACTTGTTTTCCAGTTCGTTTTTGCATCCATAATCTAATACTATGAAAGACATATACGCTTAGAGTGGTAGAGCCTGTGTTCATCCATTTGACTTAATTTTAACCAGTATTTAATACATTTTACAGTCACATTGCTCCTAATGGAATGTCTCTCCACCTCGCCATAAACTGAATCATTTGGAGTTCTTGTACTGACGCTGAGATATCTTTTAAATTATAAATGTAATATTTCGACGATGCACGAGTAGGCTTCAAAGGCCCATAATTCGGCTCCACAGAGACCTACATCAAGTACTTAAAAATATGCTCAATGACGTATTCTTAATTCCATGATATTTACTCAGTATGTACAAGGACCTTTTAGCCCTTCATGTCAAATATTCACAAGCAAAAGAAAACTTAAGTTTCATTGAAAAATATATGTTAAAGTATTTGTAGGAGTTCACAACTTTTATTCCCATATCATTGTAAAATTATATTTCCCTGGCAACCAAATAAGCGCTTCTTTCTACAAACTATAATACCACTTTTTATCATGTTTACTTTCAGTTGGAGTTTTGTAGCAGCTCTATATAAACTGTCTGAGTTTGCAAACTTATTGCAGTTTCAGACAATAAAATAATGTCAAAAGTATCACAAGTTCGGTGAGACCATTTGCCAGGCTTCTCTCAAATATCAGAGAGAGAGAGAGAGAGAGAGAGAGAGAGAGAGAGAGAGAGAGAGAAAGAGAGAATACGAATATGAATGGTTTATTGAGAGTAAGCTACAGCAAGTTTTTGTTTCACCATGTCCACTGAAAAAGAAATGAATGAATGAATGAATAAATTCTTTCTATATCAGTTCGCCATCCCGTTAAAATAAAGCAGCCCGTGTCATCGATGAAAGAACTGCCGTCCTCGCAGCTCCTCCAGAAGCCGTACAGCTTGGCTTCCACTGCTGTCGGGTTGGCCAAATACTATTCATCCTGGATGCTGCATACGTCGTACAGACTTGAAAGATGTGGTCAGTTGTCATTGGTCCCTCACTACAAGGGCACTCTCCACTCTGTCCAATGCCAAATTTTGTGTGCATGTGGTGGAGCAGGCGATTGTGTCCAGTCCTCAGGCGGAAGATCTTGACCTGTTCCCGTCGTCCCAGCAAATGGTATGTGTCTTCTGGGTTGTATTTGGGATGCAGGAGGCGCCATTTTATTCCTTGTTTGTGCCTTGATGATTGTCTTAATTTCATCGTATGACACCAGGTTGTTGGCCTGCTCCTTCTGTGCACCATCTTTTGCCAGAATGTCCGCTTTTTCGTTGCCTCTGAT
>CM065716.1:96181869-96184369 GCA_033310375.1 Conus canariensis
GTTTTTCAGCTGGCAATGCGGTCTTCATTTGCATCTTGAGGTTTTTCTTTTGGACCCTGATCTTGTCCATCTTTTCTTGGCGTCTGGATTTCTTTGGAGGTGTTTTCTCTTTGGGTAGTTTTGCTCCATAGGCGTCTCTACATGTGGCATACACAATGTCCCCATATGTGGCTAGTTTGTGTTCCAGGGTGCTTTTCCCTATCAGTGCATCGAGTCTTTGGACGATTTTTGCATCCAGTTTCTCCCAATCTTCAGTTTCGTTTGCTCGTGGCAGGTTGAGTTTCAGGCGCCTGGCATCGAGGGCCTGTGCAAATTCCTCATCCGAACCAACAGCGTGGATGTCCTTGGCACTGTGGTTTAAATCCTGGCCTTGGTCTTCCGACGTCTTATCTGCTGATGCAGTGCGCTGCTGCTCATTCAGATGAGTCTTCACACATCCCATCTTTGTTCTGTGGATCTTCATGCCACGGGTGGTAGCGAAACGCTTTCCACAGACACATGGATATTCCATTTGGTCCATGTTCATAGTCCGTTTGGGATTTGCAGTCATGATTGGTTGAGCACCGATGGATTCATCATTCTCTCCCCCTTTCGGTGAATCCTGGGAGCATCTTTTCCTTTTATTCTTAGTAGCCACGTGTTTAAGGCAAAGTGGGGAGCCAGCCCACAGAGCCCTTGGTTCTGGTCTTTCCCAGTGTCCTCCGGTCTTTCCCGGACGTCCTCCGGCCTATTCCCGGAAGTCAATGGTTTACCCATGCATCAGTAGAAAGAAACTCGTGGAGAGCGTGGCAGCAGAGAGTCCTCAGAAGAGAAGCCCCCTTCAAGCAAGCTGTTCTCTCTTCCCCTTACTTTTCTTATTATGGACGTGTTGAAGAAAAGAAACTCTCTCTCTCTCTCTCTCTCTCTCTCTCTCTCTCTCTCTCTCTCTCTCTCTCTCTCTCTCTCGTTTTCAACCGAGTAACGAAAATATTCCTACCTTCGAAGAATGTGAGGACAGAAAATAGGGCTTCCACATTTTTGGAAGAAAAATCCTTACGTCTGAAGAGGAAGTCAATGGAGTTTGGAAATGGAAATGTCCTTCAGTGAGTGACATTTTTTTCTTTCTTTTTCTATCATGATTTTCATCCCAAATTTCGTTTATTTTGCATTTTGTTTTGCTCAAAGTTAGCACCTCCCAGGTGACTTGGCTTTTCTGCATTCCATTCGCTCACTTTAATAATATTGTGCGCTCTCTCTCTCTCTCTCTCTCTCTCTCTCTCTCTCTCTCTCCCCTCCCTCCCTCCCTCCCTCCCTCTCTCTCTCCCTACCTCTCTCTCTCTCTCTCTCTCTCTCTCTCTCTCTGGATGTATTAAATCAACTCACCGATTTTGCTTGGACTGGAACATCTACTTCCTATATTGTGATTAATTTTGTTCGTAAGATTAATGTCGGACTCGTATGAGAAGGAGAAGAAGAGGAAGAAGAAGAAGAAGAAGATGATGATGATGATGATGATGAGGATGACATCAACAACAAAAACAACTACGATAACAAAATCACATTTAGAAGATTAAAACAAAGGAGTGGAGGTGGAAAGGACATAATGAATGGCAAGAGAAAAGGAGAAAGAGAAAAAACAACAACACTAGCTAAAATCAATGTCCACGGCAGCATAAACAATCAGAAAAGGTTCGTTTAGGATTTAAGTCTATTTTTAAAAGAAAAATTACCCTGAATTAAAGAGCTATAAACATTGGATGGACATTTTGTTCGGCGTAGTTTGAAAACGTGAGAATGAGCGGGTGGTTGTTTCGAGGGTGTGTGGGCGATGTTTTTGTTTCTGACAGGAGATTGATGAGGTGGATGTGAAGGGAGAAAGACGAGGGGACGGATATACATAGTCTTTTTATCTGTTCGCATGCATCTGAATATTTATGTTTATTCCGTGTCAGTTTGGAAAATACTAAGAAAGGTTTGCATGTCTAGAATGGAGAGAGAGAGAGAGAGAGAGAGAGAGAGAGAGAGAGAGAGAGAGAGAGAGAGAGAGAGAGAGAGAGCATACATCAAAACACATCTCCAGCTATATCAACAGAAGACTCTCTGTCTCTCTCTCTCTCTCCTCTCTCTCTCTCTCTCTCCTCTCTCTGTCCTCTCTCTCTCCCTCTCGTCTCTCTCTCTCTCTCTCTCTCTCTCTCTCTCTCTCTCTCTCTCTCCTCTCTCTCCTCTCTCTCTCTCTCTCCTCTCTCCTCCCTCTCTCTCTCTCTCTCTCCTCTCTCTCCTCTCTCTCTCTCTCTCTCTCTCTCTCGTTTTCAACCGAGTAACGAAAATATTCCTACCTTCGAAGAATGTGAGGACAGAAAATAGGGCTTCCACATTTTTGGAAGAAAAATCCTTACGTCTGAAGAGGAAGTCAATGGAGTTTGGAAATGGAAATGTCCTTCAGTGAGTGACATTTTTTTCTTTCTTTTTCTATCATGATTTTCATCCCAAATTTCGTTTATTTTGCATTTTGTTTTGCTCA
>CM065716.1:96196869-96204595 GCA_033310375.1 Conus canariensis
TAATTATAGTGGGAGCAGCAACAGAGGTAGGAATAGTAACAGAAGTAGCATCGGAAGCAGTAGCAATGGAAGTTTTGATGTGGCAGTATCAGCAGAAGAAATAGTAGGAATAGTTTCATCAGTAGCACTGATATTAGTCGAGTTAACAGAAATAGAAGAAGACGAAGCAGAACGAGGAGGAGGAGGGGGAGGAGAAGGAGGAGGAGGAGAAGAAGAAGAAGAAGAAGAAGAAGAAGAAGAAGAAGAAGAAGAAGAAGAAGAGCAAGAAATAGAACAAGAAGAAGCAATGATGACGACAACAACGACGATGACGACGACGACGACGACGACGAAAACGACGGCGACGATGATGATGATGATAATGATGAGGATGACAACGATGATAATGACGACGATAATGATGATAACACACAATTTACATGGTGTTATAATTTATGTACAACAATTATCAGACACATAGCACTTCCACACGGGAATCCCTCCCCTCTCAATGTCCTGTTCTGTGGTGTCTGTAAAAGAATTTGTGATTCAGCCTTTATGCCTCAGTGACGTCTACAAATGTCCTAATATTAAGTTTCTCCACTTGACTTCCGCTCGTCGAACTGAGCGGACGTGTTTTCGTTCTGCTCTCTCGTCCGGTCTACAACTCACAATGGAATATGTTCACGACTGATCTTTTTTGACCAACGAGTGAAGGGTGCACTACGTTATGCAGTGTTTTGTGTGTGACCTGTGTGATTTGTTTACTTATGTATTTCTTTTTTTTTTTTTTAATGAAAATGAGGAATCAAGCATAATGCGGAAGTTCGTGACAGGATTTCAATATGAGCACCTCTGTCTCTAAACACAACGTGCAGACACGGTCAAAAGGAAAATCTTCCAGTTCTTCCTCTGTCAGTGATATCGCAGCAAGTCCGGACACAGCAAAAGTAAAAGAGCAATTCGCACAGAAGAAAGTGAATAGGAATAATACTAGTGAAAAGAAAGACATGGCTGTTCAGGAGAAGCTGGATGAAATTAACAGAAAACTCGAACTGCTAGCCTCTGCTCAGGAAGACATCCGACAAGTCAGGTTGGACATTGACAGGCTGAACGTGAGGCTTATTGAAAGGATCGACATGTTAGAAGGAGTGGTGTTTGAACTGAAAAATGATAGAGACAATCTCCGTGTACAAATGGACAATCTGAAAGACGAAAATAAAGATCTACGTCAAAAGTTAGATCAACAAAACAAAGAACTGAACAAAAGCAGATTTGTTCATAACGACATGGAACAGCACGGTCGTCTGTGGAATGTTCGGGTCCATGGCGTGAAGGAGGAGCCACAGGGAAAGGTGGAGACTGTGGCGGACTGTGTCAGAAAATGCACAGAGGTCTTCACCAGCCGAGTCGGGGTTCCAGTCACTGCAGAGGACATCGAGATGGCGCACCGCTCAGGTCGACCCGGCACCGGCAGACCGCGGCCCATACTCGTCAGGTTCTTCTCCCGTCAGAAGAAAGGGCGTGTGCTGGAGAGCCGACGGAAGCTGAAGCAGACTGGTGTGTCAATTTCCGAGGACTTGACGAAGGCCAACTACACTCTGATGATGAACGCTAATAAACATTCAGCAACCCTCTCGGCATGGTCGTCAAATGGAAAAGTGGTGGCCAAACTAAAAAATGGCAGGACTTTGAAACTGGACATAAACAGTGACTTGGATTCAGTTTTCGCAAAAGCCATGGCCTAAAGAAAGGTAGGGAAAAAAAAAGTAAAAGAAAGGAGGGAGGGGGGGGGGGGGGGGGCAGAGGAGGTGTGTATGTGTTGTGTTTTTTTGTGTATGTGTGTGTGTGTGCGTGTGTGTGTGTGTGTGTGTGTGTGTGTGTGTGTGTGTGTGTGGTGTGTGTGTGTGTTTCAAAATTACGGACGTGGATGGATCACTGATTTGTGTGTGCATGTGTGTGAAATGTTGAGCATATTTATAGCATGGATATGGTCATGTTGAAGTTGGTAGGTATGTATTTCATATGTATGTTTTATGTCTTTCCAAGAGAGAGGGGGGAGAGAGGGGGAGGCGAAAAAAAAGAGGGGGGGGGGGGGGGGCGATGGAGACAAGAGAAGGTAAAAAAAATGTTTTGCATGATATCCTTCTCGACCCCCTTGTCTTCAGCCTAGGTGTAACTTTGTTCCGGCCCTGCACCTTTCCTCCCGTTGTTGTTTCTCCTCCATTCTCACTGATTGTAATCGTTGCTTTTTTTCTCTCCCTCTTTTTTCATTTACCTTTCAAGACTACTTCATTCTTCAATTATTTGTTCATCTATTGTACATTTACTTTAAATTGCATATTATTACTTACAAACATGCCTACGCGCAATTGTATGTGTGTGTGGGGTTGTGTGTGTGTGTGTGTGTGTGTATGTGTGTGTGTGTGCGCGCGCGTGCGCGCGTATGGGTATGTGAGAGAGAGAGGAGAGAGAGAGAGAGAGAGAGAGAGAGTGTGTGTGTGTGTGTGTGTGTGTGTTTGTATATGTGTACGTGCGTGCGTGTATACGTGCGTGTATATTCATGTGCGTAAGTATGTGTGCAGGCGCACGCTCATGTGTGTGCGTGTGGTGTGTGTGTGTGTGTGTGTGTGTGTGTGTGTGTGTGTGTGTGTGTGTGTGTGCGTGCGTGCGTGCGTTTGTGCGTGTGAGTGTGTATGTGTGTGTGTATGAGTGTGTTGTGTGTTGCGCGCGCGCGCGCCGCGTTGTGTGTGTGTGTGTGTGAAGTAGAATTACCTCTTCTTCTCTGGCGCCCCTCTCCTTTCGCCCCTTGCCATCTTTTTTCCACATTGCCGGATGGTTTTGTTCATCAGGAAGAACAGAATAATGATGTATATGTATATGTGCTGATGATCTTTTTTGGATGTCCGCTTGCATTGCCAAAAGGTGATTGTTCATGTATATACGTGGGTATTGCAATCGAGTTTTTGATGTTGTGTTTTGGGGGAAGCTGTTTCTCGAGAGGAGGTGCGGGGGAGGGCAGGGAGCAGCTGTTTTTCATTAAAGTTATTGTTTGCTGAATGGCCAAGGCCATTTGTTGCGGGAAGTATTGCTTGTCATATAAGATGTGTACATATAATATCAATTTGTTCCTCTGCCTGTCTACTGTTTGTCTACCTGTCTTGATACGTTGATGTAATAAATACCATTGTTTCTAGATGTCGGACAATCTTGATGGTAATGTTGCCAACACTCTTTGTTTTGTTTTGAACTATTGATTTTCATGTTAATTGTGCAATTAAACCAACCCCCCCCCCTCTCTCTCTCTCCTTCTCTCTCTCTCTCTGTCTCTCTTTTTACCGCGTGGAATGTTCAAATGCTGTGTTTTTTCCAGTGTCACAGATGATTTTTTCATGTGGATCGGAAATAGTTAAGATAACAGAGGTTGTATTTTAATTGGGTTTTTTCATTTCCTTTTTTTATGATCAGAGGGGGGGGGGGGGGGGGGGGGGGGGGGGCGGTTGGGAGAGGGGACAGCTATGTTATCATGATGAAACCTGTTATGTGTTGAATCGATAAGACCATTCATTGAGGGAACTGTTGACTGTCATATTGGATGTACTATAAAATACTGAAATATCAATGTGCTTTCTCTCTCTCTCTCTCCCTTTCTTTTTCTTTCCTCGTACCACACGGAATGTTTAATTGCTCGCTATTTTTTTGTATATTGTAAGATTTTCAATATTACAAATGATTTTTCATGCGAATGGAAGGAAACAGAACTTTGAGATTACAGATATTGCATTTAATTGGAAGCTGTTTACAGAACGGAAAGGGAGAGCGGGAGGGGGGGGGGGGGGAGGGAAAAAGAAAAGAGAAAGAAACATCGATGTTATTATTATAAAACCTGTTTTCTGTAGAATCTTTTAGACCATTTCCTGAGGGATTCGTTGATTGTCATAATGAATATACGCATACAATATCAGCGTTCTCTCTCTCTCTCTCTCTCTCTCTCTCTCTCTCCTCCTCTCTCTCTCTCTCTCTCTCTCTCTCTTGTCTTTTGATGATCTGCTTGTCTGCCTACCTTTCTGTCTGTCTGTCTGTCTTTCTCTCTGTTTGTCTGTCTGTCTGTATGTCTGTCCGTCTCTCTCTCTCTCTCTCTCTCTCTCTCTCTCTCTCTCTCTCTCTCATATCATGGAATTATAACTGACTATCCTGCTGGATGTACATATGTTTGCAATGATGAAACTGAATTTTTTGTTTATATGGAAGGAAATTTTAAGTGAGATCATTGACGTTGTGTCTTGATGGAAGCTTCAAAAATGGGAGGAAAAAAAATTAGCTGTGTATCAATGTCATGAAAGATGTTTGTAAAATGGACACGATCACCTTCTGAAAGGAGTATGGATTGTCCAATTATGATATGTGATGTGTGTCATAATGGTATCTCCCACACTGTGCCTCAATCTCACTCTCTCTGTCTCTGTCTCTCACCTCTCTCTCTCTCTCTCTATCTCTCTCTCTCTCGCTCTCTCCTGTTTATATCTCTGTATGTACCTATCTGTCTGTCTGTCTATCTTTGTGTCTGTCTGTCTCTTGTCTCTGCCCCCCCTCTCTCTCTCTCTTTCTCTCTCTCTCTCCTCTCTCTCTCTCTCTCTCTGATTTTTATTTCATGAATTACGTAGATGCTGAATAATTTTATTGGACGTGTTTTTCAGTGCTGAAAATGATTGTTTTTCTCCCTCTGTTTTGATTAGAATTACCGGCGTGTCCATGTTTGTTGTGTTTGAATGGAGGCCTTTTACCTGTTAATAAAGAAAGGGTAGGGTGAATAGTAGGAAATGAAAGTTGAGATTACAGATGTGCTCTATTGAAGCTATTCACACAACGGTAAAAAAAAAGAAAACATCAATATTACTATTATGAAACTTTTTCTGGTAGAATCAATTAGATCATTTCCTGAGGAAATTGTTGATTGCCAAATTGAATGTACACGTGAAATATCAACGTTTGTTCCTCTCTCTCTCTCTCTCTCTCTCTCTTCTATCTATATATATATATATATATATATATATATATATATATATATATATAGTGTGTGTGTGTGTATGTATATATGTGTGTATATATATGTGTGTGTATATGTGTCTGTACCTGTCTGTCTGTCTGTTTCTCTCTGTCTCTTTCTCTCCCTCTCTTTCTCTCTGAACTGCTGATTACATGCTAGTATGCCTACGTCTCTGTCTGCCTGCCCGTTTGTCTGGCTGGCTGGCTCTCCCCCCCCCTCCCCCGCCGCTCTTCTCTCTCTCTCTTCTCCCCTCTCTCTTTCTCTCTCTCTTTTCTCCCATAGAATAATATAATGCTGATTATCTGTAGATGTACATCGTTTGCAATGGTGAAAATGCTTTTTGTTGTTGTTGTTTGTTTATATGGAAGGGAATTGCGGTTGTGTTGTGATGGGAGCTTGGGGGGGGGGGGGGGGGGGGGGGGGGGGGGGGGTGGGGGGGGGGAGGCTGCACGTATCAGCGTCATGAAAGATGTTTATTTGTAAAATGGACACCGTCATCTTCCGAAGGAATTCTGGATTTTTCAATTGTGATATGTGATGCCTGTCACAATAGTGTCCCCCGCCCCGTGCCTGCCCCCCCCTCTCTTCTCTCTCTCTCTCCTCTCTCTCTCTCTTCTCTCTCTTCTCTCTCCTGTCCTCTCTCTCTCCTGCCTTTTTTGTTTTTTGTTTTTGTTTTGTCCCAATTAAAAATAGCATGGGGGGGGGGGGGGGGGGGAGGGGAGGGAGGGAAGGAAAAAACGATTATTCGTTTGCTCGTGCACCCTGTGACACGCGCACAGAGTAAAATTAAAATGACACAATTTTGAAAACTCACAGTGGTCGGTTTTTCGCTGCCCCAGACCGCCAGGCATCTCCACACAGTTTTAGCTGTGAAGTGTGTTCAGATCCATTAGTAATGACGGTGTAAATCACGGTGACCATGCTAACTCCCCCCTCTCCCCGCGCCACCCCCCCCCCCCCTTTTTTTTTTTTTTTTTTAAGTGCCCCCTTGCCTCTTGGATACCTGCGTGAGTGCTTGACGCGCACGCATGTTTCAATTCATTTATAATGCGACACGAGGTCTTACATTTTATCTTTGTGCATGCCCCCTTTGCTCGTTTGCGGTGGTCAAGCAAATATCATCTTATTTGTTTTTTTGTTTGTTTGTTTTTGTATTATGATTGTAGTGATAATGGTTTTTTGCTTTTTCATTTTGATATTGTTTTCCATGTGTTCATGGTGTATGTGTTTTTTTGTTCAAAACCATTATAAATTCTTTAGTTTGACCGGGTTGGATGGATTCATTTTATGCTGTCAGCTGTATATGAGTTTGTTGACCTCTTTTGGGTTTGATGTATTACACATGTATGTTATTGTCTTCTCCAAAGCTATTTCGTAAACAGAAATGGACAGTAGTGTGTCTATTCTCTCAATTAACTGTCAGGGCCTCAATAGTTTGAAGAAGAGACGTGATGTCTTCCATTATCTAAGGTGTAAAAAATATTCTGTGTACTTCTTGCAAGACACTCATTTTGAAAAAAAAGATGGAACAGTATATCCAGTTGAGTGGGGCTATAAGGCGTATTTCTCAAGTTACTCTTCCAACGCAAGAGGAGTCGCAATTCTGTTTAATAACAACTTTGAATTTAAGGTTAAGCAAATTGTTAAGGATGATTCTGGAAACTTTCTCATGATACGTGCAGAGATACATAGGAATGATTACCTTTTAGTTAATATATATGGGCCAAAAGGGATGATGCAGAATTTTACAATTGTCTCAAACAAAAAATTGTTGGGCTTAGTATAGAAAAATGTTATAATAGGTGGGGATTTTAATCTGGTCCTTGACCCTTCTAGAGATTATCATAATTACAAACATATAAAATAATCCTCACGCAAAACAGGCTGTTGAAAACATGGTCGAAAATCTAGACCTGAATGATATTTGGCGGGAACTAAACCCAGAGTGTCGCCGTTTTACGTGGAGGAGGACTAATCCTTTTCAACAGGCCAGGCTAGATTTCTTTTTGATATCAGACACAGTTGTTTCTTATACTGATGAAGTAGACATTGAATCCGGTTATAGAACAGATCACTCTGCTGTGTTATTAAAGCTAAAATTTAATGAAGGCATAAAGCGCAATACTTTTTGGAAACTTAACTCGTCTCTGTTGAAAGATAAGTCATATGTAGATGAAATCAATACTTTGATTGAAAACGTTAAAAGAAGAATACGCTATAAATACAGAAAATATTAATGAAACAGACGACAAATTACAATTCTCAATTTCTGATGATTTATTTCTCGATTTCCTGTTAATGAAAATAAGGTCAAAAAACAATTGCTTATGCTACTGCGAACAAAAGAAAGAGTAATGAAGAGGAAAAACAATTAGAACAAGACATTATTAAGTTAGAAAAAAAAGAAATGAAAACTGAAGATGATATCAGAGTCATTAACGAGAAAAAAGAACAACTGTCGGATATCAGAGGAAAACGAATAGAAGGAGTTTTGTTAAGATCACGCGCTAGATGGATAGCAGATGGAGAGAAAAGTTAGTAGTTATTTTTGTAATCTCGAAAAAAAACGGCATTACATCAGTAAAAACATGGCTAGAATAATTGATAAACAAGATAATGTTCTAACAAATCAAGAAGACAAACTGAAAGAAGTATATAGTTTCTATAAAACATTATACACAGAAAATATTGTAGAAAATT
>CM065716.1:96212195-96247195 GCA_033310375.1 Conus canariensis
ACGTGCCTGATGCATCCAAAGAACAGGAGGCTGCTACATTTTGGCACTGGCGCCGTCGCAGGACCTGCCAGAACGAGGTTGTCGACAAGGACAAAGTGCCTGAGGTGCTTCAACTCCGAATATTGTACTCAAGTTTCAATCCAGAAAGCCTTTGAATTGAAAGAGTATGGCTAAAAGGCAGCAGAGATTCGGAATCAGAGTCCGCCTTCTCCTGGAAGGACTACCATCCCAGGTTGATGAGCCTAGTCTACTGTATCAGCAGAAATGCATCCGCCGCGGATAGAAGGTACCAGGTAAGCTGCATGGAAAGACCAGGAGCCGGACTATGGTTGTCAGGGGTTATTTTAGATGCATGCTATTGGAATCATTTTTACAGGCCATGGGAGCTAGTCCCCACAACCATCCCCGGCTACGACAAACTTCAGGTTGCAGGACCTATTTGAAGCAAACTGTTCTGGTGAGCTGCAGCGGATGTAAAACAGTACAAGTAGCATCATCATTATGATCATCTTAATTTTCTATAAATGTATGCTTTCCGAATCTTCTTAGACTGTGTAACATTACCTTGTTGGTATTTCATTCTGTCATTGCGCCTTCTGTGCCTTCCATCCTGGATTTTTTTCCCCAGCACTGATTTATTTTCATGACAGCATCATAACAGCTTGGGGGAAAGGTGCTAAGACCCATGCTGGTTGTGAAATTTCAAGTACTGGAGTTGGCTGTGGCTTTACTTTATGCAGTGTCATTCGTCAAAGAGGCATTTTCGTGTTTAAATGTCAATACTTTTACTCGAATTTTCAAGTTTAATACCTTCTTTTTTTTTTTAATGAATTTATTATTTTCATAGCTTTTAACAATTTGATTCTTCATCACTGACATTTTAACCGATCCTTTTTACTGCACTTTAAAGCATTAATTTTATTAGGACCTAAATCTATCGATCGTCTTATATATTGACAATGGTGGTTTGTGGATGGCTGTTGTCTTGATCGCTGATAGGGGTATGTTTGAACCTCAAGACCAGTGCATATATACAAGTTCCGTCAGTGACCTGCAGAAAAAGGTTATCCTGATCCTGTGACGTTTAATAGGTGTTCTCTTATTCATTGCCTGCAGCAAAGGAAGAGCTGTAATGGTTTACTGGCTATTCAAAGAGTTCCGAAATAAGCTATAAACATACCTGCTCTAGCATTTCATGTTTAATTATCTTAACGTCAAGAGACATCCACCCTAAGCCCAAACCCAACACACAGAACTCCGCCAAAGGAATATGCGAACAAAGCTGTCAATTGTGACACCTGGTATCACACAAATGGCATGCATATGAATTGGCTTCTATAGCATATATTAGCTTTCATAATGTTTTATGGTGCCTTATTTCTGTAGTATTCCACACGTTGATTCATGCTTAATTTTAATCTCATCTCTTTTTGAAAACTGCATTCTCTGCCCCTCCGGTGCCAACGGTGGATTACCAGAAACAAATAAATCGGTTGATATTGGACCTGAAAAAAATCTAGCCCTACTATAGCTGAAGACTGAAATACCGTTCACCAAAAAACCTAATACCCAAAGGAATAGAGGAGGAGGGAGAGGTCAAAATTCTTGTGATGAACTTGGAATTAAAAGCACAGACACAACAAAAGAGTTAGCAGTTTTAGTAGTTTTGAGAGAAATGTCATGACTAAACGATTGGATGTGGCATCTGTTTACATACATACATTTTTAGTAAGGATTCAGGACCCTGGATGATTCATGTTAGAGAGAAAAGGGTAAAAGTGGATGAGTTCAAAAAGAAATCATTAAAGTGCCCTTTGGAGGAAATTCTAGCGAGTCTTGGGCCTATGTTGCAAAGCAGAAAAGGTTGTCAGTTAAAAGCATATTTTCGGTGTTTTACACGTGCATCCATCCTCCCCGAGATCGGAAGGCACTTGAGAACAAGGGGTGATACAATGTCCTTCAACAGATGCCTTCAAGAGAACTATAAAATAGGCATTCTGGCTCACCCACCTCCGCCAGCTCCAACCGGCTGAAGCCGGTTTCGCTGTTGCTCCGCCGGCTTACCCAGAATGCCTATTTTATAGTTCTCTAATAGTAAACACTTTACAAACATACATAATGTGTAGGATTATCTGTTTTTAACACTAATTTAGAAAACTTTTGAGACTTAAGTTTTTGCTTAATCCTTCGTTTTTCTTGATCGTTTTCAATAACATCATTTTCACGCATACATTCATCAAATGCGTCTCTGTCTTTCATGTGAAATAAAACTACAGTCTTTAATTGCTCTCTAAAGTCTTTTAAAACTGAGTTATATTTTTGACATAGAATCCACACACTTATCCCAGCATGTCTTCCACTGAAAGCTAGTTTTGACAAAGTGTTTCTCTTTTTAACTATGTCTCTTTCTGCCGAACAGTCATCTATAATAAATAGTGTCTGCGTTCCCTCAAACAATTTATAAAAGTGTTCTAAACACTCACTCAGCTTATTGCTGGGATCAGTCAAATATATATTATCATCCGTCCATATAAACCTTCTATCATTATATGCTTTGTTCCATTTAAGTGTTGGGCAGAAAATTACTATATGATCAAAATTATAACGATAAACTGTTTGTAATAGGTCGAGGACAAATATTGTTTTTCCACAACCAGTCTGTCCACAAATCAATGAACAATGAGGGGTTTTTGTCATAAAGTTTAACATTGGCATTGACACCAAAGTCGTCTGCTCCATAGTTTTAAAACATAATTTAATCTAATCCAGTTATTGTTTTTATCATACTCTCTGTCAAAACTTGTTCAGTATAATAAAAACCTATAAGGTCTAAATGTGTAAGATTAATCCAGTTTAGTTCTGTAAGATCGTTTCTATTTAGACTAATATCAATTTTGTTGCTTGTTGTTATGACCTTAATATCCTCGCCATTGTAAAGAACGACGACAGTAACTTTAAGTTTGTCAACGTCTAAGTTTTGCCAGCTAATAAGAATTCCTTTCATAAGATTGTCACTGACGCCCAGAGCTCCATTTCTCGCCTCATCTTTTAAGACAGAAATTTTAAATATCATTGTGAACGTGTCTCCTAATTTTGTGCGTGGAATGAACTGTAATTTTGTAGAAGTTTTCTTTAAAACTGATTCTCTTCTGTGGAGGATGTACTGTTTGTCCCTAAACGGCTTTATTTCGATCTCTTTCCGACTGTTGTCCTCTGGCATAAGACTTACATGTAAAGGGCCAGAGTTCAATGCTTTTCTGAAACTTTTTTGACGGTCAAAAAATGTAAATGGGCTTAAGAATTCAAATTTTATGTCCCATTCTAAATATGGTTCTAAGTGCCATTTGTTGTCAGTTTTTCGAACTATTTTATATTCATACTGACCTGTATTATTTGCTTCTAGATTGCGTAGTTGTTCTAGTTTAGGAAACCTTTTGTTGTCGTCAACCTCTTTGCGCTTATAATAACCATCTTTAGTGTACTCAAAACCATACAAAGTGCCTATCTCACCGTTCTGTTCAAAGTCATCAACGTCTGCAAGGTCTTTTAATTCTAAAGTTACACACCTCTCAGGCGCTAATGTAACTCCTGATTCTTCTGGTCCACGCGACATGTTTTAGTACAACGTATTATTTTATTTCTAAAACAATGTGCAGGTTATTACATTTCACGACTTTCCCTGTTTTATCTGTGATCTTTATATTAAATGATCTGACCCTCCCACAAGCTAATCTTTTAAACTGTAAATTAGGGAATTGTATAATTTCATAATCGCAATATGCAGCTTTCCCTGATGGAAGAGCTCTTAAAACAGTTGAGGGCCTTCCATCATATAAGTTTTCATCAGTGCTCAGCTCGTCCAAATGAACATAGAGTAATGAATGTAATGCAAGAGCGAGCGGATATTTTCCCTCATAAGTAGTTTTGTTTGGTATAACTCTAAATTCATGACTGACTTGATTGAGAGGTGCAAAGCCTAACATTTTAGCTAGCTCTACATCAAAAAGGTACCTTACTACGTTATCTTCAGGTTTGAATGTCAACATTACTTTCAAATTTGCATTGTTAAGTTTGAGAGTAATGTCGAAGTTACTCATTGCTTCTTTCAGCGAGCAAAACCCGTAATAACCATCAGGTATGGTTAACTGGCTAACTAAGTTTAATCTATTATCATATTTTTTAATCTTATTATTTTTCTTGGATTCACTTATATTAAACCACACGACTTTGTAAAAAATTTCATGGAGTGCAACCCTTCGGGTTCCGCATTCATTATCAATAGCATACTCTAAAAACGAAGGACTGTCTTGAGTTGTTATTGTTACAAACATTTTTAAAACAATTTAAAAATGAGTGCATTCAAATATACTAATGCAAAATATTCTGTTGGGCCGCACTACAATCTTAAAAATATAACAACTGACACCCTTGACATTTCTGTGACTCAGTCTGATGCCTTTCAAGTAAAGGTTAGTACTCCATTAAACAGATATCTTAACCCTCCTATTAAAAAAGACCACATCCCGAAAGTGTGGTTTAGTCATCCGATGCAGTTTTATCAGAACCAGTTAAACTTTGCTGTGTTTTGCGCATCAACTGGGTGTGGAGTGTCGTATGCTGATCATTTAAATCATCCTGATCCTTTGGTGAGGTCAGTGTATAGATTTCATTTTTATTACACCTTCAGACGTATTTTATCTGAACTGCAAGCACCATTACCAAATGACAAAACGTTTAATCCATTCAGCAACAGAATAGATTACAAGGCTTTTGAAAGGATCTGTAACGAATTTGATATTGACCCAAAGACAGACTTTAGACAAAAGTTGGATCTTAATCATGGTTTAGGCACCCTTTATTATTGGGGAGTGCACAGAAAGTATAACTATGATTGGAATCCTCCTTACACATCTTTCTCTTCAGGCACAACTGTTCACCTCGGGTCCATAGAGCAAGAGCATAAAACAGCATGGACAACATTTATTTTGGATACTTCTAAGGGCCTAACTAGAGCGGGAATAGAACGAATAAACGACTCTATTCGTACTTATGTTTGGTGTTTGCTAGGTTCGCAAGCACAAACGAGATCAAACATAATTGATCCTTCTACTGGCTTTGATGCCCAAAAACAGTATTTAGCAAATTTAGAGGACGCCATTAATTCTGCAATTGATTTGCCTTCAAGTATTAAAAGGTACCAAAATGTTTTACAATTTGCAAGATCGAAAGTAGACTTTGCTGTCGGCACTGGTTTATACATGCTACCTTCTGACCTCAGGCTCCAGGTAGGAACAATAATAAACTACAACAATGAAATCCTTGTTGCAGGAAATGAACAGAAGGTTGGACAAAACGACATAAATTCTGAGCCAGTAATATTACAAACAATAAAAAAACAAGATGGCCCCCCAAGATTAAGTCATCCAATCCCCAAGGCCCAAAGCCCAAAGGCCATTGAAGACGCGGACTTTGTTCGTGATGACCATGAATATGAAAAGACGGCACTTGTTATTGGATTAACTGCCCTAGGATTACTTGGTCTTAATCTTACTAAAAATTAACCCAACTATTAAGACAACTAATGCCCATAAGTGCTCAGCCATAAAGCCAACTACTTTACTTGCGGCAGACAAAAGCCAGCTAACGATCCCCCCTATTATACCAGGCAAAGAATCTATTGCCTTACTGGCTAATTTTTTTAGTAAGTTTGCAAGGTGATCGAGTTGTTTTTTTACCCATGATTTATCTGACGACGGAGTTGGCGGGCCTGGTGGCACTACCCTCCCACCACCGCCGCCTGTAATAGCCAACACCAGTGTACTTATTGCAAATCCTAAGGCTGTTATAACACTTGCTAATGTGACGCCTTGCTCTCTAAACAGTGTTCTTATTCGTTCTGCTAACGTTGTGTCTTCATATAAAATTCTTTGGATAGTTTCTCTTATTCTGCTCACTTGAGTTCGTAATTGTTCTCGGTTAGTAGACAGCACTTCTAGTCTTGCTGATCTCTCTTGTTCAAGATCTTTTAGTCTTTGTGTTATTCTTTCTTTAACACCAGGTCCTAAGTTGTGGTCATCAGCCTCAACTAGTTTTTTCTTTTTCTCTTTTTATATGCTCATCTAGTTCACCCAGTTTTGCTAAATTGTTTGTTAATTCGCCTCTGATGCTTCTCAAAGTATGATCAAGGGCTGTTATTTCTCTCATAGGTAGCGGCGGATCGTGCATAGTTTTTAATACTGTTTCTTCTGAAAAACTGGTTTCTGCTTCTATTATTTTGTCTGCTGTTGGGCTTAAATCTTTAAGTTCCATGTTTTGTATTTGGTTATCTGTTGGGAGTTCTTTTAGTGTGTTTTGAAGTTTAGCAACTGCTTCCCTATCTAATTTTGGTTTAGTAATGCTAAGGCGATTTTGTTCGCTCACACTGAGCCTTTGTCTAATTGTACTCTTTTTTAAAAACTTTGATGAGTCTGGTTTAGTTGTAAGCTGAACAAGTTGTCCTTGCTCGTTTTTAAAAAACAAATGGTCATCTTTTGTTTCAAAATCATTAGGGTCTATAAATTCGGGAGGTTCTTGGCCTAAACTTTGATAAAATGATTTGACCTTACTTTCTGTTAATTCACGCCGCAATGATTGTAATGGATGTGTCAAAGGAGTCATTTCACTCATGTCGTCTCCAGGATCAAAAACATCATAATCTTCTTCTGCCATGTTTTTAAATAATTAACTTTTTATTTTGTTTTATAAAAAAATGTCACAAGCATATGGCTCGATTCTTGACCCGCATAGAAGACTGAAAGAGCCCTTTGGCGTGAAGGGAAATAAACAGAATATTATTGTTCCAAATAATCCATCTACTATTGATTCAGATCAAATTCTTACTGTTAAATTTCCAGACCTAGGAGCAGATGAAGTGATTGTGCCGGGATCTGCACGGCTTATTTTCAAAATAGAACTTGATTCAGCAACAGACCCAAACAGGACAGTAGTCCAGAATCTGGGACGGGCAATCGTTAAGAAAATTTCTATAAAACTTGAGGGGCAAGAAATATTTTCTTTACACAATGCAGACATATTTCTAATCTATTCTGATCTATGGCTAACCGATAATGAAAGGGCTGACCTCGCGTTTCAAGGAATCAAAAATAACGAAGCACTAAAACACAGAATAGACGCCGAAGACGCTAAAGCCGGCAACAAGTATGAAGCTGTAAATTTTGCTTATGGAAATCGCTTTTCCATACCCTTAGATTTTGAGTTGTTAAAAGCGCATGCGCCATACTTTCAAGGAGTATTAAAAGACAGATTGTCATATGAACTAACTTTTAATGAATACAAACGTGTCATTAAATCTACAGACACTGATTCCAAGTACAGCATTTTCGACATCTCGTTAGAGTTTGACATTGTTAGCAACCCTAACTTAGCAAGGCTGATTGAGCAACAATATCAGTCAGGATTAGCAATATATTACGAAAGAGTGATTCATCATACTAAATATCCTAAAAGCAGGGCAGACACAATATGGAACTTTAGTTTTAGTGCCACAGCAAGATCCCTTAAAGGTATTTTATTGCTGTGTGAAGATGAAGAACCATTCAAAAGACAAAGTGAAAAGTTTATTAATCCTAAAATAACTAAAGTACAATGTTCAATTGAGGGTAGTCCTAACCAAGTCTACGGTAGCGGGCTTAAACCTTATCATCATTTTGATGAAATAAGAAAATTGTTTGGAGGCGGGAGGTCTAGAAGTCCAACAGTAGACCTTGTGTCTAAAGATCTACACCTTCACAGTGTTAGACTTGATGAATATTTAACAACGAAATACGGTTTATGGATTGACCTAAGGTCAACAGAGGATAATCAGTTGCATGGGAGTGGGAGAACAGTTAAGACGTAATAAACATTCAAACTGATAAAGAAAAAGAGAGTGATAAACCACTTAATGTACATTTGTTTTTAATATATGATGCGCAGCTGAATATTCAAGATAACAGATTAAAAGATATCCAATACTAAATTATTTTTATTTTTTTAAAAAAGCATGTCTGTTCAGGTTTATCCAAAAGTGCCCAAAGAAGAGAACTCTGTTGCTGTAGACATAAAAACTTTCAGATTAACCAACATTACACAAATGCAAACCCAGCTAGAGCAAGACCTTTCAAAATACAGCAAGACCAAACGAAGGTATTCTGCTGTCTTTAATGCTGTTACATATGTTAATACTGGAGCATCGACAGCTAGTGCTCTATCAGCAGGAACAAGTGTAGGTCTCTTAGCAACAGGCGTAGGTGCGCCAGCAGCTTTACCTCTAGGTGGTTTGTCTTTAGCTTTTGGTTTATGCTCAACAGCTGCAGGTGCTGTCAGCAAAAAAATAAAAGCTAAACTCCAAAAGCACACAGCTATAGTTCAACTAATAACAGCTAAACTTAGTTCCTTCAAACTGACAATAAATAAAGCACTTGCCGACTCGAACATCACGGATGAAGAATTTAGTCGCCTACAGGCTGATTTTGAGGACTACAAAAGACAAAAGTTTGATCTTCAAAAAAAGGCAAGGGCAACTTTTTCTCAACAGCCAGACACCGACCAGATAAAAAAGGAATGTTTAAAAAAAGTAAACGAAACATTAAACTCTGTTCTAAACAGCTCACATTAACAACACCAAAGGGCGTTTATACTTTAGTTTATGAGTCCAAGCACAAAAAGACCGTTGATATTGATTCTGATTAAGTATTTTTTTTAATTTAAATAAATATTTTGAGTTAGAAAAGAAGCTCAACATGGATAAGATATATGACAGTTTTGACTCTTGGTTAGATGCAATGGAAGAGGAAGAGCGTTTGTCAAAAGCTTTAAATGAGGTCGTTTTAGAAGTTATTGATCCAACAAACGTGCAGGCAAGCGTTGTACATGCTGTTTCTCAAGTTCCAAGTAAACTAACAATAAACCCTCCAGTTAAAGTAAGGTTAGTTGTTTTAATCGACTATATAACAATAAACGAAGAAAATCTAGAAGTCTGGGTCTCAACTAAACAGCAGACTATTCTTTCTTATAATGACTTAACACCCGGTTGGGCAGATCAACTTCTTACACAGTTTAATGAAGCCTCTGAAGCAGCTAAAATGAGAGGCTCTGGTTGGTCAGAGGGTGAAGTCCTAGACATCAGATTAAGACAGGCTAAGTATGAGCCGATTGTAGGCAAGTCTTACATTCCACTGCCTCCAACATTAGTTGCAAAGAAAGCAGTTTTGAACATAAAAAATTCAGACGACAAATGTTTTATGTGGTGCGTTCTTGCTAGGCTGCATCACGTTGCCAAAAATGCAGAGAGAGTATCTAACTATTTACAGTGGGCCAATGATCTTAACTTTAACGGCCTTGAATTTCCTATGGCTGTAGACAAAATTGATCAGTTTGAAAAACAAAATCCACCAATAACTGTTAATGTCTACACATGGTCTGAAGAAACCAACCTTCTGCCAATTAGAGTGTCAAAGAACAGTCCAACAATAGGCGAACCAACCAAAACTCATGTAGACTTACTCCTAATGCAAAGCCTTAATGGGTTGCACTACACTCTAATACGCACAATGAGTAGATTACTAGTGCATACTACAAAACAACATAGCAAACAAGAATTTTGTAGAAAATGTTTAACAAGAATTCCGTCCGTTCAAGCTGCGAGCGAACATGTAAAACATTGTCTCAGCCCAGTTGGCTGCAATACAGAACTAATTATGCCAAGAGAAGGCAGTAAGGTTAGTTTTAAGAATTACAAAAAACTCCAGAGGTCTCCATATGTTGTTTACGCAGACTTTGAATCGCTTATTGTTCCTTATGAGGGGCCAGCTCCAAAACATTTACCAAAAACAGTTATAATGAATAACCACCAGATTTGTTCATTTGCCTTTATTGTTGTCAGGTCAGATGGTGAACATTCAAAGCCAGAATTATACAGAGGACCACATGCAGCAAAACATTTCTTAAAACGCATGCAAGAAGTTCGTAATGCCTGTTCTAATAATCTATTCTTATCCGATCTTAAGATGACCCCCGAAGATCAAGATCGCTATGACTCAGCCACTCACTGTTGGATTTGTGGTTTAGAGCTAACACCTAAAAGTTTAAATCCAACAGTAAGAGACCATGATCACATTAGCGGAAAGTTTAGAGGAGCAGCGCATAACAATTGCAATCTTCAACTAAAGTTTGATCCTAGGACTTGGAGACTTCCTATATTCTTTCACAACTTGCGAGGTTACGACTCTCACCTTATAATGCAAGCAGTAACTAGCGCCTTTAGGGTGTCATGCATTGCGCAGTCATCAGAAAAGTACATGTGTTTCACTTTAAATAATTTATCTTTTTATGACTCTATGCAACACCTGATGGGGAGTTTAGAGTCACTGGCAGGATCCTTAAAGTCCTGCCCAATAACAGAAGAATATTTTGACCCAACTCTTGTTAGAAAGGGCGTTTACCCTTATGAGTACATGAACAGTTGGGAAAGGTTTGATAACCCAGCCCTTCCACCTAAAGGCGCGTTCTTTAGTAGTCTTAGAGGAAAGGACATCAGTGATTCTGATTATTCTTATGCTCAAGATGCGTGGCAGAAGTTAGAGTGTAAAACGATGGGAGACTATCATGATTCCTATTTAATGGCGGATACCTGTTTGTTGGCGGACGTCTTTGAAAATTATAGGAAGACCTGCATGAAACATTATAGCCTGGATCCCGCGCATTACATTTCTGCGCCCGGGATGAGCTGGGACGCTTTCTTAAAATTTACTGGAGTACAAATTGATTTATTGTCTGACCTGCCAATGCTTCAGATGATTGAAAACGGATTGCGTGGGGGAATCAGTATGGTGTCGCACCATTACTGTAAAGCAAACAACAAATACTTGGACGACTATGATCCAAGTAAAAGGACTAACTATCTTATGTATTTAGATGCAAACAATCTGTATGGTTGGGCAATGGCGCAATCACTTCCATTACGCAACTTTAAAATGTACACAGGAGGTGTAAAAGACATTCAAAAGTTTTTAAAATGGCTACCTACTCTAGAAGCTGATCGTAAAAGAGGTCTCATTCTAGAAGTTGATTTAGAATATCCTCATGAACTTCATGATTACCATAATGACTATCCATTAGCGGCAGAAAGTCTAAAGATGGCAATGACAGAACCGCCTAAACTTGTGCCTAATCTTCGTGACAAAAAAAATTATGTCTGTCATTACAGACTTCTTCAATTTTATTTAAGACATGGTTTAAAGTTGACAGCTGTTCATCGTATAATTGCTTTTGATCAAGAACAGTTCATGAAACCATACATCATGAAGAACACTGATCTCAGAACTAAATCCGCAGATGCTTCAGAAAAAGACTTTTTCAAGTTGATGAACAACAGCTGTTTTGGAAAGACTATGGAAAATCCGCACAAGCGTAAAGATGTTAGATTGGTCACCAGAGAAAACGTTGCAATTAAGTTGACTTCAAAACCTAATTATCGGGACTTCAGAAGATTTCATGATCAGCTTTTTGGCATAATGATGAAAAAAAAGAAAGTCAAATTGGACAAGCCCGTTTTTATTGGGTTTACTGTTTTAGAGCTGTCGAAGCTTTTGATGTTAGAATTTCTTTACGACTACTTTAAACCCTTGTATCCAGAGTCCAGAGTTCTGTACACAGATACAGATTCATTTGTAATCGACATCCCTACTGAAGATTTTTACAAAGACATGGAATTAGAAGTAGCAAAAGAGCATGCTGGATGGTACGACACATCTGATTACCCTAAAGATTCACCTTTGCATTCAGTTATTAATAAGAAGGTTTTAGGTAAGATGAAGGATGAATTATCTGGAGAGGTGATCAAGGAGTTTGTTGGTTTGAGGTCGAAAATGTACAGTCTTTCAAGCCAAAAAAAAGTTGTTAAAAAAGCAAAGGGAATATCTCGTAGTGTTGTGCAGTCAAGCATAACCCATGACAACTACAAAGAAGCATTGTTTGGCAATAAGACTTTTCATCATGACAATTACAAGCTGCGATCTAATCTGCATGAGATTAACACAACAGTTGTAACAAAACGGTCTCTTGACCGCACTAACACAAAAAGAGTATTTGTTAATCCAGAGTTTTCATATGCAATTGGTCATTGGAGAATAGTATAATCATATGGGCTTATATTTTTCAGCAATCGCACGTTCAATTATATCATCATCTAATTTAGCAAAATTAATATTATTTATTAATGCTAGATGTGCTTTAATTTCTTTTGTCATTTCACAATATTCATGTTTCCATAAATCAAAATAAAAGCTTTGGGGTTTAAAGCGATTGTCTGGCGATTGCCAGGGATTGTCAATCTTCTCAAATACTTCTTTAATGATATACTGATACTCAAATAAATCTTGCATTAATTTTAAAGACTTTTCCTTTGCCATTTCTGCCATTTCCCTTTGAGCTTCCATTTTAAACCCAAATGTATTTGCGTAGATTAAAACAGTTCATTAAGCTTAACTATATCACCAACCAATTCAACCAAATTATTATCCATTACTGCTAAATGCGCTCGAATTTTTTTTATCTTTTTAATATATTCTTGCTCCCAATCAAAATTTGAGGTTTTGTCTGGCATGACATGATCAATCTTCTTAAATATTAGTCTAATAACAAGATTATAATCAAATATTTTTCGCATTATTTCTAAGGACTCTTCCTTCACCATTCTTGCTTCCAGTGCCATTTTACGTAAGGATTCTTCCTTTTCCATTCTTGCCGCCATTTTAATTTAAATTAAAAAATAATTAAGCGACTGGAACTGTGTCTGGAGGGATTATCTGCAGTTCTTCCTTCACAAAAGATCTTTGAGGGGCCGGCCGTTTTGTTGTGTCAGTTTCTCGTAAATAATACACGGGCGGATTCATTTTCACAATTTTTTTTATCTCATATGGAACAACACTCCAAACTGGATCTGTTGCCCTGATGCGAGTGTCCCCTTCCGCTTCTCCCGGCGAATAA
The DNA here is from genome assembly GCA_033310375.1 of Conus canariensis. Classification (NCBI taxonomy): domain Eukaryota; kingdom Metazoa; phylum Mollusca; class Gastropoda; order Neogastropoda; family Conidae; genus Conus; species Conus canariensis. Next base: position 96,225,222 of record CM065716.1, read on the forward strand.
AGGTATCTCACTTTCAAACCAAATGGTAATAGTTTGCTTGATGAAGACTCTCCTTCAACAACATTTATTGTTTGTTTTCTGATTGCTTGTACTGGTTTTAGCCCTTTAAATTCTTCATTATTCATTGCGCGCAAAACTGAGGGCAGTCTTTTTACCCATTCTGTGTTGCGAGAATTGTCAATCAGCTCTCTGTGATACTGGTAGGAGAAAAGTCTTTCAGATAACTGTTTGTTAAAGTTTTCAACCAAACCCTGTGATCTGTGAACACCCGGAATGCCTCTTTTAATGGTAACTCTATGTTTTAACAATAATTGATTCACTTGTCCTTTAAATTCTTTTCCATCATCGACTTGAATCATGCGAGGATAAGTTAAGGGTCCTCGTTGATATATCAGTTGTAAAGCGACAGCAACAGCAGAAGCACTCTTTTGTGTTAATGGTTCCGCATCTTTGTATCTTGAAGCTATGTCAATGACTGTAAGTGCGTACTTAAATCTTTTTCGTCTAATCGTATCATGGGGTAAATATAAAAGATCCATTTGATGGGTGTCGTTCGGTATTGTGTTGACAAAGTGTGGTCTTTGTATTCGTTTGGGCGCTGGTAGATAAATTTGCCAAATCGCTTGTTTAGATAACCATTCCTTTGCTGTTTGTTCACTGACTCCAGCTGCTTGGCTTAGCTTTTTAATTGCTGTTATTCCCTTCCAATATCCTTTTGGCGAATAATAGATCTTGTTCATTTTTTATTCAGCCAATATTATGTGCAACAAAATACACAATGGTCATGCCAAAGGCAATAAACAATATTTCTTGCATCTTTTGTTTTTCTGATGGTTGATAAAAATCGCTGAATTTTGGTGGAGGCAATGTCTCGATTGGCTTGCCTGTTACAAGATAATATTCTTTTATTGCTTGATCAACATCTTTAAATGTGTAAGCTGCATGTCCCTGTTTTTTCAGTTCATCATTAATAAAATCTAACTGCTCAATTCTCTGCTTTTCATACGCAGCTTGTGCTGCGGCTAGTTGCTCCATAGCTTTGTTATGTCTTTTTCTCTCGCCGTCATCCCGTAGTTTACTAAATGCGTAATTACTTCCGCTAAAAGCAAGCGCATTAACCACAGCGCCACCAATCATCATTACGAGTGAAGCCATTTTTATAAATGTATTTTTTTAATTTTACATATTGATACTGTCTGGAATTATTCCTTGCTTAACTAGAAAATCTTTCGTAGCAAATGAAGCTGTAATAACAGCAATCAGCTTTGCTGAGTCTTCAAAGTCTAGTTTGCCAAGATCTGCTGGTTTTATTTTTAACAGGCTTTTACCAAGCATTGTGTATCCTACACTTAGGCCTCCAATAACAGCAGAATGGTATACAAGGTTAGTAATAGTTTTTTCGGTGCTCATTTTTAAAAAATAAAATAATATTTATTCATTAATAAAACATGAACTGCGATGATTTACTTCCTGAACTTACAAATGATCAAGTTGATGACCAAGCTATTATGCGCCAAAAGGAAAGACTGTATTCTTTGGCGGCGTGTGGAAAAACAAAACAGTACCTTGGAAATGAATTCAGCATAGAACAGATTCAACAGATGTCGCCACAAGACATTGTAAAGTATCACAATAGGTATGAAGCGCAACTGGGGTCAAGAATGGTAAAAAGTGTTGGGCAAACGGTTCTTAGTTTGTACACTAAACTAGTTAGTAGATTTGCTCCCATTGATTCTGAACAAGATTTTATGTATGATTTAACACAGGATCCCGTTTTAACAAAGTCATTAGAGTCTCTAGGATGTGATCTATATTACAGATTTGGAACATTGTTATCGCCATTAATCATGGGATTAATTACTTTTAATCATATAGATTTTGTTTCCCTTCAAAATGACCGAGCCAGAAAATCAGCAGAATCAGAAAACATTGAATCAGGTGGAGAAAGTGACCAGTAAAAAGCCTCCTCATCCTGGGCGTGTTGCAGCAGGAAAAAAATTAGCAGAGTGGAACAAACAAAAAAAATTAATGTTGCAATCACAGAATATAACTCATAATGAAAACATAACACCGCCAACGCCAACAGTTGTTTCAATGCCAGCTGTAAATACACAAGTTGATTCAAGACCTACAACACCAAAGTCGTCATGGAATATTGAATTTAAAACAGTTGCCATTTTTGGCGTCATTGCTGCTGGGGGTGGTTATTACGGTTATAAAATATATAAACAACGCCAGCAAAAACCAAAGCAGTCCAAAAAATCTCAGCCACTAAATACAGAAGCCGAACAAAAAAGCATGCTAGAACTGCCAACAACAAAAGATCATTTTGATCCATTTCAGATGGAATAATATTTCAAGAACTTAATAAATAATTATAAAATTGACTTGAATAAGAACTTGATAACGACTTGATGACGACTTGATAAAAACTTAAATAAGAACTTGATAAGAACTTGATGACGACTTGATAAAAACTTAATGACGACTTGATGACGACTTGTTAAGAACTTGAATAAGTACTTGAATAAGTACTTGAATAAGAACTTGTTAAGAACTTGATGATGACTTGTTAAGAACTTGATGTTGACTTGTTAAGAACTTAAATAAGAACTTGAATAAAAACTTGTTAAGAACTTAAATAAGAACTTGAATAAGAACGTGATGCCGACTTGAATAAAAACCTAGAACGACTTAATGACGATTTTTTTCATAAAGGATAAAACACAATTAATTGTTACATTCTTTTCCGGGGAGACAACTCCTCTTCACTTCTGAAGGGTTTGCTGCCTTTATGTAGTACTCTAGGTCAGACATGTCTGGCCACGGCTTACCCAACTGCATAATTGCCGAGTCAAAGCGTCGCACTGTTTCCTGGTTCGTGTCAAGTTACACATAACAGAGTCGGGGCGCCGTTTACTGCAGGCCGTCATGCGGCATTGTATAAATTTAGACGGCTAAATTCCCCACCGGCGTCGTTTAGTGCAGGCGTTAGCCGTCACGCAGCATTGTATAAATTTAGGCGGCTAAATTCCCCACCTCAAAATAATCTTTTCCCAATTTTATGTATTAAAAGCAGCATTTTTATATTCAATCTAATAAAGTATTTAAAATAAATTTTATTAAAAAGTAGTGACTAAAAAGTAAGGTAAGATGCACTTTGTTAATTAGCTTTTAATTTTGTTTTACAAAAATAAAAAACAACTTTACACTAGGCAAGTAGACACCATAGCTTTCTGTGTGCTGGGTATATATATAAATCTTAAAATATATAACTTTGAGAATATGCCTGCGGTAGTTTTATATTCTTGTTTGTCATGGTATTGCAAAAGTCTAAATTTGGCCCTCTTCCCTGCCCTCTAGTGACTCTTCCCATTTCGTGTTTCGTTTGTCTGGGTCACTGGCGCGGCTATGAACGCCCGTAAACCACATGTGTTGTGTTGTCTGGGTCACTGGCGCGGCTATGAACGCCCGTAAACCACATGTGTTGTGTTGTCTGGGTCACTGGCGCGGCTATAAACGCCCGTAAACCACATGTGTTGTGTTGTCTAGGTCACTGGCGCGGCTATAAACGCCCGTAAACCCAAATCTGGAAGAGTCACTAAAAAGGGGGTGAGGGGATTGCCCAAAATAGACAAATAAAAAGCAGGCAAACAAGTATAAAAGTATACTACTGTTGGAGGCATATTCTCAAAACCCTTCACATCTGGCCGTGTTATATGTGACCCTCTGGGTCTGGCTTGGGCCCCTAGGGCGCCATAGGGTCTCAAGTGAGATCCAGAGGTGATCAGTAATGCGGCCAGATGTGAAGAGTTTTGCAAAAATTTATTTTACATTTGATGAATGTATGCGTGAAAATGATGTTATTTGATCAAGAAAAACGAAGGATTAAGCAAAAACTTAAGTCTCAAAAGTTTTCTAAATTAGTGTTAAAAACAGATAATCCTACACATTATGTATGTTTGTAAAGTGTTTACTATTAGAGAACTATAAAATAGGCATTCTGGGTAAGCCGGCGGAGCAACAGCGAAACCGGCTTCAGCCGGTTGGAGCTGGCGGAGGTGGGTGAGCCAGAATGCCTATTTTATAGTTCTCTCTTCACCGCGATTGCATCTGACTGCCTGCAACGCTTATCCATCCCCCTAGCCTTTTTTCTCTTTATTTCATGTTTGTTCTTTGTCTTTCTATGTTACCCATAACAGGCGATACTAGACCATGTCGTTACGACGGAAAGGAGAAAGAAAGACTGCAACTATCAGAGTTTGGGTCTAATTTGCATCTCTGGACAGAAACCCTTGAACTTCCTGTATATGGCGCTTCCGGTCGAGCACTTCCGCTTGTAGCATGTGGCATTGAGGCTGTTGCTTGTGCAACAATTTCTTCCACTCTCTGTTGTTCTGTGGTAGATTGTCTGTATAGTTTGTTCAAGAGATTTTACGAAAAGAAACTTGCTTTCGTTATTTTTCATTTCCAGCATTTGTGATGGATCATTTATCTTTCTGTCAAGTCTTAGTTTAGTTCACACATTGTGGCATTCACAGCTGGTGCTGACTCCGTTCACGTCGACATCGAGTTCTCTGGACTCCACAGTTTTCGGTCATTGTTGGAGGGCCATGTCGTTGGATCAGGAGATGTTTTTCATGGTCGGCAGTGATATCGACGAAGAAGAATTGATGTCGTTAATATCCCAGAAGCGTGCGAAGAAACTGTGCAGAAAACAGGTGATAAACAAGGGCAACATAAAGAATTCATCTATGTCGTCCTCTCCAGCATCATCACCGCCAGACAGCGATGATAACACGTCATTATGTTCAACAATAACCATGTCATCCGCAGCTTTTAGCCCATTACAAGCAGAACAAAACAAGCGAAAGAAACATGATACAGATGATAACACAAATAACACAAATGACAACAAAAAGTTTAGGACTGATAGTGGTATACCTAGTGTTTGCCATAGTAACAGTCTGCCAATGTCCGTGTCATGTTTACCAAATGTCAGTGAGGCAAACACTAAAAGACCTGTTCCAGTACCAAGTTCCTGGCGCAGTGTCAATTCATCACATTATATTTTCAGTAGTGATGAAGAACGTGATGAAACTGAAAGCAGAAGTAGTGATGGGGATTTCTCTCCAAAAGATTTCACCCCACAGAACAGAGGAAAAAACTCTCAACTATGGAATAAGTCTAATGGGAAGAATCAAAAAGGAAACGGCTCCCCAAAGACACAAAGATCTTGGAAGATGTCTACAGATTGTTTAACAAGTTGCAGATCATGCCAAGAATATAGCATGCCAAGTGTTTCTGACCAGGAGATAAGTGAAATGAGTAGTTACTTGGCGCTGGATTGTGAGTTTGTAGGTGTGGGTCCCAAAAATAAGAGTTCATTGGGTGAGTGGGATTTTGATTGTTTTGTTTCTCAGATTGTTTTTTGTGTGTGGTCAGGAAGAAGAATGATGCTTGTTTTGGTGTTGTATTTGTGTCAGTCCTGTGAATGTATCATGCCAATCCATGTGATTCAGTAGAACTGCACACTGTGTGTGTCTCGATATTGTTTTCAGATTACTAGTATGTTATACTAGATTATCTGCCTCTCAATCTCATCGGAAATCTCACTAACATTTACATGAATGTCAAATCCTGGTATTTGTTGTGCAGTACTTGTAAGTAAATGAGTTGATAAAGTACAGACGTTTGTATCTACCGGTATGTAGAAAATTTCATACTGAGATATATAGGTATATATAATATGACCGTTACTACTCCTTTGCAGAATCAGTGAGTCAGCAGTCAAATCAATGTTCAGATGTTGTTCCAGCTCCCATTCATAATCTGGACCCAGTGGAGGTCATGCTGCTTCAGTAGCCTGTTGCCATTTCAGTTCGGGACGTCTTCTTGGTCGTCTTCCTGTGGATGTCCATCAGATACAAAGAACTTGGTTTGGCAGACATGAGGGGAGAAGATGAGCTACATGGTCAAGGTGCCATTTTAGACACCTTTTGTGCACTTGATCAAGGATTCTTCGATATGATTTTGGAGCTTCTGGGCCTTCTTTTCTTGTCAATGATTATACCCAGGATCTGTTCAAGGCAGCTTGAGTCAAACACATGAAGTTGTTTATGTGGGCAGCTTTCATGTTTGGTTCATGGGGTTCTTATACAAAAGATAGGTCAATACCCATTAACCCAATTCTTGTCAGTTACCTTTTTGAGTACTTTTATTTAAGCACTAACCTTGTTTTGGAGGTAAGTTTACAACCTTAGTAAATTACTAGTAATGTAGTAAGTATGCATGACACTTTTTTGTCTACAGGGTATCTACTATGGCATGATTAGTTGTAGTCAGTGACTGAGTGAGTTTGTATGATAGTCACATGCAGTCGCTGAGAATGAAGAGAGAGATTAGTGTGTGGGGCTGACAAGATGATAATGTACACATGTCTTTGTATTTAGATTCAGAATCAGAGATTTATACAAGAGTAGTCCCTGAAGGACTTAGAAAAAGACCTGAAAGCTAATTAATGAGAGAGGAGGAAGCTTGTACTAATTCAAAACTTTGTTTCACTTTCAGAGGTGTTTTTTTTTTTTTTTTTTTAATTAATTGCAAATATTTGCAACAAGATCCTAAGCTTTGGATACAAGTCTTCATGGAGATGCAGGAGGCTCTTTTACTACAAACAGCTCCTGTGACTTCTGGAAGTTCTGTTTGACTCTCTTTGTCAGTCTCTGTGTGTCACTCTGTGTATGTCACTGTGTGTGTGTGTGAGTGTGTGTGTGTGTGTGTGTGTGTGTGTGTGTGTGTGTGTGTGTGTGTGTGTGTGTGTGTGACACTGTGTGTGTGTGTGTGTACAGTAGGTGTGTGTGTGTGTATCACTGTATGTGTGTTGGTCATTTTTATATACTAGTAGTAGTACTATTCTCTACTTTTCTGCCTTTATCAGTTCATGGTTCATTCTACCATCTTATCTGCGTAAAGATATTTCAGCGACAATGTCATATTTTTTGTTGTTTGTCACTTTTTTGCAAGGATGTATTTTTAGGAAGTTTTTCTCTTTTTTTTAAGATATGATCTTTTTCCTGTACGTTAGTTTGACAACCCTGAATAACCCCTTTTTCAGTTTGTCGATGCAGGGTTATAATACAAAAGGAGGAAAGCCCAATATATCATTATCAAAGTTCTTTGAACAAGGTTTCTTGTTTTCCTTTGTTCATGTTGTCCTGTGCAATCTGGCAACTGGCGTTGAATTACAATTGATTGATGTTGTTGCGCATTTGACTTGAGCAATCCAATGATTGTGCTAAAATCAATCGACACTATGAGCGCACTTTGTTAATCATTTGGTGCAGGCTTTCCAACTATGACAAAAACATATCCTGTGTTTTTCCATTTTATTTATTTTTAATTGACAGAGAAAAAGAATAGGAGGGATCACAGTGCAACAAAACATTTCACTCAGGTTTAAGTTAGCTGTGAAAATGATAAAAACTTGGGTAGTGGTTTCCAATTTACAAATTTAGCCCTCTGGCCTGGACTGCCTGTAAAATACAGGAAAAATCACTTCGTTCAAATAGTGAAAATAATGAGATTCACCAAAACGCAAACGCTGTGACAATGCACAGAATTTTTGTTGTTGTTGTTTTGAAGGAAGTTTAAATTATACAGCGATCACAGGGGAAATAAGCTAGAATTAAACATGGTCCTAACTGAAAATAAGTGAGCTAGCCATTTAGGATTTGGAACAGACTCGCTATTCCAAACACATCTGGTTGGTGTGGTGGCCATCTTGAACAAGTTCAAAAATCATACAGAATGAGCTGAGTAACTTATTGCTTATCAAGAAAAATTATGAAACTGAAAGTGAAACACTATCCGTCATTCAACATCCGGAGAATTGAACATAGCAAAACCAGTCAACAAACAAGCAGAGAACATCAGAACATTAAAACCTGACTTTTTTAGTTTTTACCTTTTTGTTTGTTTCTTTCTTTATTTCTTTCTTTTCTTTCTTTCTTTGTTTTTTAAGCTTGCGCTAGTTGAAGAATGAAATTGTTGAGCTCTCTCAGGAACACAGTAACAAGATTCTGTGTTAAGTTTTTAACCCAGCTCTGATGTTTTTGATTAATAATTTTGCTGCTTAAGCATGGCATAAACAGGGAGAGAAAAAGCTATTACTGATCAGTCATCCTCATTTGTGTTCAGGTCGATGCAGCATTGTGGACCATCAGGGGAAGATTGTGTTTGACCGGTTTGTAAAGCCGCCAGAAGCAGTCACTGACTATCGCACGAGATGGAGTGGGCTGCGCCCTCGAGATATACGCTGTGGAATTCCTTTTGTTGTCGCTCAAGAAATGATTGCAGCAATTATAAAGGTAGAGTAGAACTTAACATGTATACACAACTAAGTTGCAAGTAACTGATCAATACATAATAGTTAATACAGACATCTCCCTCTCTGTCTCTCTCTCTTCAGACTTTTCATTTCTTTCTTTCCCTCTGTCATCACATACTGTTAAACACCAGGGGTGCAAGTGATCTCGCCAGAGGCTGGAAATCCAGTTTAAAAAGGGTTTTTGTGTTGTTGCTTTTTTTCCCCAGATCCAGCATAGAAAATGGTGTCTTTTTTTCAAATGCTGGCCAGCCAGATTTTTGAAAATTTTGTATTTTTCATTGCTATCGATATTTTCTCATTTTTTGAAAGAACAGACAGAGAAATTGGTACCAGTGAAATAAGATTTTTCTTTAAAACTTAAGCCAGCAACTTGAAATAGCTTTAGGGTGTGTGTGTGTGTGTGTGTGTGTGTGTGTGTGTGTGTGTGTGTGTGTGTGTGTGTGTGTGTGTAAACTCTCACTGCATACATGTATAATGTGCATATATATATGATCATGCACCTATGCTCTGGGATGTTCTTGCTTTTGTGTGTTTAAAGGATGCCTCTACATTGCTGGTGCACATGTTTACATGCACGTACCTCATCGTCTGTACATGTATGAGTATTATTGTGCAATTAGGGGAGGGTGGGGATCGTTTTTTTAGATGCAAATTATTTAACCATACTCATTTTAAAAAAAAAAAAGCAGAACAAATTTTTCATGACAAGATTCTGAATAAAACACATTGGCTACTCTGTCTGTCTGTCTGTCTGTCTGTCTGTCTGTCTCTCTCTCTCTCTCTCTCTCTCTCTCTCTCTCTCTCTCTCTCTCTCTCTCTCTCTCAGTCACATGCACACACACTCCCTTTTTGCAAACACACATGAACAGACACAAATAGTAAACACACATGTATGCGCGCATGCACACACACACACACACACACACACACACACACACACACACACACACACACACACTCGCACACACACACACACACACACACACACACACACACGTCTGAAAGCTGCATGCTCACATGCATATCATGTTATATATATGCACATGTGGATAAATGCATACCTGCCTGTCACTATAACTTTACAAGCACATTCCCAATTGACATGATATGCTGTTCCTTTACAAACTTGTTTTCATTCCTTGTCTTGCTTATTTTGACTTAAATGCAAGCCAGAATCGAGCATAGGGAAGTGTAACTAGATATTCTCAGAGTGAGAGGGGTCATGTGCTTGCCCTTTTCCCTGCTTGGGTGTAGATATCAGTCATCTGTACTCAAACCCACTGACTGTTTGTATCATGTCTGCCACTGCTGTCTTTAAGTACACATGTGTATACATTCTATAGCAGTTCCTGATTTTCAGCTGCTTTCACGAAGGCACGAGGCCTGCTGAAATAGTTGCAACAGGGAGTGGCCATTTACAGTCTTGCTTTTCCAGCTGCTGGTGGACAGAGTTAGTAGTACCAGAACGGTACGTTGGACACACACATACTGTAGGGGGATGTTATGATAGACCTATACAACCCTAAGTTTTTGTGAAAATTTCCTCTTTACCCATGGGAAGATATAAATGTATGAGGCCATCCATTTGGGTCTGAAGTTGCAAAAGTTAAAATAGAACACATACACACTGTCAGCCCTGATTTCTGCTCTCCGGTATACTGTACTGTTTAGAAATAAAACCCACTTCAAAGTTTGGACTGACTTGGCACAGGCATAATGTGTCCTGAACAAACTGATTTGAACTGAAGTCAGCGCATTCCTCAATAATTTCCCCAACTCCCACACCGCAACCTGACCTCACTCTCCATCAGCATGGATTTTGACTAGATGTGGTAAGGCAAGAAAGCTTGACCTATGAATGTGAAAGTTCTACTACTTAATTTTTGAAAATGTTCTGTAGTGTCCAGCACAACAGCATGTATACACAACCTTTCATCTTTATCCCCAGATCTCCACCAGTTTGTATTGTGTGTATGTGTGTGTGTGTGTTTTGTGTGTGTGTTGTTGTGTGTGTGTGTGCACACGTACTTCTACGTATGTGAGCACAAGTGCATGTATGTATGTGTGTGTGCCTTTCCACAGTGTCATCTAGATGGGCTGAAAATTGAAATCAATAAATGTCTTAACAGACCTATAAAATATGTCTAACACAATGTGGAAAATGGTCTTTAGTGTGTGTGTACATGTGTGTGGTTTGTTTTTCAGGACAAAGTGGTGGTAGGGCATGCAGTGTTCAATGATTTCCGTGTGATGGGTTTGGATCACCCGGTTCATCTGATCCGAGACACTGCCAGTTGCAAGATGCTCCGTGATATGGCCAACCTGCCAGCTAGCTCTTGTGCATTGAGGAAGCTGACTTCTGCATTGTTGGGTAACTGAATGTGAAGTTGCAATATCCATGACAAACTAAAGAAGTATTGAAAAGAAAACAAACAAACAAAAAAGAAGAAAAGCTGAATAAGTAGCATAAGGTTTTTTTGTCAGCTGTACCTACTGAATTTTTTAAAAGTTTTATCGATATGATATTCTGAATTTTTCGCACACATGTAAAATCAATGAACTGAAAATAGATCATGGTTCTGTATTTAGATATTTTTGTTACATAAACGTTTGTAGAAATTCCACTTTTTTTTCGTAGATTTTCTTTCTTTCTTTTTTTAAAAAATCAAATTGAAAGTTAGAAAACGGAAGGTGAAATTGTAAAGATAATGTGATCAGTAACCTATTTGATTGCTCTATGATGCAGTCATGCATACAAGTGCATGAGCGCGCACGCACACATACACACGCAACGCACGCACGCACTCACACACACACACACACACACACACACACACACACACACACACACACACACACACACACACACACAGTGAAATTTAAGTTCTGCAGACCATGTTACCAAGGCAGTCAAGGCCTGACCACCAAGTTAAATTAATGCCTCTGCATCTGTATCCCCACAAGACCCAACTTCATTATATAAGTATAACATCTCTGCATTCTCATGACTGCAGATATGGTACAGTGCAGCTCTGATCCGCACACAGTGACACACTGATGACACTGAAACTGTCTCATTATCAGTAAGTTCAAAAAGGGTCTTTCACACTGGTACTGACCCCATGACTTGGCGATTATTGTTGTCAGTAAGAGACCCACTGGATGGTGTCCTGCATATGCTGGATCCCAACAGGAACCACTCAGCACTACCAAAGTGACTCGAGAGCAGTGGACTCCAGAGTACTGGAGTGTCTCATCTGACGGGTTGCCTCATGATGACACTTTGGACAGGATGTGATAGACTGCTCCTGTGAACTGCCACTGCTGAGGCTGTAACAGAATGAACCCGGGTGTGGCTGTGCACAGGACAGTGGGAATGAGCGGCAGATGAATAATACCATTGGGAGTGTACAGAAAAGAAAACCATAAGAAAACGGTTCTGTGAATGCATTTTTCAGAAATGCTTGCATTCAAAAGCGAATGACAAAAGCCAAAATTTTATCTATCTCTGAAGTTTTCAGACAGTATATAGTGTTTGTTTTTTTATGTTTCTACAGAAACAACATACAAATAGTGGGAACAGGGGAGGTGGGGGGTTGGGGGTTAAGAACCAAAGGTTGTTTTTTTTTTTTTTATCTCTACACTTGCTGTAATCTGGATTATTGTCAGTTTTAGATTGTATTTTTACATAAAATTGTGATCTCTTGGTTTTCTTGCAGCTGCACAGATCTATAGATGGGATTTGTATTTAGTCGTCAAATGAATAGTTACCACAGTATTGGCTAGCTGTTCATATTGCACTGTAAACATAAGAATCTTACCACACAACCTGTTTCATTTTTGCCAATGTCGTAGAATATCTTCTAGCATTGTTATTTTTTTTATTTTAATCATTGTTGAAAGAGTTCCTAATATTATATGTCTGTTTTTTTTTTTTTTATCGATCTAGTCTTCATGTAATGAGTGGGGTTTTGTTTTGTTATTTATCGATCTAATCTTCATGTAATGAGTGGGGTTTTTGTATGCATGTGTGAGTTGTCACAGTAGAGGTAGCATCCAGCTACCTTTCTCTCCCTCTCAATTCCGAGAGCTCTGTCTCTTTTCCCACTGTTTACAATTTTACAGATTTTATGTTGCAGTAAATTGTTATCATCATCTTGTTGCTGAGTCTTAACCGTTAACGCTTTCTCTGCTTGCTTCTGTTTTGCTGGTTGACAACTTATGTTTATAAGAGGGGAAGGGAAGGGGGTACAGAAGAACCAGTTTCAATAACAACCCCTCCCCACTTCCCAAATTCTTTCAGTTTGGGTTAGGAAAGGGAGAGGTTCTTTAGGGAGGTAAATTTTAAATGGCAAATGTTCAAAAGAAACAAGTGTTATATTTTAACTAAGAAGTCTTTCTTGGGAGGGTCTTTGTTGTGAGGATTTTGATGCATTTTCTCAAGTTTGCTCGACTGTTCATACTCTTATTAGATGTTAGCTCAGTGAAGTCTCAGCTTTCCCTGTACAGATTGGTTGCCTTGAAAATTATAGTTATTTACTTGGGGCCAATTTTCAAATAACTCTCAAGAGGCAAAAAGTATGAATGACAGAAGTTATTTTGACCCTACTGGACAAAACTTTTCAAAAACTATGATAATGTTCCCCTTGCCTTTGATGATTTTTAAAAGCATGGTTTGGTAAAATGCAATCTGCTGAGATGTGTCAAAGTAGCCTTTGAGTTTGACTAAAAGACACGAGCTGACCAAAGGAAAGCAAGGATTTTTGCTTACCAAGATGAATGACACGACAGTTTTTCATTCTATTAAATGAAAGTCTGTGTTTCTACAACAGATAGATATGTTATTTTGGTTTAAAACCCATCAAACGTTTTTGCTTTTTTACTGGGAATCACAGAGGACAGCGCACAAATGCTGCTCAATCCTGCAAATGCTGCACAAGTCATCGCCGTTCACCGTACTATATGGGAAGCAACTGCTACAAAGTGAACGCTCATAGTTGATGCATTATCTCCCATTTAGCTGTGAACCATTAATATATGCTAGAGACCTTCTGTGGCACAATTCAGCTGAGCAATTCGAAGTACTGGATACAGTTTGAATTTGCATGTTTGTTTTCTACATATAAAGAAAGTGTTGAACTTTGTATTTTGACATCTTCTTGTTTGTTTCGCACTGTGCTTTCAACAATTGTCTTTATTCTGTATGTGGTATATTTTCTTTTTAACTGAGAACACACATATTCTCACAGAAAAAGACTGACATAGTGAAGACTACTCATATGCATGCTAAGGCACACAATAACTTACACATGCACATCAAAAAGTAACCACACAACTACTGCATGCACAATTGCAAATGTACATACACAGTACAGAATATGATTTAAATGGCACTCACCCCTGCACGATAGTTGACTGAGTCACTTGAAATAGTGAGCAGAATAAGTAGCAGAATATCTACTGAAGTGAAAAGCATGGGTGATTAACTCAACCACATCATATGAATAAATGTTTTTAGAAATATATGCGGTGAAGGTTCAACTCGTTAATCTGTGTGTCAACAGGGCGCACCATTCAGCAGAAGGAACACTGTTCTGTGACCGACGCTCGTGCCTGCCTGGACCTCTTCCGCCTGGTGCGAACCCAGTGGGAACCTATCCTTCAAGCCAAGTTCCAACGACGGGCGGCTCGAAAGTCAGCAAAGAAAGTCAAGGTCACAGACAAGATTCACAACACGGAGACAGATCCAGAACTGCATTCCTTCTTTGATGACCAGTACTGGCCAGAGGATCTGTTTAAAGATTCATTTTGTTGAACAGTTCATGAGGTCTGAGCACTTACTTCACATTCACATAACCTTTCAATGGTTTCAGTTCAGTCTAATAGTAACAAGGCATTTTTTGTTGTTGAATGAGAACACACAAAATTGGTTTTACTCTGTCATTGTTCTATGATAGAATGATTCCGATTTCCTTTGTTATGGCATATTTATTGATTCTTCCTGAGTTCAGATATGCGTTTGATGCTGGAAGCTGTGAGTGCCATCAGCTGTGGAAAGGAGTGTCTGGGGGAAAATCAGATGACATATTTGAATAGACACTTTAGAACACACTATACCACACACTGCGTATTTATTGTTCCTTCTGTCTCTACAGCAAAAAAGTGTGTGTGTGTGTGTGTGAGTGTCCAGCTATGTTGGGACTATGAATGTTTCAAGCAAAGACAGATGTTTTATGAGTGCTTTTGTGTACTGTTTGTTAATATTGTGTGACTCCCCAGGGAGAGTACTTGAGGATGATAAGAGGACTGAGGTTGCTGCATAAGTGCCTGTGCTAAATGCTGTGACAGTGTTCATTTTTGATGAGTAAAGAATGATGTTTGAATTCCAAATCTCTTGAGTTCATTTTCTTATTTGACAGCTTTTCTAATATAAAGTAGTGTTTATATCATGCTGATTGTTGCTTGATAATCCACTTTTTTCCCTGTCTTTTAAGCTATGCACACCACCACCACACACACACCACACACACACACACACACACACACACACACACACACAAGCCACTTTTTTTCCCTTCTTTTTAGCTATGCACACACACAAATACACACACACACACTTCTTTTTAATTATGCGCACGCACACACACACACACACACACACACACACACACACACACACACACATAGAGATCTATGCATGCACATGCATACACAAACGTGTCCTCTCTCCCATCTGTCACCCCTATCTCTCCCTCTCTCTGTTTCTCTCTCTGTCTGTCTCTCTCATGCACACACACACTGTCACTTACAAGACACAGACACATACACGTAAGCACACAATACACGCACACATACTGGCCAGTTACGGGTCGAATAGCATACATGGCTTGAACTACACCATAGACAGGATATATTGGCTGTGGGCCGGAGAGTTGAACTTTTCATTAACCCCACTCATGAAGGGAAAACCAGACATGTATTGAGCGCACTCACTTTGGCCATTCAGATGGATGGTATGGTGTTCGTCCTGTGACTTGCCAGGCAGTGACAGTCCCTGACCTGCAGCCCCATGAGGTCCAACCACAACTACTGGTGAAGCAAGTCGAGAGGCAAATAAAAGATGGCATTAAAGGCAATCAATGTCCAGCCAGCCGACTACCTTGCTTGAGGAAACAGCAGCTATTCCGTTTGCCTTGGCTGAAGGAATGCTGAGGGTTTTGCAAGAAAAAACCTGACTTTTTTTTCATTTGTACCTTTTTTTTTCCTACCTTTTTCTTTTTAATTTTTGTCCTTCCTTTTTCTTTTCTTTTTTATTCCTTTTCTTGGGGCCTCCATGCCCCTAATTTTTCCCACCCTCCTCTCTCTCTCTCTCTCTCTCTCTCTCTCTCTCTCTCAGGACTTTTATCACCATGCACAGTCTATGTGCACCATTATGGACATTTGCATGCCTTTTTCTAATGATGCTTCTGTGTTTGATGCAAACTGGGTTTATTTCTGTTTTAACTAGTGCTGTCGTTCTAAGCATCAAGCACATACTACAGTACTCCTAAAATTAAATACACAGTGTGTGTCTGCGTGCAGGCCTGTTTACCCATACAATTTTTCCATTATCAGCTCAGAAAAATCTGACACATGGAAATGCAATATATTATCACTCAATGAAATGGGAAAAAGAACCTGTCAAAATATGGAGGGAGGAGAACGAGAAGAAAGAAAATCAGTATTCTGCCCATTTGTCATCAATCTCATCAGCTGATGATTCAGAACATGATTAGGTCAGTTGCTTATCATCAAAAACAATTGCAGACATTTGTGTCCGTCTGTGCTATGATCTTGATTCGGCAAGGCAGTTCAGTAAAGCTTGACAGTCATGTTCAGTCACTATGTAAACAGCAGATACTTTTGCAGTTCACAAGAACAAAAAATGACCAAACTTTAATATCGGGTTGACCTGTCCAACACTTCCACATTCTTTTATCAAACAAATCTTTGTTGGTCTGCATCTTCACAACAAATCAACGAGGCTTTGTCACAAACTTTAGGGTATTGCAAAATTACGAGTTGTTCAGTTTGATCCAATTTGACTTCATCGATGTCAGTCTCCAAATGAAACATCTTCAACAACGTTTTTACCTCCAAACTTTCATAGCCTTTTTTTTTATTAATGTACATTTAATCTAAGACCAGAAAACATTTTAAATGCATTAAGTATATTTAGAGATATTAGCATGTCCTCTCTGCTTTAAAGTAATGAGATGAGAGTGTATCATCTGCCATTAATTTTGTTTTATTTCTGTATTGACCGGGTCTGTAGCATTACAGGTAGTTGCTTTAATTCCCTTGATGGAACTATTCCTGATTTTGATTACAAGCAATCCTCAGTTAGTATAAATACGAGAGGAGAAAATGAGCATCATTGTTTAGTACCTTATAACACTGAAACAGTTTGGATAGCCATCTTCTATGATTAATATAGCTGAAACTACCATGCAACAAAAACTACTTTGATATCAAGCCAGACTCTTTAGCATGGTTAGTAGCTAAAGATACCAGCTTTGTTATTTTGGTTAGATTACTAACCACATCATCTATTGACCTTATCACTGTTGCAATATTTTCTCCTTTAATATATCCAACTTGGTGTTCATTTACTCAATAATATATAATGTTACTAAGTTTTCCACCAGAAACCTTCGCTAAGATATTAGAAGTAGTGACAGGTCTCTAGTTACATAAGTAATCTCTTTCCAGGTCTTTTCCTTTGTGTAGTAAAATAATGATTCCTTGTTCTGGGATGTAGGAAAATTCATCTTTATTCTAATTCATTATCAGCAATGTGGATTTCTTGTGAGCATACCATAAGAAGCTTTTTAACTTGCAAATAAAAAAGTAAGGATCTTTTTAGTTCATTTTTCAGTCCTATATGAAGAAATACGAAACCTATCCAATGAAGTGCTATTCACATTTTCGTACTTCTTTTTTTTTTTTTTTTCAACATAAAGCGACATGTTTCATCAAAACACCAAATTGAAGCTCACAAACCTAGGTCTTTAGGAAAAAGTCAGTTGAATCAGTGGTATGTATTAATTGCACACTTCAGGATGTTATGAATGTCTCAGCCTAGCATAGAGTGAGAGTTGGGCCATATGCCGTTCTTTTAGCTGGTCTAATAGCCGATGACTCCACAGACAGGTGATGCTTAGGAATATCGGAAAAGTGACATGGGGGATTCTTTACCTCCAGTGATGAGCTCGGCATAGTCTGTCAAACATTTGGTCGTCCTTTGGTTCTCTTGTCCTTAAGCGCTGGAGGCCGAGGTTCTTCCGTCAGCATATATATCACTATCATTCACATTCTGTATACTACACTCGCTGTTCTCTCTTTCTTCACTCACACTCTTACTGTCTCTGTCTGGTCGATCTGAAACAAACGAAACCTGAACTTCAAGGAAGCAAATTCCTCGTAAAGCAGCAAATCAACACTTATCATCTGCGTTTAGGAGACACACCTAGCTGACGCTCACCAATGCAACGTACGACTGGTATAAAGTAACTCGAGACAACAGAGACAACCATCCAAGTTAGGATCTCATTCTTGTTACAAACACCATCTCGGCCAAGAAAACACACAGCAGAATCACGGGAGACTAGACAAACGTTCCAAATCAGGACATCGAAAATGACTTCCAACAGGAGATAGAAAACCATCGTCGGCGAGTTGACCTACCTAAAGCTTTCAACAAAAACAGCCCCTCTGCTTCCTTCTGAAGTTCTTCAAAAAGAAAGTCCTTGGCAATGTGTACCACTGGATCAGCAGCTACTTGTCCCGAAGGTAGAGTCTGCGTTCATCTGCATAGTGTGGTAAGCACAGCAGTGAAGAGCAAAGAGGGTGTACCACAAGGTGAAGTTATTTTGCCAACGCTTTCTGTGATCTTTATGGACGATAATGCAGCTGTCCATCCACATCTCCAGGACACGACAGCTGACAACCTAGTAGCGTGGCCCAAAGCGGAGCAGCTCAACACTGCAGCACAGAGGGTGCAGGCAGCAATGAACTTGATCTCGGCCTGGGTGGACGACTTGAACATTTGGCAGCAAGACAATCCAAACTACCTCGGGTGACACAGGACAGGAAACTCACTTGGTCCCTCAAATCAAAATGATGCATAGCTAAGTGATCAACGAGATAGCTGTAATGAAGAAACTGGCGGACGCCAATGGGAGTGCCAACACGAAGATCCTGACTCAGGTGTGGACAGGATCTGTCCGACGCCCACATTGAATACGAGCCCACCTCCTTGCCAAGAGCAGCAAAACACAGATTATCGGGACAAGGCACAGAATGCCAGCCTCCAAGTCATAGGCCATATGAAAACCAACCTTAAGCTGATATGGAGTAGATGGCCGGCCTGCGAGCGCTTTAGGAGAGAAGAAACTTAAAGCTCCTGAGAGAGATATGGAGTAGATGGCTGGCCTGCTAGCGCTTTAGGAGAAAAGAAACTAGAAGCTCCTGAGAGAGAGAGAGAGAGAGAGAGAGAGAGAGAGAGAGAGAGAGAGAGAGAGAGAGAGAGAGAGGTTTTCGTCTCACCCTTTGCACTCCAAGCTCCAGACTGTAAACAAGAATTGCATCAAAGTGCACATCACCTGGTGAAGGCACTTCAGCAAAAATACAGTAAACATCTCCGCCCATAAACCAAAAACTAGAAATGCTCCAAGACCTTGAGGAATAGTCGATGGATACTCCATCTATCACCTTTGACGTTCCTGTTGTTGGGGCAAAAGAAGACAACACGGCAACAGAACTATTGAACAGGGGCTACCCACCAACCGCCTGGACTGGAGTTTGCAAAAAACTACTCAGCAGAAAATGCTGTGCGAAATAGAGGAGTTAGTGTCTACGATTTCCTGACATCAGCTCTGACATCAAGTCTGTCGCCACTAGTCAGTTCACCAACAACTTCAGCACTGAAACCTGCACGTTACTTTACTCAGCTTAGAGCCTAAATGAAAAAAAAAAAAACAAAAAAAAAAACAGCCTGTCATCTCAGTGACACGGTCTTCATCTCTGACTGTTGATCCCTTTCCCAGAGTCTTCAGTCCAACCAGAAGACCAGATCCTTCATGATACAAGAAAGGAGATTCAAAATTTGGGCTCCAAAACCGCTCTGGTGTTGCAGTGGATTCCTTCCCACTTTGGTATTATGGACAATGGAGAAGCAAGCAAAATATCCGAGCTATACAGCAAATGGGTGCAAACTACCTCACCGGTCATATGGAAAACACAGGACACTCCAGAAAAAAACAAAAAACAAAAAAAAAACACTTAAAAAATACCTAGAGGCAGACAGAACCAAGGAAAGATGGCGTCTACCAGCTGGAAAGGGCACAACAGGTCTTCACCTTCAGGTTGAGAACAGGACACAATCAGTTCTCGCATCTCCTCAGGCTGAGGACTTTTCACATGGATAAGTGCCCATGCAGCACTGCTCCTCAGAGACGCCAGGTAGCATTCTCCACCATTTCTGGATGAGTTGGCATTTCAAGGCGTTGCCTTTATAGACGGATTGTCTTACCATTGGACACCCGTTCTATGTCTGGAAATGTAAGCCTTATGAAGTTTTTTTTTTTTGTTCCATTTCGACTAGATCCAAAGGAACTCTTTCCAGCTTCCTCTGCCATTGCTTTAAGAGTACTAGTCCTCTTTTTACCAGAAATCCCGAGCTGTTTCATGAAATCATAAGCTGATGAAATTTCAAACCCCTTTGCGTCAACTTCTGTTACGGAGACTTCGGCTTGAAAGCAAGATTCCCTGAAACTGCTGGCTAGAGAGGCATATTTTCTGTTTTGTAGATGTGGATTTGCTCCGTTCTGCTTTCAAATGGCCAGGGAGTTCAATTAAAATCAGCTGTGTTCAATGGCCCTGAACTGAATAAAATATCCGGCCTCTTGCCACTCTTCTGGTGATCTCTGGATGATTTTCCACTGTGTGGAAGGTCTGCTGTGCACTCCCAGTCGTCCACTCCAGCCATTAAATCCCGAATCCAGGTTCTTGATGTCACAGCTGTTCCAGACTACGATTTGTGGTCCCTCTGTCGTGTAGAATGTCGTTACTGGAGCTTCTGGTTGTGTTCTGTTTCCTCTGGCAGTGCTAGCTGCGTGTGCGATCTCCTTAAGCACTTGGTTGTGTCTCCATATGTACCTTCCCTGGGTTCAAATTGCATTGTATGGACTCAGAACATGTTCCGCTGTTTGTTTGTCTTGACAAGCGGACACTCAGGGTCATCTGACTTCTCCCATTTCACCAGGTTTAATTTCGAGAGTAGGAAGTCACACACAGATCTTAGGATGCCATGAGCCATATTTCATTCCAGCTGAACTTTGTTTGAGTGCGTTTTCCCATGTAGTCCACTCCCCCTTTTCACCTTGCTACACCACCTTCTGGATTTTCTTGGCATCGTATTCTTTCTTCCGCTCTTGTATCACCATGTCTCTCTTTGCTTCCTCTTTCCACGACCGCTTCCTTTCTGCTGACCCTATAGTCCCTGTCTCTAGCTTTGGGTTTGTCCTGTCGTTTCCTTTATCTTGTGTGCAACATCAATGAGACCAAGTGGGATACTGTTTTGTTGTTGTTGTTGTTGTTGTTGTTGTTGTTGTTGTTGCTGTTGTTGTTGTTGTTGATTTTGACCTTAACTGAATCCACTGTACGAGTGCTGATACTGTGTATCAGCAGAGACCAGAAGAGCTTCGGAATCAACATGAACTGTTAGGGAGGCCACATTCGTCTATTTCTGTAGGCTTTCTTATTCCTTTCGTCTCTTTGTGTCTTTCAAGGAATTATCATCCCAACTTCCAAGGCTCTTGATTGGTTCTTATGTCATTGTTAGAATGGCTTGGTTGGCTACAGTGTGAGTAACTGTTCCAGCTACTTTTCCTTTCTGCAAAGAGAGGCTTCATGATTTCTTTGGTTTGAAACTCACCCTCGTCTTACTGCTTCAGCATTTTGTGTTTCATATTCCTTTTGTTGTGTCATCCATGAAGGCTTTAAAAGGTATATCTTGTATTCATTCTCGAGGTCTGCTGAACTTTCGTGGTCCCTTGCCGTATTCAAGGTGATCTCCATTTCCAGTAAAATCCGTATTATATAACAATGGCTACGCTAACTTCCAAACTGATATATTGAGTATTCCTTTGTAGAGAACCTCATTGATGAGTCATGGAAATGCCTCATCAACATGTCCAGAATGTTCTTTGGGACATACTACATCTCGAGGGCCACTTCAATCATATTATGTGGAACTGGTCCATATGCACTTGCCAGGTAGAGCCACGCAACCTCAATGTCCCTTGTCTCTGCCCTAGATCACAGTAGCTTGTTATACAGAGCCAGACACTCCCGGGATGCCTCCTTTCCATAAATTCAAGCGCTCATTTTCTGTGAGGTATTTCGTCAGCTTCGCAGCCATGACAGCAAGGAGGTTTTTTCCTTTGACGTTCAGAAGTAATATTGGTCTGAACTGGTTGCTATTCCTCGAGTTTTGCTCTTTTTAGAATGTTAACTTCATCTGCTGTCATCCATCGGTTGCTGA
>CM065716.1:96257195-96332195 GCA_033310375.1 Conus canariensis
GGTTGTCTTTTTTTTTTTTTTTTGTATGTGTGTGTAGCGAATGTACACATGTGTGTATGGATGTGTGGGCATGGGCCCATGTTTGTGCATGTGTGTGTATGTGTATGTGTGTACATGTGTATGTGCACATGTGTGTGTGCATGCTTGTGTGTATGTGTGCATGCACGTGTGTGTGTGTGTGTGTGCCCACTTGTGTGCCTCACTGCCTGCATGTATGTGCTCGTGTTTGTGCATGTGCAGAAGTGCATGTGTGTGTGTGTGTGTGTGTGTGTGTGTGTGTGTGTATGTAATTTGTGGGTTTGTGTGAGCACACACGTATCTGCATATATATATATATATATATATATATATATATATATATGTACATATATGTGTGTATATGTGTTTGTCTTTGTATGTGGGCATGTACGCATGTGCGTGTGTATATCCATTTGTGCGTTCATGTGTATGTGTGTATGTGCGCACGCATATGGGTGTGGACGTGTGCATGCATGTATGTGTGTATATATATGTGTGCGTACGAGTGAGCAGACATATGCGCACACGTTTGAGTGTGTGTGGGCGCGTGTGTGTGCATGTGTGCGTGCACGTGCGTGTGTGTGTGTGTGTGTGTAGTGACTGCATGCGTGAATGTTCAGAAGGTGACTTAGGACCAAGAACAAGAACAGACCATCAAGTACAACATACACACACCACACACACACACACACACACAACTACAATCACAACAATTCCACCCCCCCCACCACACACACCCCCACCACCCACCCCCCCCCCCCCCCCACCCCCCCCACACCACCCCCCCCCCCCCCCCCCCCCCCCCCACCCCCCCCCACCACCACACGTATACATGTATACACGCGCACACACACACACACACACACAACACACCACACACACACACACGCACGCACACACACTCACTCTCCCACACACACTCACACACCAGTGCTTGCACACTTACGTCCATGGACTCTCTAATTAACACGCTGGCATCACCCCAGTGATGAACACACACCAGCGCGCACATGTCGACAGTATGAGCTGGGGACCCTGAGAGATTCAAAGTCTTATCTCAGTTGACATGTGTTTGATCATTTGTGTCTGTTACTGGAAAGGCCCAGTATGAGTTTGCCCCAATCTTTAGGAGTCTTCACAGTGTTGGCCTTGAGATTGTTCCAGTGTTTTGGTTGGTGATGTTTGTTGCTCTTCCCAAAAGTCTGGATGTGCGGCCACTTCCTCTCTTGATGTTCAGATCTGAAAGATGGTCTATGGTGTACTATAGTGGCTTTGCTCTTGTTTGCTTAAGTGATTCTTCAGATTTCTTATCACACCAGATCAGCCAAGATGTAATCCAGTTCGTATCGTTGCCTTGCCATCCAGTGTGTCTGCTGTCTCATTTCTTTTAACTCCAGCATGTCCAGGGCAGTACACCCAATGGAAGGTTGCGCGTCAGTTTATTCCAAGCAGGGCTTCCCATTCCACTTTTCACTTTCTGAAGTAGGTTCATGGAGTTAGTATCATGGCTTTGAGTTTGAAAGAAGACAAACAAAACAAATAAACAATCACCAAAAATTAAAACCAACAGTTACCTTAATTTGACTCTGAGATATAATACATACATGTGTATTGAACGTTGAGGGAAGATGACAGTCAGAATATACATTATTGAGTAAAATTTAGTTTAAGCTTGTACTTGAGCTGGCAACTTAACCATGATTTTTGCATACATTGTACAACATCATTTTTTTTCAGATTAAGGCTATCCTTGTAGTTAGATCCAAAGAGTCTGAAAAAATATATGTAGGTGGGAAGTGTGTATCATTAAACTTTTCTTTTCTGTCCAAGCTGCTTGAATAGCTGGCGTAACAGCATTTAATTCAGAAACCATTTCACATTCTAAACAACCAGCTTGTGTCCCTCAACTTTGATTTTAAATGCCAAATTTCCAATCTCCTTCTTCTTGATCTTTTGGCTGCCTTTGATACAATTGGTTACAAATTTTTTTTCCTGAATCTTGAACATTTATTTGGAACTAAAACTTTAAAGTACTTCTTCACTGCATTTCATTCATTCGGAAGTAAAGTTACGGATGTCAAGCAACTGAAACTGAATGATGCATTTTCTGAATTTTCTCACCAACATCTGCAGATTCTTCTTCTTTGTCATCTGTCATCTCTCTTGGAAACACGTGCTATTCCTTTCTCAGTTTCTGTGATCATGTGTGTGTGTGACCTTGGCTTCTACTTTAATCAGAACCTGTCACTGACTGAGTCAAGTCATCAAAACATGTTAGGTGCACACTGAACTCAGATGCATTTATCAGCTTCATTTACCAATACCTCACTTTAGAGGCAACTAAAACATTAGTTACTGCATATATTTTGTTCAGGCTAGATTATTGTTCCACTTCTTGCTGCTTGTCCACAGAAAATCCTAAGACCCCTCCAACAGGTCCAAAAT
The DNA here is from genome assembly GCA_033310375.1 of Conus canariensis. Classification (NCBI taxonomy): domain Eukaryota; kingdom Metazoa; phylum Mollusca; class Gastropoda; order Neogastropoda; family Conidae; genus Conus; species Conus canariensis. Next base: position 96,259,659 of record CM065716.1, read on the forward strand.
TCTGCCAATGTCAAATTCCAACACGAGCACCTCTCTTTTTTTTAAGAACTCCACTAATTTACTGGTCTGCATCACTGAGACGCAGGATAATGCGGAGTGCTATGAATTCCGAAATTGGATTTATATCTTGAATGAAAAATTATCCATATTTTGTTAAGTAAAAATCTGCAGTGTTACCAGCCTCCATGTCGAAGTGATTAGGATTGCAGATGCCCTTCTTGGAAATCGTGGGTTCTATTCGCATCAGAGCCATTTAATAGTGGGGTTTTTCTGCCCTGACCAGCTCCTGCTGAGAATTGAGTTTGCTGTGACTGGAGTATGAGGTTAGTCAGGAAGACTGGGACCACACAGTTGAGTTCCATCCTCATAAAAGATGCATCGCTGAGAGCGTTGCTCAAATTTCCTGACCAGCACTGCGGGTATCTGTATCTCTCAGGTGTGGTTGATGCCAGGATCTATTATGTAAGTAAGAGTTGAGTACAGCCTCGTCATGCAGTCTGTGACCAGAATGGAAATCCATGGCATCATCTTCATCATCCTAATTCGCATCATTCATCAATCAGCAGTCAAAATTTTGTCTCAAATTCTGTGTCCCTCCATGCCCTACTCTCATTGTTTACACATCTATGATCTTGGTTTAATTCTAGGTTAGATGTGGTGGCACCCTCTGAAGGGAGAGCTCACTCACACCAGCTCTGCAACTAAGTAATTATTGTCATCAGTAGAGGGCTTAGTAGGTCGTGTCCAGCGTGTGTTGGATCAGAACAAGCACCACTGAGCACCACCGAAGTGACTCAGCAGCAGTGCAGTGTCTCCTCTGTTGGGTTGGCTCGTGATGACTACACATTGAATGAGCACTCCCTGTTGAATGCCGGTGTCAGGGCTGTGGCAGGTCTGGCCAGGCTGTGGCTGTGGATGAGGGCAGTCAGAATGAGCAGCCACTGAGGTAGCACAGAAGAAACAGAAAAAAGAAGGAAAATTTGTGGTGTTGACTGTGCCTCTGCCAAGCTGTTTGGGGTGATCTTGGATGATCTGGATTTGCTTCAGTAAAGCTAGAAGAACAGAGAAAAAATATGTTGAAAAATGTACTTCTTTTGTTTGATTATACGATTACAGACCTAAGTCAGTGAGTAAAATCTAGAACATGAGGTATATGGAGTGATAGAATTTTGTGTGCTGCTTTGGAATGAGTCGCACAAGGCAAAGAAAGGTGGGTGTTCAATGAAGAATGATGGGATTGATAAATGAATGAAGTTTGCCCCAAAGAGCAACACAACAACATTGGACCAGTGGTTACAGGTAATTACTTTTATTGCTGGACAGACACAATATGAAGAAGGGCCATTTTCTTACTTTCGCTTCTCTAGACATCAGCTAGATTTCTATAATTACTTAAAATTAAGTTCTTAAAAGGTAGTATAAAGTTCTGGTGTGATGATCATCATGCTCTTTGCTTATATGTTTACGAAACTTGATTACAGCTACAAATACGATCAGGCAGACATGGCCAGGTATGAGTCTGAATACCAGGCCCTAGGCCCGTACGAGGAGGAGGAAGATGAGACTGATGAAAATGAGCTCCCAGTGACTGAGCAGGATGTTCTTATTCACGTCTGTCCAGAAAGCAACAAAGGTAAAGATGTTAAGATGCAAAGATGTAAAATATTTCACTTTGAGATTTGAGATCTAACATTGCAAAGGATGGGGGAAGGAAAGAAAAATGCTAATATTACAATTTCTTCTAGATCAGTGTTTTAGCTGATGTCTGAAATTTTAATCTTTGGCTTGGCTGTTGTGACTTGCACTGAGTGGGGAGGGGGGGGGGGGGGGGGGGGGAATACAGAGAGAGAGAGGTGAGACCAGGGGAGTGAACTGGCAAAATGGAAAGTTCGAAATGGGAAAGGGGGGAGGGGCAGAGATAGATGGGCAGGACGTAAGATGCACAAAAATAGGGTGCTTTCTGAAGTTTGTAATCATTGTAGAAATAAAAATGTGAGTCATTAAAAAGTGTGATTATTTTATTAACACAGGAATGGCATTGTTAGCACATAAATTGGGTTTCACAAGGTGAAATGAATATAGTTTACCGGAAATGTTGGATACAACCGAAAGGAATTACTTCATTTTATTTGAATCTTATGAAAATATGCATGGATTAGAGACACATATACCCATTTTAGTGGGTCAGTCATTTGGTTAAGTTGTGAAAATGGAGTCATTTGAAGATTGAAAAGAAAAAAAAAAAAGGGGGGGGGGGGGGGAGGGGGAGAATAGAGCAGCCTTCAATCATTGACTGTGAAAGTTAAATAGGAACTGTGATTTTATTGGTTGTTCAAGTTCTGTCACACACATGTACTTTTATGATGTGATTTATTTATTTTAATGTAAAATTGTTTGAATTAAAAAGAAATTTCCATACTATCTCCATCTAATGTTGCAGATCTGAGACTTTTCCTGTTGTAACATGAATTCACCTTTTCTGAAGATATCCAGGGCCAGCCAGGAGATTTGCTTGAATCTGCTGAGAAAAGTTGGATGTAGCTGGAAGCCATCACTGGCATCAGTCATAATCATATCACTGTAGATGGATGTGGATGTGAACGTTGATAGTAAATAACCAAAAGAAAAACAGTCGGTTTGGCTGTCAGTTAAGTAAGTTTGTGATCCGATCTTTCATTTTATTCTGGTCTCATTTTGTAGACATTTCTGCCTACTGACCCCCAGAAAATTTTCAGTCTTTTTATTGCCCCTTTCTCAGGTCTCGTGTCTGGTAAGAATGAAATGGTCTTAAAGACTGCCAATTCTAAACTCTCTTTTAATCGTTGGAATAGCCACTTTGGCGAGCAACATATTTATGATGTTTTTGTTTCAAAATATGTAATAAAAGCTGAGAATGTAGGTATTGGTTCATTTTAACTTTGTGAGTTAAAACAATGTTGCAGGCAACTGGAATCACATAGAAGATCTGGATGATTTCTTCACCCGTGTGTACAGCTACCATCAGAGGGGAGGCTACATCTGCATGATCATGGAGGATGTCTTTCAACTCATGTGAGTTTTTAGTTGATTATTTTCCCTCCTTCCACTACCTGCCAACTGTTGTTCACATTATATGTGTCATCATGCTTATACATCATGTGATGTATGATTAATGGTACAAGTGTGGCAGTTCAGATTGAGTTGAACTGTGAGATATTGTGGAAACAGATGTTGTGACTGTGAATACACTCCCTCATACCCACCCACTCCCCACTTCCTCCTCCCTAACACACGCGCACACACGCGCGCACACACACACACACACACACACACACACACCCCCATACACACACACCCTCTCTTATGAATGAAATATTGTTACTCATCCATCCGCGCCCTGCAGCCTCCCTTCCTCTCCCTCTTTCCTTTTCTTGCACACCCCAGTCTCCCTCACTTCCTTCCCACCACAAGTGTTCAGCTCCCTCACTTCCTTCCCACCACAAGTGTTCAGCTCCCTCACTTCCTTCCCACCACAAGTGTTCAGCTCCCTCACTTCCTTCCCACCACAAGTGTTCAGCTCCCTCACTTCCTTCCCACCACAAGTGTTCAGCTCCCTCACTTCCTTCCCACCACAGGTGTTCAGCTCCCTCATTCCTTCCCACCACAAGTGTTCAGCCCCATGAGATGATGAAGGCTTCCACTTTTCCTTGAATTAGTTATCAACAAATTGCGAAAAAAAAAAAAAAAAAAAAAAAAAGGAAAAGAAAAGAAAGCTGAGGGGAAATATTAAACAAAACGGCCATGGAATCCATACAAATTACAGTGCTGGTTGTGCTTTTTGTTTGTTACTGTACGATTTTAACGTCTTGAAATGTTATGTAAACTTTGATCTCATTAAATTTTATGTAAGAACTGGCAATCGCCATTTTGTCTACTTATTTGAAGGCAGTATAATGTCATGCTCTGATGTGCTTCAGGAAGATGTTGAAAAAAAGAAGAGATTGCTCAGTCATCAATATTTGTGACAAGGAAGATAAAAGCAGTTCGTTTCAAGGTGTGGGAGGGTGTGTGTAGGTGTGTGTGTGTGAGTGTGTGTGTGTGTGTGTGTGTGTGTGTGTGTGTGTGTGTGTGTGTGTGTGTGTGTTTGCGTGTGTGTGAATTTATTTTTGAATAAACATTTTTCACTATTGACAGTTGAAAAATATGTTAGCAAAGGTATTTCCTGTCTTTTGATTGCTTCCTTTCAACCAGCAGTGTACTGAGATTGGTTTAAAAAAAAAATTTTCAGAAAAAGTTTTTCACTTCAACTAGCATATGGGCCTCATGAAGTTATCAAACAAATGGCGTTCTCAGGTAATGAAAATTATGGGAATAACAAAATTCTGCTGCTTTTGGCAGTAGTAAGCATGAGTCTGCTTTTGCTTTGAAGTACCATCTGTGATAATGGTAAAAATCAGACATGAAGACAAGAACTTGGATCCTACAGTCTAGGACAGTTAACTCAGCCATTGACGCTAGTGTTTCTGTTAGTGTTATACTGTAATGTTAGCAAATGTCATAAGACTCTGCTATGAACTGTTTGAATGAAAGCAAATATTAATGGTTAACTTTGTCTTGAAATATATGAAGTTGTGAGCATTTCTTTCATCCTGAGCTATTGACACATGCATCAGTTAAATGTATGGTGTAATTATATTGTCAGTTTTCCGGCATTGACCCATTTTTCCCTGACACATATTAAGACACTACAGAGTCTGCACAGGAGATGGAAATTTAGGACAGTCATGGAATTTGACAAAGTGATAGTCACAGAATTAAAGATGAGATCTTTGAGACACACAAAGGCTTGTTGTGGGCGTTGTTGTGTGTGTGAAAAAATTAAATAAATACATATGTAGTTCAGTACAGGTGTCGCTGAAACAGCCATTTTGATAAAGTTGGAATATAATTTGTGTGATGTTTAGGTAATTTGTTGTCATGGAAATTTCTCAAAACAGCAAGAAAAACACATAGAAAAGTCATGGGAAATTCATGGAATTTTGAATTTGTCAACCTGTGTGGACCCTGCCATTTTAGGAGCATCAATGTTGCGCACATGCGCAAATTTATTTAATTCCCTGAAACTCATAATAAGCCAACTAAGCTGTGAATGCTGCATTTGTTTGAAGCTGTGTGAATGGTTTTATTTTCCAGACAATTTGTCTTCATTGCTGCATGCGGCTACTTCATGAGTCACTGTGTGAAGTTTAAGGTGTTGTTCCATGACATCCAGTACAACACCACCCACAAGGTTACCATCGGCGAGGCCATCCTTCCTGCTGATCAGTGCTTTGAGGGGTGCGTTGACATTCAGACTTTAAAGTGTTTGTATGTTGCATTTTCGTTGTGTTTCATGCATAGCTCACTCTTTCCTGATTTTTCTGTATATTCCAAGTGTTTCTCGGACCCTTTTGTTTGAAGTTGTATATAACTGATGTGGCTGAGTTGTTGTTTTTCTTTCTTTTTTTTTTTGGACTCTTCTTAAAGTTTGGATTTATCAGCAGATTTATGATGTGCTTTATGTGTTTGGAGAGGAGCTGCATGCAAGTGGTAAGAATGAGCAATTGCAAAGCTGATGATCATGGGTTCACGCCATTTGTAAGATCTCATTTTTTCTTTCTTTTCCTTTTTTTTTTTTTTGCCTTGAAAATTTCCTTTGTCCTGCCTCCAGTAAATGGGTTCCTGATTCAATTCAAGGAAGATTGAGGTGATAAGAGAAAAAAAGATGTCCTCCACCTTCTACAGTGACATTCCCTAAACATGGTGGTGACTTCCAAAGGTCACTGCTGTTGTGGCCATTACACTAGGAGACATTTAACTGTTTTATTCTTAGCAGCAGCTGTAAAGCTTTTTGCTGTGTTTGATTTGTGATCGGCTATATCATATGGAGCATATCATTCATCTGTGATTTCCTATCTGGCATATCATTTTTTTTTTTTTTGGTCATGATTGGTGTGATTACTGCATATTCCCTGTTCATTTTAAAAAAAAAAAAAAAAACAAGAAAAAGAAAAACCAACCAATACTCCAGCAAACAAAAACATCGCAGGAAGTGTGATGTAGTGTATTCACACAACATGGAAACCAGTTGCGCTCTTTCTAGTGTTTGGTATGAGAGTCAGATCTCATATATCAGAATTACTAGATTTAATTTTTAACACTAGCAGTACATTCTGATCCTACTGTGATGCAGATCTCTGAATGAGAAGCCTTCAGTTCTCAGAAACTGCTCTCAAGAGCAAAGGTGTCACCATAGTTTATCAATTTTCTGGAAAAAAAAAAGATACTGTGATCTTTCATGAGAGTAATCCGTCAGCCTATTTCAAAGGCGCATATTTTGTGGGGTTTTTCATTGCCAGCCGGCTCGTTCCCAGAGTTGTGCTGTTGGCTGAAATGGGAAGATCAGAATAAGACAGTGGAGTTTCATCCCCTCCATGGATGCATGTCTAAAATTGTAAGAATGTTGCCCAAAGTTTTTGATCAAACTGTAGCTGCGTGAATCTCTCGGGCCTAGATGATGCTTGTGTAGAAAAGAAACATAGAATACAGTCCTGTTACAAAGTTTCAGTCTACAAAAAGAATGGAAGGCCATGGCATCATCTTCTTCATCCCATTGTCGTTTAATCATCAATTAAAAAAAAAGGAGGAGAAAGGAAATGCTAATCCCATGCATACATGTTTGATAGGGTCCTACCAGTTTTGATTTTCCACCAGGTACAGGTGTAAAGATACACAAACTGCATTTCATGTTTACAGTTGATGCCTGGCTACCCAGGCCACAGTATGATTAGCAGAGCATAAGCCATGGGACTACATCGATCAATAGAACCCAGACTTATGCAGGAAGAAGAAGAAGAGAGTGAGTGAGATGGCATGGAAGAAGTGTGTCTGACAGTGGAATGATCAGTCTGAATCAGACTCCAGTGCTAAGCATTTGTCACTTTTCAAGGCTGGATGATAGTTGATGGGCCCCCTTACAATGACAGAAACTCTGTTTCAGGTTGGGGTCAGCGTGGTACATGGTTTGCCTGACCATCATCTTTGCCTGCTTCAGTATCTTCTACTTTGCCAGGGTTGTGCTCAACATCGTCAAGTATTCCTACATCAGGAATTTCTACATCAATGCCCTCAAGATCACCTCAGTAGGTGTTTTTGGTCTGTAAATGATGGCAATTTTAACAGTGACAAGAACATTAAGAGTAATACACAGTGTAAATGAGAATGTGGCTTGTAAAGCACTTGAAGCTTGGTCTCGACTGAGGATAGGCTCTATGGAAGTACTGTCAATGATGATAATTGTAATTATAGTAATAAGGTCATATCTACTTTAGGTAGCACATTTTATCAGTTTATAGTAAGGTTTTCTCACAGAGCTTTGAAAATAGTTTTATTCTAGCAGATCAACCAATTAGAGAGGAATCTTTGCACCTAGTCAGAAATGTGCTGTAAGGTGAGCCAGGATATAAAAGGAAAAGAAGATAAGTTCCTTTTGGCTTGTTTTCTAGACATTAACTTGTACAAGAGTGCTTTTATTCTGAGTAATGTAATGACTCGGGTCTAGTCAGCTAAGCATGAGAAAAACAAGTTTTGTGTGAGCCATTCAGAGAAATGATTAGCCTTTTTAAGTACCAACTGGTTTGTTTTTTTGTGCACAGCATGCGCATAACTGTCAAGATTAAAATTCGTAAGTTTTCTTTTTTTTTTTTAAATCTTCATGTGCACATGACACTGTTAGGTTAACAGTTGTATGCCATGTTTCTGATCAGGGAAGAGATTGCAGAAATCTGCCTATCTCTTTGTATGCACATCAGTGGGTGAAAAACTAAATGCATGTGTTCAGTGTGGTGTGTGTGTGGTGTGTGTGTGTGTGTGTGTGTGTGTGTGTGTGTGTAAGCTCACAGCCATCAAGCAAGTCTGGTCATTTTTTTTTTCTCTTGTCTTTTGGTTTTGTTCAGGATTACATTGTTATCTTTATAAATCAGTTAATTTGACATTTATGATTTCCTCATTTTTTGACAGCATTGCAGGCAGAATCCTGAATGTTTGTAACTCAGACACATGTCTGTAGAGTACATACAGATTCGTAGTACCTGTGCACCCATCAGTAACCTTTGAATAAAAGGATCATGGGAGGAATGTTCTCCATGTAGTGATGTTTGACACAGGTGGAGTTGCCCAACATGACCTGGCATGAGGTGCAGGGCAGACTGCTGGAGGTGCAGAAGGAACATCAGATGTGTGTTCACAAGAGGGAGCTGACGCAGCTAGGTACTCTTGTCTTTCCTTTTTGGTGGTTTTATTTATTTATTTATTTTTTTTTGGTTGTTATTGGTTTTGTTTCGATGAATTTCGTTTTTAGTCTACAGCCTCACCTCTCTGAGAGTGTTTTTAAAATAGTGTTACTTCAAAGCTTTATCATTCTGACTCTTTTTAATAAGATAGTAAATTTGTGCTTTTTTTGTGTACGAGTCGGCCATACATTTTTGGTGTATTCTGTACACATTTTTATGAAAAATAAATTAGTACTCTACAATACAGAAAACAAAACAAAACAATAAAACAAACAAACAGAAAACTCACGAAAATGATATTTAATGTGTTTATAGTGAATGGGGAAGCCAGTTTTTTGTTTGTTTGTTTCTGTTTAGTTTTTCCAGTTTTTAGTTTTGGGTGGAGTGACTGGCCTCCTGTGCGTTACAAGATGGTGTCAGTAAACATGGTATTTGTGGCTGAAAGTTTTTGGTTTATTGGGAGTCTTCAGTTTTTAGGGAGGAGGCTGTAAAGAGTAGGGACATTTCCAAAATACACTTTTGATAAAGAACTCTCCGGTTTCTGATGAAATATATTCCAGTTGCAACTTTTAAGTGCGCAGAGATCTGGCGTGGATGGGAGAAGTATTTACCTTGCACGTACCTGAATAGTTAGATTTTATGACAAAATACATGCAGAGAGAATTTATGCTGGCTTGCTAAAATTTATAGCCTGAAAATAATATTGTGATATTAATCATTCTGTCTTTGTCTCTGCACAGACATCTACCACCGAATTCTGCGATTTAAGAACTACATGGTTGCCATGGTGAACATCAACACTCTACCTCTAAAACACAATCTCCCTTTTATCGGAGAACAGTAAGTACTATCAGCTTTGTTTTTGAAAAAAATGTCTTTATTCCTAGTATATGAAATGTTAGTTGTTGTTATGCTTTGATTTCTTGTTCATTGATCATTTTAGTGGTTATGCACATAGATTGATTTGAGATGCTTTTGTAAAATGTGTGATTTTATGTACAACTTGTGCTGTTGGTGTGTGAGAATGCAAAACATGGTAATGTTAATTATTCTGTAGTCTAGCATTATGTAACTGAAACCAAAAGAAAGATTTGTTGTGATTGTTTGAGAAAGTGCACACACACACACATACACACACATACCCACACACACACACGCGTGCACACACACACACGCATGCACGCACACACACACACACACACACACACACACACACACACACACACACACACACACACACACAGAGTGGTTGTCATTTTAAAGAAAATGGGCAAAAGTATTTTTTGTTCTTTGTTTTTGGCTGATTTTCAGGTTTTACTACACCGGTTTGTTTTGTTTCAGTGCATATCTTAGCATAGCCCTCAAGTTCAATTTGGATCTCATCTTGTTCTGTAAGTATTGAAAAATAAATGGGTACGCTGGTGATTCTTTGAAAACCATAAAATGAAATAAATATGAAACTCAGAGAACTTAGATCCTAAATCAGTAAATGAGTGACAAAGCTAGCCACCATCGTAATCAGGATGTTTGTAGTGCATTGACAGCCTTCAAGAATCTGCTGGACTTCTGCTGTTTCTATTATATGACTTAAGGGCTTTTTTTCTGTGTTTTATTAATATGACTTTTATGTTCTTTTACTATGTGTGATTTTCAACCTTTGAAGATGTGTGTGAGTGTGGGTGCGTCCGTGCGTGTGGCGTGCGTATGTGTGTTCAGTCTATCTATCTATCAATCTATATATCTCTGCTATTTATCTAATCTATCTGTATCCATATGTAACAATTTGTTTGTGTATGTATCCATCTATTTCTCTGTCTGTCCTAGCTGCTTACTTTGCTTTCAGTTGCAAGTCACAAATACCCACATTCATCTCACTTATGCAGTAATTATCTAGTCACAGTTCAACTTTTTTTTCTGTCTCATATTGTGTGCCACTCCAGTGGCATTACCCCCACATCCCATTTTACGCCTCCCATACATAGTCACCCCAAGGCTTACTCTGTCGCAACCTGCACACTGGCAATCCACAGGGACAGTCAATATAAAATTGTCAATAGGCAAGCCACCAGAGGGGCTACTGCGCTGCTACTAAATCTCTTAGTTGTGTTCAGTGGTGGATGCCTGTTTTGATATAGCATATGAAGAACAGCACCTGCTTAAACCTCCTACTGATGACAATAACTGTTTAGTCATGGAGCCAACATCACTGAGCATCCCCTCTGGAGGTTGCCTCTATGTTCATCCAAAAACAGTTGCCATGAATTCGCTGATGTGAAGAACCACAACACGAGCTGACCAAAGACACAGAGGCGGAGAGGAAATTGTAACTGAGGTCACTATGAGAGCAGGGCATGATGGGGCACAGGATTTAAGACTTTTTATGCTGATCGATGAGGATGAAAGTGATACTATAGAAATTTATTCTTGTCTGAGGCTGCATGACAGGGCTGTACTCTATGCATACTTCAGTATCTCAGTGTCCAGCAGGCAGGAGAGAAACTGAAACCTGTACTGTTGGTCAGACAATTTAGGCAATTCTCTGAGAGATGCTTCCATTAAGTGGATGAAACTCCATTGTGTGACTCCAGTCTTCCCAACTGAGCCCACTGTAAATTCAACTCTGGCAAGAGCCTTTTGTGGGCTGAAAAATCCCGCTTGGTTCTTATGTCTGGGAATGGAACTGACGGCCTCCCAGCTGCGAATCTGTAATGCTAACTACTGTACGGCGACGGCTGGTAGTTCAAATGTTTTTAATCATTTGGTTTTGCTCTGTGTTTAATAACAGTAAAGAAAGTGGCAATCTTATGGATAGGTTCTGTTGCCTTAAGAAAAGTGGTCATGATCAGGTTAATATATTTGCCTTGGGCACAGGCTTAGCAGGTACTGAATTTGGTCAGTCTGTCAGTCTGCAACCAGGCATTTTCCTTCTTTGTGAGATTTGAATCCCTTTTTCTGATGCTGTTTATGTTTTGTGGATCTTAAATGATTGTTTACAAATGATTGTTTACCTTAGGTATCCCACATTGGACATTTTCACTGTGTAAATTGCTCCATGTGCATCTTTCGACTAATACTATCCTTCCATTCGACAGACACTCTTCATAACTCCCCTTATACACAACGTCACATGATCCTACTGCCCCACCCCATACCCCCAGATTCCTTCCTTTCCATCAGTCTACCCTCCACCCCCTCCTCATCCATCCTCCTATCCTCCCAGCGTGCACACATGGACACATACATATTTTTATTGCTGAAGTGATAACGTGTCTAGTTATTTTTTTTTCCGTTTTTTTTTATTAGATCAGCAAAGCATTTAATTGATAGACAGACTCATTGATTTGTTAGTCTGTTGGCTGGTTGCTTGGGTTGGAATATGCAGACTTTATTGAATGGGTGGTTGATGTGCACAGGGCACTGGGGGTCGGGGGCACCTTTTGAGAACAACTGGCATCTGCAGAACGAGTACAGAAACTCCAGAAACAAAAGTCAGGCCACAAAGAAGTAAGTGTTGCAGGATGGTGGTCACGTGACGTGGAATTGCTTGTCACCTCAGAGAAGAGTCCATTATTATCTTTGATAAGAATTGTTATTGATATCTGTGGACAGCTTTTTTTGTTAATCAAATTTTAAGTGTGTATGTGTTTGCGTGCGTGCATGCGTGCGTGTGTGTGTGTGTGTGTGTGTGTGTGAGAGCGTGTGTGTGTGAATGCAGAAGTGTTCAGGATTTTGTGAATTTTATCTATGCAGATATATGTTAGTGTTGTAGTTGTATTTTTCTTAAGAATAAGCACTAGATTGCACACAGGGAAGAAGATGGAAGAGATTCTTTGAGAAACTAAACGATACTACAGCAGATGTTTCAAACATGGTCTGTGTTGTTGGCTTCTGAAATAGGGTGGAGGACGTTTTATTCAAGTTGAATGTAAGTTCATCGTGTGGGGGGAGGTGTGGACATGGGGTGTGAAAGAGGTGGCCATGGTTTGAGGCTGAAAATGGAAGGGGTTGGAGGAGGGGCACTTAAGGTATACTTAGTCCACCCTGCTGTAGAAATTGATCACAATGATCCAAGAGCTAAGCTCAAAATGTCTACCCTGTTCTTCTCCATTTCTAGAGGAACCTCATCTTGCCCCCTTTGTCATTTTCCAAGTTTAGTGTATATTCTGGATTCTATGGTCTCCTCAGTTTTGATTAATACTCGTTCAAAAATCAACATCCACTTTCTTTGGGTTGCTCACAATATGCAACAAAGTGCACTAGCAGGGGAGGTAATTAATTCTTCCATGTTGGAGCAGTCTCAAAGTGACCTCCCCTGATTGACTGCCGATTGTGCCACACGGCAGGTGTGAACGAGCAGGATGTTTACCCACACAGTTGAAATCTTTGTCTTAGGTTGGATTATTTGAAATATTCTTTGAAAACTAATAGAAGAATGTGAGATATTTCAAAGTTTTATTCATTTCTACTTCCAAGTCAATACAGGAAGAATTGTAAACACAGATGGGAATGCTGATATAAACATAGACAGGCTCATTCTTACACACTCATGTACAGGCACATGCCGAATAATATACTAATGCATGTTTCCTTGACGAACAGATGAACACACACACACACACACACACACACACACACACACACACACACACACACACACACACACACACACACACACACACACACACACACACACACAGATCCATGCATGTATTAAGGAGTGAGTGAGTGATACATAATTAGAGTAACAATATTCAATTTCTCTTTTTTCTCATGGCAGGCTGGAAAGCAGGATTTTCTGGTTTGGAATGGCCAATCTGATCTTCTCCCCATTGATCTTCATCTGGAACTGTCTGTACTGCTTTTTCCGATACGCTGAGGTGAGGCCAGGCCCCTCCAGTACAGAAAGGGGTAACAAATCATTCAGTAATACAGAGCACCAGAACACTTCGATACAGGAGAGTGAAAAGGTGGCTCAGGGGATAATGTATTCGCCCATGTGAGAGAATTCAGGCTTCATGGTCTAAAGTTTGCTTATGAGTCTTTTTTTCCTCCTCCTGTATTCCACTAGATATTGTGTGGTGGTTTGAGTTCTAGCCTTTCATATGAGATGATGCAGTGGGATGCCTCAAGTAGCATGCATTTCAGCTTTTGTAAAAGAGCCCTCAGCAATGAGGAGTTAATCCTTTGAAAAATCTGTTTGAAAATCCTTGTTTATAATGAGGAAAAAATAAAGAACATGGACGCTGCTTCACAACGGAGGTGTATTCTCTCTGGGAAGAATGGCCTGATTTCCACACAGAGCAATTTATTGTAAGATGAAGTCATGCGATGCAAAACAATACAGTGCAATACAGAAGCACACAGCTGTAACCCACTTGTTATCAGCATGTCCACTGAGTGATGTTAGTAATCACTGTCACTCTGTGAAATAAAGCAAGGTCAGCATTCAACATGCATGGCAGTAGATTGGCTGAAAGTCTGCGTACTATAAAATAATTTGGACTCATACATTCATGCAAAACAATCAGTAGATTAACGGAAACAAATTGAAGATTTTTATATGCTTCAAAGAAGACTGCAGCAAAATTCTTTCAGAAGAGTGGTGTATGACTTCAGTTACTGATGGGTTGCATTGATGGGAAAAAATGATTTATATAGTTATAGATTGAATGTTGCTGTGACACATACTTGAACCTATACCCTCAATTATGAGTAAAACTGGGAGCATGGAAACAAATCTGTGTTACAGTTTTAAGAAAAGTAAAAATTATGTCAAGTGTTTAAACACAATATGTTACATGCTTTAATTTCATTATTTTGAAAAAATAGTTGTGTTTGCTTAAACGTTGATTATGTGAGAACGGAAACGAGGGTTCCTAGTTAAGATCAGTCAGGTGTTGATAGTGTACTACCTTGTTCTGGAGTACATTACTCAATGATTGAGTTAACAGACATGCTTGCGCATATCTGACATATACTCATTTGTGTGTGTTGTGATTATTTAATGATCCATTTCTGACTTTGATCTTCTGATGATTTATTTCATGTTCAGCTCCTGAAGCGTAATCCAAGCATTTTTGGAACAAGAAGATGGTAAGTTTAAACAAAGAGAAAACATTGTATTGACTATGTACCTAATAAGAAAGGATGACTAGCTATTAATTGAGGAAGCTCAGGGCTGATTTACTTATTCTGTGATTTAATTGTTGATCCTAGAATAAAATGGGGGAAAAAAACCCACAGCAAAACAAGCAAGGAAATAATTGGAATATGAAATTATGATTGTATCATGCTTTATAGTCTATTAAGATACAAGGACAAATTTTCATAGGGATATTTGCACACATGAACTTAAACAACATAGACTGAGTCATGACACATACCTGTACATGCTTGTGCTTACACTCACATTGTATGCAGTGTCATTGTACAAACTCTCATCTAAAGTAGTAAGGGCTCAGAATATGTTCAGTCAAAAGCCAAACTGCCCGCTTTTCAGCCCATCCTACTCCCTTCATTTCCATGTTCCTGAACTTGGATTCCAGAAGATAGGCAACCATGTAAATGTCCAGATGTCCTAAAGTCTTGCAAAGTACCAGATACAGTGGCACAGCAGTTAGCACCACTGACTGTGGCCTGGAAGATGCAGGTTCAAGACCCATCATAATCATGGTATCATTACGGGCTCCTGTTGCTGAACGTACTCCAGGCATAAATGGGAAGCATGAGACTGCACAGAGACCAGTTTCATCCACTTTATGGATACATTCAGAGAGTTCCTCAAATTTCCTGACCACCATTGCAGGTGTCTGTGTCTCTTCAGCCAGGTTTACACCAGAATGTATAGAAGCCCGTCCTGCGGTACTAAATCAGAAAGGAACTCCATGGCATCCTCCTCCTTCTCCTTCTTATTGATCATCACTGATATAGAAAATTATCTCAAATCTCTGTGTCCCTTCAAGCCATGGTCTCATGGAGACTTCACTCTTTAATTTCCCCTCTCAGTTGTTTATGATCTGAGTTTGTATAACTCGCAGCACATTCATGAAGACTTTGTTACCGGTATGTGGTAGCTGTCTCCATTCAGAGAGAGATGATAATCACCTTTGCTCCACTGTTGTCAGTAAGGGGGGTATGTGGAAGCATACTACCTTCATAAGCTGATGATAGCTGTTTTCCCATGTATTACTCTCTTATAGGTTTAGTAGGTAGTTTCCTGAATCTGTTGGATCAGAATGGACAGCTCTGTCAAACTGACTTTGCAGCAGCACAATATCTTTTGTAGTTGTTGACTTCATGATGACGTTTCATTGATTGATACCTATGGATGTTTTATTGATCGACACCTATGGACAAGGGCTTTCGAAGTGAGGCTGTGTGTTGAAGAAGTGAAGTGAGTGGCATGAGTATGACTCAACTGAGTGGGCTTAGAAAATGGGACCAACGAAAAGTGTGTTCCAATTTATATATCAGAAAATACAACAAATAATGGTTTACAATTATTGACTATAAACCTTTTTCATTTCAATTTCTTAAAATTTGTTAGTACTAAATCCAGCCAACGTAGCCTGTTGACCCAGCTTAACATTAGAGATCCTTGTGTTACAATACCTTTTTCATGCTTACCAATCCTGCATCAGTTTGGCTAAAATTGAAACTAGCAATCAAAATGTGCACTTGATTAGAGTTTCAATCACTTACATACATTCTTTTCCATGTGAAATTGAATGTCACCCCTTTTTTTTTTCTTTGGTAACAGGTCTAATTACAGTCGTCTTTACCTGAGGCATTTCAATGAGCTTGATCATGAGTTAAATGCCAGGTAAGTTGTAAGTTTTGATGTTTCAGATTCAGTGAGCAAATGTTGATATCGCCATTGCCTAAGATGTACTAGCCTTTGTGATAGGGTATAGTTTTTGGTCTTTTGTGTGTGTGTGTGTATGTGTGTGTGTTTGTGTGTGTGTGTGTGTGTGTGTGTGTGTGTGTGTGTGTGTGTGTGTGTGTGTGTATGTGAGTTGACCCTGACAGCAGGGCTAGAGAAGAATGATTTTACATATGTATGTCATATGACTTAAAAGTAAACTCGTGTTTCACCACTTGTAATTCGCTCCCTCTTTCCCTCTTTCAACTCACTTCTTCCACTCCACACACTCACTGTGTACTTCTTTCTTTCTTTCTTTTCTTTTTATTTTTTTATTTTTTTCATTTCAGATTGAACAAAGGGTACAAGCCTGTTTCAGACTACTTGAACATATTTACTTCAACTGTTGGAGTCATCTGTGCTAAGTAAGAAACTGTGTCCCTGTCGCTCTGTGTCATGGTCTGTCTGTGTGACTGCCTGTCTCTCCCTCTCTTACTTACTCTCTGTCTGTCTGTCACTTTCTCTCTTGTTTTTTTTGACATGATGTATTAAAAAAAAGCTTGAGGTGACATCCATTGTTACCCACATAAGATGTCTGTATTCTCTCTGTCTCTCTCTCTCTCTTTCTCTATCTCTCTCTCTCTCTCTCTCTTATTACCTTTCTCTTCCCTCCTCCACGCAGGCCCAGTAAATGCTCATAAGTGTGCTATTTCCCAGATAAGCATCTAAGCTGATCTGCAAGTGACTGAACTCCCTTTTCCTGAGTGTGTATGTTTGCTCGTATGCATACTGATTAGATGCTTTTGAGTTAAATATCCTGTAAAGTATGTCAGTGTTTAGGTTGTAACTTTTTTTTTTCTGCGTATGCAGGCTGACTCCTGCCGACACTCCCTGTATAGACTGGCAAGGATTAATCCTATCTACCCAACAAAGGGAGTGGAGTTTTGTGTGTATGACCGCTTTTTTATCCCACCATTAAGGTGCATGCTATGTGTAATGTGTCATCCATACCAACGGCCAGACTTCTGTTCCGAAAGTTGGTGATGGGATTTCATGTGTGTGCAAGATGTTATGCATGCGTTCACACATGGAACCTCGGTTTATAGTCTCATTCAAAGGTCTGAATGGGAAATGGAGTCCGAGCCAGTGTTTACACCGAGGGAAAAATCCCCCAGTACCGAAACAGCCCGGTGGAGATTCAAACCTGCAACCCCAGGGTCACCAAGATTACGATTCTGGCGCTCTACCACTGAGCTTTTCCAGCCCGCGGTTGTAACTTAAAGAGAGAGATGAAAGTACTTAGCATGCTTGCCCAGCTAGTGATGAACACTCACAGCACCAATACCCTGTTGTTCTCAGGCCCCAGCGATGTACTGGTCACAGGATAGTATCTGATATATCTTTTCAGTATTTTCATTATTATTTCTATTGGTGGAGTTATAGTATGAGCACTTGTGGCCGTTGTGCAGGAATGTGATGTTCATGGCGGGTTCTCTGCTGGCGGTTCTTGTTATCCTGACGGTGATTGATGAAGACGTGCTGAATGTGGAGCATGTTCTGACCATCATGACCATGCTTGGTAAGTCTAGCTGGCGAGGCTTTGCTGCTGCTGCTGCTATGTGGAGGGCTTGTTTGCGTGCTCTGAGGTCCTCATCGTCTTAGTCTTTTTCAGTTTCCCTGTCTCTCTTTCTCTCTCTCTCTCTCTTTCTCTCTCTCTCTCTCTTCTCTCTCGCGCTGGATACATGTATGCATAGATGTGTATGCATTATGTGAACGTCAGTCATTTTTGTCAGTCAAACTTGATACAAGGTGGAAAAAGAAATATTTCAAAACTTTTTGCGGACTTCGTATGCAGCACATTGCAAAAAGCGCCCATGAGACCTAAAGCTGCAGGTTCAAAATGCTGTGTCTTTACACTCTGGGCAACTTCAGAAAGTGGACATAGTGTTGGGTGGATGAGTGTGTTGGATGGAGTAGTAGGGGTTGGAGGGAAAAGGGATGGGGAAAGAGGAAGGAGGAGGGGGTGGTGGAGGAAAAGACTCCGTGTACATTTATACAACATTGTTCTGCTGTCTGATTTTGTTTCTTTTTTTCTCTCTCTTCTTTCAATCCAGGTCTGGTTATTACTGCTTGCAGTGCGCTTATCCCAGACGAGGTAAGTTCATCTGAATGAATGGTAAGATCATCTGAACAAATGGTAAAATTTCTTCTATAATTGACAAATGAGGAAAGGCTTTTTAATTCATTTTCTCTGCCACGCAACAAGTCGACTAAATGTTCTCCTTTTGTAATGACATGAAAGTTTAATAAATTGAGAGAGAGTGCATGTGTACACAGTTACACACACGTGCTTAGGGATGAAACAGTAGAATGTGTAGCTATGAGCAAGGCGATGGGTGACATAAATATTAAAAACTGTCATTGAAAAATGTGTGGTAGAATGATGTGTGTGCAGATTTGAATGTGTTGTCAGGTTTTAGAATGATATAAATATCAGAAATGCATGAACAACAACAGCAACATGAAAAAAATAATGAAGTCAGTTGTCTGAAGTCAGTTTTGTCTATTCTGGGTTATTCCACATTCATTCATCACTGGTTTCACATTTTATTTGACTATTCAATTTGTTACCTTTAAAAAAAAAAAGTGATGATGATAATGATGCAATCAACATCTTAAGTAACACTGGTTTGTTCTCCCCAGCACTCTATCCAAAGCCCTGAACTGCTGCTGCGAAACGTGGCGATGGCAATCCACTACATGCCAGAGAAATGGGCGGGCTATGCTCACACCTCCCAGATCAGGGACTCCTTCTCCACCCTCTTCCAATACAGGATCGTGAGTGCTGACTGCTGACCGTGATTGTTCTGAACAGCGCCTGAACTGCTTTTTATTTTGAATCATTTTGGAATAGCATGGCAAGCTTTTCGTGGTGTGTTGAAAGACTTTTCAAGAAAAAAAACATGTAAAAGAATTATTTTAAAGGAAAGGTAAAGAGTACGGAGAGAAGGTATGACGACGAGTCAGGGCAGAACAGGCAGTATTAATGAGATTTGACATCACAAATTGTGGCGTGTTATGACTTGTAAAATTAGTTAAAGTTTAAACATGAAAGGATGTCAGTGTGTACAAAAGAATTGGGACGCTCAAGTCAGTGCAGACCTCTGCCAGTCTTGAAAGAGTACTGGCTCTGCCCTTGGGTCTGAATCTATACCAAAATGGAGTGGATAAGTCCTTGGGCCACGCTTTCATTAAAATCCATACAGCATTTTTCTTTTTCTTTTTTTTTTGTAACAAATAAACAAACAACAGACCTGCCAAGTGCTGTGCTTCTGGTGTTGCATACTATAGTCTTGTTGACAATGCTGCCCTGCTGCTCTAAGGGACAAAATGCAATGCCAAAACATTAAAAAAAAAAAGAAAAAAAAAATCCCATGTTCATTTACAAAAACTTACGCAGGCAAAAATCAAGCAAGAAAGGGTTGCACATTGCTTGGTGTGTATGCAGGCAAAAAAAAAAAAAAGAAAAGAGGACGCAACTGTGCAGTGCTCTCTCACCATCGCAGATTAACTTGAATCCTTGTTCAGATACATTTGTTGTGACGAGAAAGTTATAAATGCGCAGACACCAGAATATTTTAAATGTATTTTGAAAACGGGTATAGAACATAATTTTCAGCCCGCACCCAAATGCTGCCATTCATGGGAAATTACCCAGTTACTCAGACTACTTTATTTATTCATCAGTATGCATTGATCTGCTAGAAAAAGGAATCGACATGCATGGAACTTCCTTTCTCATATGCAGCATAAATTCCGTTGAGTTATCTGGACAATTCCTGTTTTTCATGCTGACATTCAGAAACGGACTTTCACAAAGCATTGGAAATCCAGAATCCATTATAATACGAGGGTTGACTGCCAGAACCCAGTATCTCTCTTATATATATCTATATGAGATACTTGGTTTTGGCAGTCAGCCCTCGAATATATTACATGAAACGTTGATATGTTCATACCTTGTCATTGTACAATAACCATATGAAATTGTTACCCTAAGGGTAAAATAATGTTTGAGATATTCATGTTTACATGAAGTGCTCCTCCTGTTCCTGCAGATCAGCCCAAACTGGCCAGGCAAGAGAATCTATCAAGGCTGTAAACTCAGAAGGTTTTATAGAGTTAATACACAAGTAATGCAATGCAGTACCATACAGTAAATCTAGTTCAGTTCAGTACAGCACAGTGCAGTGTGTATGGATGAGGCATGAGAATCGCTTTTCTGTCCAGATCATTATGCACTATTTGATGTCTTTTGCTAGAAAATTTGAGCACGTTATTATTTATTAGGAGTTTAGAATACCTTGTTTGGCGTCATATACTTTACCATGTCAGACCATAGCATTCAACGGCAGTTAGCCAGCTCTGTCAGGCCGAATTTTTTCCGTGGCCAATGCAGTCATAAGACAGTCACGTGATGTCACCCACTTCCGGCCCCGGAAGAAGCCAGTGTCAACTTCCTATAAGTCATTCATCTTCGGCCTGCCGTCAAAGCAAGATAAGTCTTGTGCTCTGTCTCGCCTATACTTGCCTTTGTGTTAACTTTGCTGTGTTTTGTTCTATACTTGATTCAGTTGTGGCTTGCAAATGTGAGGCTCTTGGTGGGAGCGTATTTATCAAAAGATTTGTCTCTTTTACCGGCACTCTCGGGAGCGTATTTATTAAAAGATTTGTCTCTTTTACCGGCACTCCCGCGACTTTGTTACTCGCGATCGTCGGCACCGCTCGCCGGTCGTGTTCCCCCACCATATTGCCGAGCCTCGGGTTCAGCACGCATTTTGTGCTGGTTCCGGCTTGCACTAGACCCTGAGTATTTTTGCCGTGTGAGGCTCTTGGTGGGAGCGTATTTATTAAAAGATTTGTCTCTTTTACCGGCACTCTCGGGAGCGTATTTATTAAAGATTTGTCTCTTTTACCGGCACTCTCGCGACTTTGTTACTCGCGATCGTCGGCACCGCTCGCCGGTCGTGTTCCCCCACCATATTGCCGAGCCTCGGGTTCAGCACGCATTTTGTGCTGGTTCCGCTTATTAAGGTTTAGGGCTCAATAACTATCACACCTGTACTCTTTACCCTTCACAGGTAGAACGTGTTCGAGTAAGGGTGTGTGACACTGATCTGCTTATTAAGATTTAGTGCCCAAGAACTATCACACCTATACACAGTGATACTCCACGTGTAGAGATTGCTATTAATAGCCATACCAGTCACACGACCGGTGGCGTGTACGGGTAGTTCGAGTTTTCAGTCGATCTCTCGAGCACTTTGCACGACACCACACGGACGATCGAGATTAATTGATTTTCTCGATCGGCCACCTTGTCTCCTCTTTGCGGTCGTGTGTTCCGGGTTTGCTCTATCCACCTGTGCCCAACATGGTGAAGGACACCGCCGGGTCGAGCCACTCCACTGCTCGGAGTTCGCTCAATTTCCCGGAGAACCCGCGGGTCGATTCCATCTCGGAGCAATCCGTTCGCACTGATGAACGTACGGTTCGGGTAGACAGAGACGACTTCTCCGCGGAAGGGACGCGTGATCTTCCTCGTCTACCAAACCGACGGACGCACGACCGCGGCGTCCCAAGGCTGATAGGCAAGCGGCCACCATTTCAAAATGCCTTTCATTTGATCTGCCTGCTAGTCTAAGGGCAAAGCTCCCCTCAAGGTGCTGCCCAGAAAGTCTAATGGCAAGGCTCCCCTCAAGGGGCCCGGCCGAGCAAAGACTAGCCAACGGAATTCGCCCTCCCCCACCCCTTCTCCATCGGCCAGCTTGCCCTCTAGCCTACGGACTCGCTCGGAGACTTCTAACTATCATGCTGAGTCACGCGAATCTCGGCCCCCGGGGCACCTTGCCGAGCCGCGGACCAGCACGGGTGACGGATCTGGGATGGAATCACCATCCGTCACTCGCCTTGATGAGTCACGTATCTCTTTTTCCCCCCAAATTGATACGTGCACTCATAGCGCTCGGCCCCACCGGGCACAGGTGCAGCCAACACCTGAGCTCGAGGAGCGCTTCGACTCCGGAAGCAGCCTTATGGTCACCCCGACGCACGACCTCGGTGGTGTCCATAATCCTGGGCGTGCGGGCACGCCGCGCCATGGGCCCGGCCGTGCCCATGCACAAGGACGGTCGACCTACCCCGATCGAACGTCACCTTCTTCCCTAGGGGTATTGGACGTTGGGGAACCGACCTTTCGGATCCCCATTTGGGCAACGTCCGCGGTCCCGCTCCTCCGGGGGGAGGATCTACCAGCGGGACCAAGGGTAACCTGACATATTCCTCCAGGGGGAGGAACACGGGACCGCATCCTGACCAATCCGCACTTTCGCGGGTTGGGGGCTCGACTTCCGCATCCTCCTCCATACCATTATGGCCCTCCCAGGCCCATTCCAAGGACGTGTATGGTGCAGTGCACGGACCTGGACGGGGACGACAGGCCACGGCCTCTCAAGCCCCCCCCCAACAGTGATTCAGGTTACCCGGGTCCCCGGGGACTTTCTGCCTACAAGAAGAAGAGGGTCTCGTGGCTACGACTCGGCGGATGTCTGACCTACGCATTCGCCCAACGCGCTGGTCAGACCTTGAGTGCGGCCT
Organism: Conus canariensis; assembly: GCA_033310375.1. Taxonomy (NCBI): domain Eukaryota; kingdom Metazoa; phylum Mollusca; class Gastropoda; order Neogastropoda; family Conidae; genus Conus; species Conus canariensis. The sequence continues at coordinate 96,282,486 of CM065716.1, forward strand.
ACCTACCATGGTTTTTCCCCAGGGCCGCCACAGCCCGTTTACCTCCCCGGGGACCGGTGGCTCTATGCCCCCGAGAGAGACCAGTGGCTTAACGCCAACACCCAGCACGACCAGCTACATGGTCGAATGTGGCACCCGGCCTCACTTACCTGGGTCGACCTTGGTCTCCCTCCTCGGGCGCTGTCCTATCGGCAGGACGATGTCCCGGCCGCCGATTATAGGGCCACCGGGGACACACTACAGGCACCCCTCGACTTACCTCCTGAAGACGGGTGCTATGAACCCTCTCAGGACCAGTACCTCCCTGAGGCGGACGATGACGAGGAGCTAGCCCCCACCTCATTGTACGATGTCCGCACGATAGAACGGTGGCGACCAGACCTCGTTAGGAGGGAGGCCGCACCCGCTGACGAATTTCTCTCCCTCTCCCCGGCCCAGAGATCTAGACCAATCTACCCAAGAACCCCTCAGTCGCCTCCTTGTTTACGGACAATCCCGTGACCAGGGAGATGGGCATTTCCCAGTCGGACCGTCGGTTGATCCCCCACCTGCCCCCCCCCTACTTCCGGCGCCATCTCCTTTAAGAACCTAAAGGAATGGGTCCGAGTAGCCAGGATGGGCATCCTCCACACCACGGCGGGACACACCTACTTGGACATGCCCCTTCAGCGAGCGGAGGCTCTATGGCCGGAGGACGATGGTGCCATCCCAGTACCGGGGGACCCGGGCTCTGAGGCGCACCAAGAGCCTGACCCTCGCTTGTTCAGCGATCCTTTCATGCGACACCTAGTTAACAGGATTTCGCATCACCTTTCGGCTGCGGCGGACAGCGCAGCCAGAAGCCACTTCAACTGCTTGTTGGTCGCGAGAGAGGCCGTGCTGGCGCGGACCTCTCTCTCCCCGACGCTTAAGGCAGCCCTGCGATGCATCCCGGGCCAGGTCCAGTCGCTCTTTGGCGACTACTCGGCTGACGTCATAGCACAAGCAGTTGAGGAACGCAAGCAGGCTGTGTCCTTTGCGCCCAGGCCACCGCCACGCCCTGCTAGACCCCCACTTCGTTCCTTCCCCAGGCACAGACCCTATCCCAGACAATCGCCTTCCCGCACCGCACGGCCTGCCAAGCGACCTAATCTTCTCCCAAGGCCTAAGCCAAAACCCCATCAGCAAAATTTTCGGTTAGGCCAACAGTCACGCTCCCGGAGCTGACTAGGGAGACAGCCCGAGGGGGACTTAGATCAGGTAGCACCCCCCCTCGCCCTATCCCCCACCCACCAGCCCAGACCCTCGCCCCCCCTGGCGGGCAGCCTCTCCCGGCATGCCCACCAGTGGAGACGCATACGCCTCACCCCTGGATAGTGGCGGTGCTACAGGAAGGGTTTCGCCTTCCTTGGGCCCACGAGCGTCCCCCCCCTCATGCTATCTCCCCCTCCCTCCCCCAACGAACCCTCCCCCGCCAAAGCAGAAGCTCTTCGCACGGAAGTCCAAGACCTCCTCAAAAGAGGGGCCATCTCGGAGATTTCCCACCCAAACCCCGGCTTCTACTCTTTGTGATCCCAAAAGCCTCGGGAGGATGGAGGCCCATTCTAGATCTTTCGCCCCTCAACAAGTTCCTCAGGCCCACCAAGTTCAAGATGGAGACCCCCACCCAGATCCGAGACTCCATCCATCATCGCGACTGGGCCATATCCGTAGACCTGAAGGACGCCTATTTTTCAGATCCTGATTCACCCGGCCCACAGACGATTCCTACGGTTCGTCTGGCAGACCCCGGAGAGGCCTGCACGCATAGTGGACCTCATCTCCTGCCTGTCACAGGCACCCCACACCTCGGCCAGAACCCTGTCCTCCCTCCTAGGAATGATGGAGTCCCTGTCTCCCCTCATTCCCCTGCGGCGGGTCCCCAAACGCCAACTTCAGAGGGAGTTCCGCCGACGTTTGTCACAGACCTCCGACCGCTGGGACCAGGTCATTCCCCTCGGACACTGGTTCATTTCGGCGACGGAGGAGCGGCTCACTCCAGCCACTCTCTCCACCGGGGTCCCCATCTCCCTCCCAACCCAACCCAACCACTGGAACTTTATACAGACGCCTCCAACTTGGGCTGGGGGGCCCACGTGGAGGACAGTCACGCCTCGGGGAGTGGGAGCTGGAAGCGGTCAGGCTAGCCCTTCTCCAACTCCAGCACAAGGTCGCGCACCGACTTGTTCTCCTCCTCACGGACAATACGTCGGTAGCTTGCTATGTCAACAAAGGGGGAGAGGCCCGCTCCATAGGCCTCTCCCTCAGAACAGAGGCCCTCCTTCGCTGGTGTCGCGCAACCATTGGTTTGTGCCCATGATCGACCTGTTTGCCACCAGCTTCAACCATCACCTGCCCCTGTACGTCTCTCCCGTTCCAGATCCCCAGGCGGATGCAGTCGACGCACTATCCCTCCCCGGGACGGGCCTACTGGCGTATGCCTTTCCCCCCTTCCCCATCCTACACAAGGTGATCAGGAAGGCAAGGCTGGAAAGACCCAGGCTGATCCTCGTAACGCCATGGTGGCCGACCCAGTCTTAGTTCCCGGACCCCAAGTCCCTCACCCACGTTCCCCCCCTCCGGCTCAGCCCTCGCTGGGACATGCTGAGACAACCCCGGTCAGGTCTTCCTCACTCCAATCCCAAGATGCTTCGCCTACACGCGTGGCTTCTATGCCAGCCCAACTGCGAACATCTGCATCTACCCCCCACTCGGAGAGACCCCAGTCCGTCCTAGACACACTAGCCGGGGCAGGGGCCTCTCAGGGATTACGGGACTTCGCCTCGGCATCTCGCAGAGCCAGCACCGAATCCCTCTACAACTACCGTTGGGAGAGATGGATAACCTGGTGCTCAGATAACTCTGTTCCCCATTACTGCCCCTCCAACATCCAAATAGGAAATTTCCTCTCCCACCTATCCTCTTCCCTTAAGCTGTTGGCTGGCTCCATTCGGGGCTACAGATCAGCTATCTGCACTACCATTCGTCAACTGGGGGGCCCTTCTTTTGACAATGACTTTCTCCTCAGAGAGGTGTCTAGAGGAGTTGCTCTACGGGAAGCTCAGTCCCCTAGGCGCATTCCCCTCTGGGACCTTTTTACGGTCCTCGATGCCCTCAGAAAAACCCCTTTTGAACCCATTGCTTCTATTCCTTTTAACCTCCTCTCCTTTAAGACCACCTTTCTCCTCGCCCTGGCCTCGGCCAGAAGACGAAGTGAGATTCACGCCCTCAGCGGTGACCCCACAGATATCGCCTTCCACAGGGACGGCTCAGTCTCTCTCAAGTTCCTTCCGGAGTTCTGACATCTTGGGAAAGGGAGAAAAAGATGGAGACATGGACCTTTGCCCCTCCAGGTGTCTCAGGTACTACTGGGAACGCACACGCCCCAGGCGCTCCTCCCAGAGACGACTCCTTATCTCCCTCAACCCCAACAATACTAGAGATATCTCGGCGGGAACTATCTCCAGGTGGCTCTCCAAGACGGTGAGATCTACCAACGCTCAGGCGTACAAGGATCTCCCTGTCCTATCACCCAGGGCCCACGAGGTCAGAGCACTGGCCACTTCCACAGCGTTCCAGTACTCTGTCCCCGTGCGCCACCTGCTGGAGGCAGCCTACTGGCGTTCGGAAAATCCCTTCATTAATTTTTACCTGAGGGATATCCGCATGACCAGAGCTGATGGGTCTAAGGGGATTTCCTTTGTGGCGGCCAATGCAGCCATATCGGTCAACCCCAAGAACCACTAGGGCGCTCGCCCTCCTCCGATTCCTTTAAATTCTGCTATGGTCTGACATGGTAAAGTATATGACGCCAAAATGGGGAGTTTGTGTTATACTCCCTGTTTGGCTAGTATACTTACCATGTCAGACTCTAATTCCCTCCCTACCTTCCCCTCTGGCGCCAAGGTTCTCGGGGTCACCATACACCAGGCCTCGCTGAATGACTTATAGGAAGTTGACACTGGCTTCTTCCGGGGCCGGAAGTGGGGTGACATCACGTGACTGTCTTATGACTGCATTGGCCACGGAAAAAATTCGGCCTGACAGAGCTGGCTAACTGCCGTTGAATGCTATGGTCTGACATGGTAAGTATACTAGCCAAACAGGGAGTATAACACAAACTCCCCATCTTTGGTACACAGACTCTCTTTTTTTTGCTCCTTGGCTTTTCCTTTTCTTTTTCTTTCTTTTTTTTTTTTTTTAATGTTCCTTCATCTAGTGACTGCTTTGCCCTGCAGATGTACATACTGGAGGAACTGCTGAGTCCCATCGTCACCCCCTTCATTCTGCTGTTCTGTGTGCGTCCACGAGCAGCCCAAATCGTGGACTTTCTGCGCATGTTCACTGTGGAAGTAGTGGGAGTGGGAGACATCTGCTCCTTTGCCCAGATGGACGTCCGAAAGCATGGCAACGCCAAGGTGAGTATGTGGCAGGTTCCTGTGCCACGCTTCAAATGTGCTGTGGTATTGGTCTTTAAGGGGTTCTTTACAACTTTGACAAAGGAGAGGTCCTGAAGAAACGAAAAAGATTTCTCTCTGTTTGGTCCAAATGCTGTGTTGTGTCGCAGTTGAATGATTATAATCTATGCTCAGAAAAGCGAAATAAAGGTAATTACAGTCAGCGGTGTAAAAGGGTACAAAACTTTTATTTCTTTTTATTAAGCATTAGCTCTGTTATATCAGTTCTTTTTTTTTTAATCAAGCATTGGCTCTGTTATATTAGTTCTTAGGTTTGAGTGTGTATGTGTTTGTGTGTGTGAAATGAGATGATGTAAAAAGAAAAGAGGAAGTTAAACAAGAGTGAACTAGTAACACAACCTGAGTGTGGTCAGTTCCTTTGTGGGGTACCAGAGATCTCTGGTTTACCCACACAGTCTGTCATCATGTTGATGTAATGTTGCCGAGGGCAGATTCTGGATTGACAGACTGAAGTTGATGGTTTACTGTTTTTGTTTCTGTTTCAGTGGCAGTTGCCTGGCCAGAGCTCGCAGTCAACGGCACCAAAGAATCACCAGGCTGAGCATGGGAAAACAGAAATGTCACTTATGCACTTCCATGTAAGTAAACATTAAGACTTGTGTGACTTTATGGCAAGGATGAGAGTTATTCCTGTTCGTTTGATGTAATTTGCTTTGTGTGTATGTGTGTGAGAGAGAAAAAGAGAGAGAGAGAAAGAGCTAAACCACTCTGTCTCTGTGTTCTAGAATTATGTTATGCTTTAAGTGTCATATACATGCGCCTAAACATACTCAGCTGACTAGTCTCCTAGTAACTTCAAGACTAAACTTTTCTATAAGCTTCCTTCATATGCAGTAATGCACACTAAAACAAATTAGAATTTCACGTACTAATACTTGGGAATATCAGAGCATTGTGTAAATAACTGTATACTGTGCTTTTTGTGCTTCAATGATTTTCTATGCTCAGATAATTTTTGATTTCAGATGACCAACCCAGAGTGGAGGCCTGATCCTGAGGGCAGTGTCTTCATCAACAATCTGAGGAGCCAAGGTATGATCAACAGGGTTTGTCAGTCTTCGAAAGTAACTGCTTATGCTGGAAAACAAGTACATTTATGCATATATGCTAGTGTTTTTTTTTTTTTTTTTTTTATAGGGGAGGGCAAGAGATATGTAGGTGGTGGGTAGGGGTGGAGAGGAGACTGGATAGAGTGTCAGAACTGTCTCAAGGGAAACTTTCGTCAAGATGGGGCTTTCTTCACCACCCGAGATCACTGTGTTGTGTGTTGGCATGATGTTAATAGTGTAGCATGACTTGCGGTATGCTCTAAAGGTAGTTGTGTGATAGGCGGCATGGCTTACAACAAGCAGTAGTTAGTATATATTTCATGCAGCATCATGTCCACAAACTGTGAGAAAATGTCAAATGTGAGCGGCGCAACATGCCTTCGCTGTCTGATGGTAAATGTCTGATGTCAACAGTGGCATAAGACTTCTGCTAACTGTTGGTTATTGTCTGACGTCAGCAGTGTGACATGACTTCCACTAACTGACAGTAAACATCTGATGTCAACAGTGTAACAGGACTTCGCTAACTGATAGTAAGTGTCTGATGTGAACAGTGTAACACGACTTCCACTAACTGATGATAAATGTCTGATGTGAAGGGTGTAACATGACTTCCGCTAAGTGGTGGTAAGTGTGTGGTAAATGTCTAATACAGGGTTCGTACAGAGTCCTGGAAGTCTGGAAAAAGTATGGAAAAATGAAAAAATCATTTCCAGGGCTGGAAAAGTCTTGGAATTTTGTAATTTGTGGCCATGGGTCTGGAAAAGTCCTGGAATTTTGTAAAAGATGTGCAGACTTTTTCATGATGTCGAATTTTGTGTTAAGTTTCTTTACAAAAACATTGAAATAGGAATAAAAACAGAAATTAAATCACGCACAATGATCGGGTTTTGAGATTTCCTCTGGCCGGAGGTTTAGCGGACGACATTTTTTTCTGCAGAGTAGCTCCCCTTTACTGTGAAAAGCGTTGCGCATGCGCAGTTGGTACCATTGATTAACTTCCTTTCGAGTCAACAACGCAGCAAGGGAAAATAGCGTCGAAGTATTAAAGAAAACATGGGAAAATGTGTGTTTAGCCTAGCCAGGCTAGACAATACAAATTATCGCAAATGGATTGCTCCTGCTGCCGATGGATGCAAGACAAAAGCACGGTGCCTGCTGTGCAAGAAAGACTTCGACATCGGGAACGTGGGCGAGCTGCTCTGAAAAGCCACGCGGCAGGCAAGAAACATCAAGAAATGATGCAGCTTTCAGACAAAACGACTCGGACTCCAACAATGACCATGACTGATTATTTTCAGCCCAAGGATTGTGATAGGTGATTATTTTTTTTTTTACTTCAGTATGGGATGCGATCATGCATTGAATGGGGTAGAGGGGGGGGGGGGGGTTAGAGAAAATCAAAGGGCCCAAGGGCGATACACTGGCCTATTTTTAGACACATAACACACACACAACACACACACACACACACAACACACACTGTCTCTAACGCACTCTCTCTCTCTCTTGGATCGAAATACAACTGAAATATAGCAAGCCCATACCTCTATGTTTTCTATACAGGAATCCAGCCGAACATGTCGACTGGATCGACCGCTTTATTTCAATGTTGGAAAATGCTAATGATAATTACAAAGATGTCATAATATTAGGTGATTTTAATATTGATTTATTCAAAACTGATAATCATTGGACCCAAACTTTTGAATCGTTTGGTTTGACACAATTAATAAAAACAGCTACCCGTTAACCACTTCTTCTGAAACATTAATAGATCATATATATGTTACCAATTCAGAAACAATAGTAGAATCAGTTGCTCCTGTTTATGGCTGCAGTGACCATTTTCCGATTTGTTTTACGTGGACCAAAAAGGGTGTCAAAATACCCAAGTTAAATCATAAAACGTTACATTCAGGAACTTTTCTAAATTTGATCGTGAAAAATTTCTCTCAGATCTTTTAAATTCCTCTTTAAATGAAGTGTATCAGCATACTAACCCCAATCAAGCTCTGCAAGTATGGTATAACATCTTCCATGACGTATACAATAAGCATGCCCCTCTTCAAACTAAAAGAGTAAAACATCGGATAAAACCACCATGGCTTACAAAAGAAATACAGGACACTATATATCAAAGGGATTATCTGTTAAAAAATGGCTCTCGCGAAGAATTCAAAAAGTACAGAAATAAGGTGACCTCCCTAATACGATCAGAGAAAAGGAAATATTTCTTGGACCTTATTAATAGAAAGAAAGACAGTAAATCTATTTGGAAAGCTATACATGGCTTAACCGAGAAAAATTCTGACCCTGTATTAAACTTAACGAAAGACATATCTGCAAGTGAACTGAACGACCATTTTGCAAGTATAGCAAATCAAATCATACGAAACGATGTATCAAAAAGTAACGATCTACAAGAATTACTGAAATACTGCCACCAGAAGAACATCCATTCAGCTTTGAATATTAGTGCCATAGATGTTCACGAAGTTTTCTCTTCTCTTAGGCAATTAAAACAGACAGCAACTCGTGGAATTGATGGAATTGACGGGAAAATCCTTAAGCTATCAGCATCTGTTATAGCAGAAACTCCACATATATTTATAATCTCTGCATTGATAAGCATTGCTTTCCTGATGCTTTTAAACAAGCTAAAGTCATACCATTGTACAAATCAGGAAATATGGCTGATCCTTCTAACTGTCGACCTATCTCTATTCTATCAGTTCTTTCAAAACCATTAGAACAACACATAAAAAAGTGTCTTCTTTCTCATGTCAAAAAATCCGATCTACTACATCCTAATCAATCCGGATTTAGAGAGAATCATTCTTGTCAAACAGCTCAAATTTTACTAAGATAGTTGATTGATGGCTTTCAAACATAAACAACAAACACTTTTCCGGAGTACTCTTCGTGGATTTTGCCAAAGCCTTCGATGTCATTAATCATGAACTTTTGCTCAGAAAGTTAACTATTTATTGACTAACTTCCGACACTCTAAAACTCATTTCATCCTTCCTCTCCAACAGGCAACAATTAGTATTATTAAATGATTGTCATTCTACTTTGATTCCCAATAACTTTGGTGTACCACAAGGCTCGGTGCTTGGTCCACTGCTGTTCTTATTCTATATTAATGATTTACCATTAACGTTGACTTCGCATTGTGAAATGTTTGTCGATGATACCACTATTGACACTAATAACTCTAATGCTCAGCAAGTCTACCTTGACATTCAGAAAAATACCAACCTTCTCATTAAATGGACACAACTCAATCACATGTCTCTGCATCCTCAAGAAACGAAATTCATGTTGATTACAACAAGGCAAAAACGTCAAAATGTATCCGAAAACTTGCCAATCCTTTATATTGGTAACGAAAAAATCAAAGAGGTTTCTAATCACAGAGTCTTAGGAATAACAATCGACAACAACCTATCTTGGTCGAAAATTTAGAACTTCTTTCCAAAAATCTTGCCGTAAAACTGTATCAGCTCAGGAAAATAAAAAACTTTTTAGATTATCACACCAGAAAATTATTCTTTCAATCTTATATTCAACCAAATATTGACTATGCCTCGACACTCTGGGATTTAGCTAGCAGTAAGTTGCTTAAACCATTGACTAGTATATACAAGAGAGCTGTCAAAATAACAATTGATGAACCCTCGCTAGGACACCCTGATTATGAACGAGCAGGTATCCTTCCATTCAAGACCAAACTATTGTACAATAAAGCACTCTTTATGCATAAAATACTACATGGCAGTGCTCCTTCCTATTTAATGAATATATTTACTTCTAATGATCATCGTCATTCACATAAAATAAATCTCCCTTTCCCATCAATTAATTTATTCAAATCAAGCCTTGCTTATTCTGGGGGCTGGCTGTGGAATAATATCCCAGAAAAACTAAAAAACGAACCAAACACTAGTAAGTTTAAATCCAATCTTTTTACGTACTTGATGTATCTGTCTGATCTTACACCACTTTACCCAAAGATGTACCAATAACTGCTCTGTGAAAATGTTTCATTTTCCTTATCAGTTCTTCCTTTACCTCCATCCCCCCTCCTGTCATTCTTAATTGTCCCCCATCCCACCCCATCCCACTCACACCGTCTCCCACACCTTCTGTCGGTGTTCCCTCTGTACATAGATTTTTGTGTCCTTTTGTATTTTCATATTTCATATTTAAGAGTTATTTTCCATTATTTTATATTAATATTCTTTTTCTTTTCCTTTCTTAAATTTCTTTTGGCCCCGGAGGGCTGGATGTAAAAAAGCAGTGATGCTTATTCCATTACCCTCTGAAAATAAAATTCGTTCGTTCGTTCGTTCTCTCTCTCTCTCTCTCTCTCTCTCTCTGTCTCTCTCTGTCTCTCTCTCTCTCTCTCTCTCTCTCTCTCTCTCTCTGTGTCTTATCCAAAAATGTCAAAATTTAAATACGGAATTGAATAGAGAGCACATTGGCTTGTAAGTACTCAGCCATGTTGAACATCCAAATTAAAATGAAAGGACAGTTGAGAGGCTGCGAGGCCTAGTGTCCTAATTACCTGACCTGACCTGACCTGACTATATCTCTCACACACACACGCACACACACAGACACACACACACTCCCACAAACACACACTGTCTGTCTCTCACACACCTACACACACACACATGCGCGCGTGCATACACACATACACACTCGCACACACACACACTGTCTCTTTCTCTCTCACATACATAGACACACACACTGTCTCTCTCTTTCTCTCTCTCTCACACACTGTCTCTGTCTATATATCTGTCTCTGTCTCTCTCTGTGTCTCTCTGACTTTTTCATGCGCATGCGCGCACACACACTAAATTTTTTGGTAAGTATTGAATCCCTGCTCTCATTAAATCAGTTCTTTTCTGATGTGTTTAGCATGGTAATCACATACAGAGGTGCACACACACACACATTCTGGGGTCTGGAAAAATTATGAAAAGCCCTGGAAAAAGTATGGAATTTTGTATGGTCACATCTGTGGGAACCCTGCTAATATGAACAGTGTATGTTGACTTCTGCTAACCAATGGTAAATATCTGATCTGAACATTCTAACATGACTTCCACTTACTGATGGTTAGTGTCTAATGTGAACAATATAACATGTGTGGCATGACTTCTGTGTCGTTTCTAAATGTCTGATGTGAACAGTGTAACTTGACTTCTACAAACTGATGAATTATGTCTGATGTAAAATGTCTAACATGACCTCTGCTAACCAGTGGTAAATGTCTGAAGTGAACAGTATCATGACCTCACTAACTGATGGTAAATACCTGATGCGTCTGATATGAACAGTATCATGATGTCAATAACTGGTCACTAACTGATGGTAAATACACGATGTGTCTGATGTGAACAGTATCATGATGTCACAAACTGATGGTAAGTACCTGATGTGTCTGATGTGAACAGTATCATGATGTCAATAACTGGTCACTAACTGATGGTAAATACCCGATGTGTCTGATGTGAACAGTATCATGTTGTCACTAACTGATGGTAATACCTGATGTGTCTGATGTGAACAGTATCATGATGTCACTAACTGATGGTATATACCTGATGTGTCTGATGTGAACAGTATCATGATGTCACTAACTGATGGTAAATACCTGATGTCTCTGATCACTCTGATGTGAACAGTATCATGATGTCACTAACTGATGGTAAATACCTGATATGTCTGATGTGAACAGTATCATGATGTCACCAACTGATGGTAAATACCTGATGTGTCTGATGTGAACAGTATCATGATGTCACTAACTGATAGTAAATACCTGATGTGAACAGTATGTCATGGGTTCACTGACTGTGAATGTCCGATTTGAACTGTGTCATGACTTCACTAAGTGATAGTAAATACCTGATGTGAACAGTATGTCTTGACTTCACTGACTGTAAATGTCTGATGTGAACAGTATCATGACTTCAGTATCTGATGGTAAATACCTGATGTGTCTAGTGTGAACAGTATCATGACCTCACTAACTGATGGTAAATACCTGATGTGAACAGTGTATCATGACATCACTGACTGATGGTAAATGTATGGTGTGTACAAATACAGCATGACTCCCACAAATGGACAGTTAATGTGTGGATCAATGTCTGATGTGGACAGTGTAAATGCCTGATGTAAGCAGTGTGAAACTCTGATGTAAACAGTGTGAAACTCTGATGTGAACAGTGCAGCGTGACTTCCAGTCCCGGAGCCTCATGATGACAGCAGATGGTCAACACAGCATGGTCAGTCCCTCCATGACACTGCCTGGGGTCGTCCCTCTGCAGGCTGTGGGGGTGAGTCCACTGCATGCCAATCATTCTGCACATAAACTTTTTTAAATTAATTTTTTTTAAACTTTGCTTTTAATTGTTGAAATGGAAGGGAGAGGTGCGGGAGTTTGGAGATAAAGTAGGGAAAGGCAAGGCGGGCAGAAGGGGAAGGGGAAAGGGAGAGGTAAACGGGGAAACGTTAAAGGGGAGCAGGGGGAAGGGGGTGTTAGGAAAGATAAAAAGGTAGCTTGGCTAAATAACTGTAGAAAAATTCGCATTGACCAGTTGATCACCTGAAAAGAGGGACTGGGAAGCAATTCATTTCACTTCCTTGAAGATGGAACTCCATAACAATGCGTTGTTAATAGGAAACGTGGAAATGGAAAACACAGCAGCTTGCCTTTTTACCATTACTTTTTTTCATGCTTTAAACATTTTTTGCTGTGTTGATTTTTTTATCTTCATTAATCTTTTTTTTTTTTTTATATCACACATGGGTAGCACATTGCATTATCTTTTATGAATTCCTGTCCACTCCCCTGGCAGCCCTACACTAGCATGATGTCCAGCCTGAACGGGCCGATGATCCCGCCCACTTCTGCCAACCACCCCCACAACATGAGACTGCGCGGCGCCGTGTCTCAGCTGGAGGGCCCTGTGGCCCGGCCAGCCAACTCCAGCCTGTTTGGCAGCATGCACAGCACCATCGACAGTGGTGGGGGCCTGGGAGAAGGGGTCTCTGTGCAGACCTCACTCACGCGGCGTACTGTTAGACAGGTGGGTGGGTAGGGCTCTGGAAGGGAGCTGTGGGTAGTCTGTAGCTGTGTTGAGTGTGTGGGTAGTCTGCAGCTTTGTTGAGTGCGTGGGTAGTCTGTAGCTTTGTCGAGTGTGTGGGTAGTCTGTAGCTTTGTTGAGCATGTGGGCAGTCTGCAGCTTTATTGAGTGTGCGGGTAGTCTGTAGCTTTGTTGAGTGTGCAGGTAGTCTGTAGCTTTGTTGAGTGTGCGGGTAGTCTGCAGCTTTGTAGAGTGTGTGGGTAGTCTGTAAACTTTGTTGAGTGTGTGGGTAGTCTGTAGTTTTGTTGAATGTGTGGGTAGTCTGTAGCTTTGTTGAGTGTGTGGGCAGTCTGTAGCTTTGTTGAGTGTGTGGGTAGTCTGTAGCTTTGTTGAGTGTGTGAGTAGTCTGTAGCTTTGTTGAGTGTGTCGGTAGATTGTAGCTTTGTTGAGTGTGTGGGTAGTCCGTAGCTTTGTTGAGTGTGTGGGTAGTCTGTAGCTTTGTTGAGTGTGTGGGTAGTCCGTAGCTTTGTTGAGTGTGTGGGTAGTCCGTAGCTTTGTTGAGTGTGTGGGTAGTCTGTAGATTTGTTGAGTGTGTGGGTAGTCTGTAGCTTTGTTGAGTGTGTGGGTAGTCTGTAACTTTGCCGAGTGTGTGGGTAGTCTGTAGCTTGGTTGAGTGTGTGGGTAGTCTGTAGCTTTGTTGAGTGTGTGAGTAGTCTGTAACTTTGTTGAGTGTGTGGGTAGTCTGTAGTTTGTTGAATAAAAAGCACACGTTTGGTGACATATTTATTCTCAAAATGGTTAGGGTGGGGATGAGTAGAAGGGTAAATGTAGAAGATGCTGAGGAGAAGTCTGGGATGGGGGTGGGGAGCAGGGGAGTATAGAGGGTAGCAGGGGGAGGTGGTGCACATGCACATGAAAGCGCGTTACTGTTTGCGCTTTGACAGTTAATTATGCTTGTTTGCTGAGAATTGTCTCAAGCATTCGCAAATCTGTGAACGAAATGTTGGAGTGGTACACCCATCTTGGTGTGTTTTGTGTACCAATGTATCTGTTATGTTTTGTTTGTAGAGTGGGAATGTCTGAACGGTAAGAGATCGAGGTAGATCTTGTACAGAGAAAAACAAAACTAATATTCCAGAAGGAGCAAGGTTTTATAAGTGGTAATTTGACTGCATTACAGTTGAGGGAACGTGTGCAAAAGAAAATGAATGGTTCAGCATGAGATTTGTTTTTTATTTAGGTGGACGAATGCACGAGAGAGCTGATGAACAATGAGATGAACATCAACGCCCTGTACATGCACGAGATGCGCTGGAGACGAGGGAACAACGACTACCTGTCGCTGGACGACTACACGCGTGCTGTGTGGCAGTCTCCCGACGGCAGCACCGTGACGAGCACCACAGGCAGTGGCACAGGGAGTGCGCACTCCTCGTCTGTGTTGCCGGCAGGAGCGCAGGGTCATGGCGTCATGCCGGGGATCACTGAAGAAGTGTCAGCAGAGGATGAGAGAGAGGTCGACACGTCGCTCATGTCCCCGTCTTCCCAGTCTCACCGCTCTGACCACCTGCCCTTGTGATGGTGGGAGAAAATCTGATGAAGAAGAGACATCTTTTTTTTTCTTTTTTTTTTTTCTTTTCAGTCTAGTGCACAAATCATGTTGCTTCTTGGACAGTTGGAGGCTGTGCTTACATTGTAATTTAATTGTGCAAGAACTGGTTTTAGGTAAACTTTTTTTTTTAAAATATATACACGTGTAAGCATTTCACCATGCCTAATCCTTTTAATTCTAAATAATTTTATTTTTGAAAAAAAAATATGATGGCCTTTGCCCCCACATGTTTTGTTTTAAGCATGCTACCATCATTATATTCCATTTGTATTATGAATGGGTGAAAGGAGGTTTTTCAGTTGTGTCTGATGTATTTGTTTCTACTTCACCTTGATTCATCTCTTTCCTTCAGATTGGATTCATATCAGTCCATAGCATCATTGTGTGTGTGTGCTTTTTTTATATGTATATTTACTCACTTATTGAGGCACGTCATTCAGTCATTTGCAGTAGTGCTCGGATGAAACTTCTTTACAATATTCTGTCGCCACCATTCTTTCTCCGTCTTTTCCCTCTCTCTGTCATTTCTTCTCTCTTTTCACATATTCTTAACTGTTGACCTATTCGTGGTGTATGCAGATGCACAACACGAGCACTTAATGCAGGAAATCCAGCACTGTTTGAGATAGGTGGTTTCTGGCAGAGAGAAATAAGATGTGCGTGGTTTCCGGCAGGTTGGTAAGTGACTGGTATGCCTCATGAAGGATTGTGAACCTGATTGACACAATGCAGCACGTTACCTGCGTAAACATTACAGAAAGGAAGCATTTTTACTGTATATTAAAATGATGATACACTTGAAACAGACCTGTCTGTGACTTTTTTACCCCCTTGAGATGCAGTATAAACAGTTAGATGAGGCCAATGAACCAGCTTAAATGAATTCCAGAGATTTGTCAATTAAGCCAGGAATTCCTGGGTTGTCAATTAGAATTAGGATGCCAAGTTTGTTAAGACTGAGGACCAACTCATTTGTATGTTAAGATACTGATAAAGGACAAAATGGGGCATTTGATCATGTATGGGAAGTAAGTGATAGCGGAATTTCTGCCAGTGTGTATTGGAATCAACAAGGGGAAAAACCAGTTAAGGTAACTTGAAGAGTAGATTGGAAATTGAAGTGATGGGCAGAACGATGACCCAGTCAGCTTTTGACCTGTAAATGTAAGTTTGTTTGATTGGAATCGGTAATTTGATTTATTAAAGAAAATAAAGTGCTGTAATGTTTTGGACATTTGAATTTCATCATCTCCAAGCTGCATGGCTGGCACGTTGTTGCATAGCCATTCCAATGTTAGGGGTTTCACCAGAAGTCACATGCACTCCTGAGTATGAATAGTCAATTTCTAAGTTCTGCAAGGATGTTAAATGTGCCACTTTGGTGTGCCACAATGTGCTTGCAGCCTTCTCTTTTTCTCATACTGATCTGTCCTAATGAGCATCTTAATGCTGCTTGGTGTGAACAACGCCCTTCACAATTAGGACGTCCATACAAAATGTTAAAAGAGAGGGGAGCTAAATTCTGTTCCTCTACATTATTCCTTCAGTCTTTTGCATACTTCATCATTGGTATGAGTGTGTTGCAGCTTTAGTTTCCCTCATTTCCTTGGCTAAGACCCTTGTTGACTGCTTCAGAATTTTGATCTGGCAATTTTTTTTCCTTCTAGATAGCATTTTAGACACTGCTTGTGCTTATTACAACTTTTTGTCCTCGGCGTTAAAACTTTTTTTCTTTGCTAAGTCTTGATGTATTTCAACCAAGAGCATTCAGAAAGTTTTGGACTTGGTCTCAAAAGATACATCTCAATCCATATCTTTGCCAGTTTTTTTGTGTGGTCTTCTTGCTTTTGTTATCGTTGTCTACCTCATGAGCTCCTTCTGTTTCTACTACTTTGTCCAGATTCTATGTAAGTTGCTTTCCATGGTGCTTTTGTTGAGATACTCGGGATCTGTTTCTCATTTTCTCAGTGCTCCCCTTTTAAGTCTTTGAGTTGATTGCTTCATGTGGGTAATTTCAGAATGAGGTTCTGGTTTCAATTACGATGAAGGACCAGTCTGTCAGTTTCATCTGCTTTGAACACTCCCACCTTTCGGGATTTTCGATGCATCATTATCTTCGTCTGCCATTGTTTGCTAATGATGAGTTCTCTGCTAAGGCAAGACCTTAGAGGTGAACACAACCCAGAGGAGTTTTCAAAAGATGCAGGCCTTTTCTTCAACTCCACCATACTCGTGTGCTCAGAGCCTTTCAAATATTCATGTGGTGAAGGAGAACAATTTATTCGTTTCTGGCATGTATCCTCCCCAGTCAGAGTTGAAGCATTGAACAGAACTCCTAGCTGTGGGACACCCGCTAGTGAGGTTTCTAGAGTGAGGACTCTGGGAAATTCTTGATGAGAAGACTTGACAGCCATGGGTTGGACAATATTTGGTTTTCAGGGCCAGAATTTAGATAATTTGTGTGTGAGTCTGGGAACGGATGAGACATGTCAGTTTAATGAGAATTTTGATGATGCTGTTGATAAGTATGATGGTCTGTTTTGTCTTCCTTTTATGAAGTTTTCTACTGCTTATACAGCTGTTGCTGACACCTGGTCAGTCATTTTAAAGTCATTGTCTTATTCATATTTTGACTTGGCTTCTCATCTGCAAGAGCTACATATAATGTCTTGTTTCTTTTTCTTTTTTTTGTTTTTTTTTTGTTTAATAAGAAAGCTATGTAAAGGAGTCTGTCTTCTCCACTCAGTGTATATGAAAAATGTTGCAGTTGATACAAGCTTTTAACCAGAAACACATAATGTCTTTTTTCTCATAGCGTTCCACAGGTTAAACTAGTACATGTTATTTCACGTCATTTTTGCTCAAAGCAGAGATGGGACTTCAAATTCGCAGGCTGATTCATACATCATGAAACCCAGGCAAGCCCTTTTGCACTACTTTTTCCAAATTTTTTCAATGCGTTGGGTGAAGTTGTTTCAACATTTTCAGTTATAGAGGTGTTCAGCCTCTCCCATCTACATAATCTGATGTAAAGAACTCTTTATGATGGAGTAGCCCAGTTCTGTCTGGTAGAGAGTGTCAGGTGAAAATTGTAAAGTTGATGTTCTGACCACCTTCCTTTTCGAGATTCTGGTATTTGTTTGGACTGTTAAGCATCAGAAAGAGGAATGCTTCTGTTATTTATTTATTTATTTTTTTTTCAGAAATACTTACCTGTTCTAACATTAAGACTCCCACTGTCCCAGTGCAGAAGGTGACAACTTGCTAACAGAAATGACATGTATGTAATTGAGGGAAATCAGTCGGAGGGAGTATTGAGGGACAGGACTTAGCTCCCTTTTCTCTTCATTTCTCTTCTTTGGGCATCCAAATTGGTCATACCAAGTAGAATTAAGGCACTCATTTGGATAGATCAGTTCTGAACAAGCATTTCAGAATGGTTCTTCATTTTAAAGTAGTTATGTTTAAAAAAAAAAAAGTAATGCTTCCTTTGATACCATCTCTATTGCTGCATTGTGCTGCTGCCATTTCTTTTATGCACATATGAACCTCTGTCAAGATCCCATAGAATGGTGTTGGTGAATTGGGTACATCATTAATAACCATGTATAAAATTGGACACAGGGTCTTCAGACTTTGCTATGGGTTTGGTTTCAGTGTGAGATTAAGATGTAAATGCTTTCATCAGTTTTTGGTTTTGACAATGTGTTTGGCTGCTATTCATATTTCAAAAGTAGTTTCACAACAATATATTTTTTTCTGGGTGCATCATTGTTTTTGTTTTTCTTAACGTTTTTAATAAATGTTTTCAGTTTCTTTCATGTAGCCTTTTAGAAAAATCTTTTCAGATCAAATAATCTGGTAAAAACTATCAACATATTACTTGATGATGAATGAGTCATATTAGCTAAGCATTTATTACCTGATACTTAGTTCTGTGGAAAATTAGCATGTGTGTGTGTGTGTGTGTGTGTGTGTGTGTGTGTGTGTGTGTGGTGAATTAACATTGAAACTGCTTTAAATTTGAAAACTTTTGCTTGTAGTTTTGTTCCATGTTTGTGTTTACAGTGTGGGAACAAAGGTATAGAGGTAGTGAAGATGTGTTGATGCATTTGTGTTTGATGTGGTATGTTGGTTTAGATTCCATTGTTTTGTTTTCCTAGTTTTGAACAGAGCTAAAAATGTGCGTATATGTTTATGTGTCCCTTGTTTCTGATGGAGATTTCACTTTTTTTTTTTTTTTTTTTTTTTTTTTTTTTGCCTGTCGCATATTTTGCGCCCAGTCAGTGCCATTACTCCCATGAAGCTCATTCCTGCACCACTATACACAGGCGTAGCCAGGTTCCTCCTATTGATGCCTCGTCAGTGGCACTCAGCAGGGAGCAGTCAGTATCATGTCATCATTAGGCAACCCACCAGAGGAGACGGTGCAGTGCTGCTGAATCATTTTGGTGGATTCTGTGGTGAATGATGATTTATTCCGTAACGCCAGAGAGAGAGAGAGAGAGAGAGATGGAAGTGTGTTTGGGTATATGTGTATGTGAATGCGTGTCTTTCTGTATGTTCGTTCACTGCCCCCATTTTTTAACAGGCCAACATGTCCTGTGTGATGTTGAACGTTGGTGGTCATATTATTTTTCTGAGACATTAACAACTGAAAGGTAACAACACAGCAACAGGGTTTTGCCTTTATCAAGTGCTTTGATGGAGCTGATTTAACCAGACCAAGAGTGTGCACTCTTTGTTTTGTTCTAAACCACAAGATTGAAAGGACAGTTATCCTTTCACGCTGTCAGATGACAGCAATTCAGAGATACAAATTAAACAGTGAAAACAGACTGTATATGAACTGTAGTTTATGATTTGATAAACAGACTGTATATGAACTGTAGTTTATGATTTGATAGGCTAATCTGTACTATTCTCACCTTGGGTATGGAAAAGGTGGAATGTGTTTGACGATAAAATCAAGGTTCCTTTTTTCTTTAAGCATTTTTATTTCATAGAAAGTAAGTCAGAGCCAGGTAGGTTTTAAAGAAGGAAACCAAGCCTGGAATTGCGGGGACACTGCTTGCCCCTAGAAGAGCTGGGCACAAAGTATTTGCTTAACCAAGATAGCTTGTCTGCAAATGGATGTTGCTAAATCTGCTTGCTGTGACACAGCCAATGGACAAAAAAAAAAAGAAAGAAAAAATAAGAATCCTAACCCTGCGTCACGAATCTGCTGTGAACATAGACTGTAGATGTTTTGCCAGAGTCTTGAATGCAAGGTGGGAGAGTCAGGTCACACTCCCAATTTGAGGAAAGTTGAGTGTAAATTTGATGTATATTCACCATGCAAGTCTTCAACGCCATACGTTTTTATTTTGATTTGTTCTCCTGCACTGTCCAGCATAACCCAGCTGTGACAGTGGTGTACAGCATTTGCACTTGCCTTCCTGTCATTTAACTTTTTCTTTTAAGTTGTGGGAAGTTCCATTGGGGTGCTTAGGGACTGTTTCAGAATACATAACTCCTCTGACACTTTAAAAATCTGCACAAGTAATTTCCTTTTGTCTGTCACTCTCTGTGACTTCGCCTTTGTTATTTAGGTTTGCCTTTCTTTACTTTCATATGTAATCTCAAGCACCCTCAGCTGCTGAAAGTGAAAGTTTTCGAACCGAACACCTCTCTGAAAACAGATGGATACAACATAGTTTTTGCTTGGGTTCCAAGCCATGTGGGCATTCAAGGCAACGAGGTGGTTGATCAGCTTGCCAAGAGTGCCACAAAGGAAAAGTTGAGCAGGGTGTCTATTCCTCACACTGATTTGAAACCCCAAACACAGGCTTACATCAGAGATCTCTGGCAAGAAGAATGGAACTTGCAGACAGATAACAAACTATGTAAAATCCGTCCAAACCTGAAAGAGTTTTTACCATGTTCCAGAGGCGGCTGTAAAGACGAAACAGCCTTGTGCCGCTTGCACACAGGCCACTCGTTTTCTACCCATTCTTTTAAAAGGTGAAGAAGAAGCTCCGTGGTGCATTCCATGTCATGTTCCACTCACAGTGAAACATGTTCCTTTAGATTGTTGGGATTTGCACGATGCGAGACATAAACACTTTACAACAGACTACATAAAAACCCTGTTCAGAGATGTCTCACCTGACGTGATCTTTGAGTTTCTGAAAGAGATTAACATTTTTCATCTGATCTAGGATTTTACGGAAGAAAGATTTTATCAAAGTTTCTGGTACGCTTTTAGAAGGTGTGTTTTAAAGAGATGTGTGAAAGGTGTGGGGTTTTTTGTTTTGTTTTTTGTGATGACTTTAGAGTTGATTTTAATGTGGTGACAGCCCTGATATGGCCCTTTATGGTCGGCTGGGCTATAAGCAACATTACCTTACCTTACCTTTACTTTCATCTAATGTTTTTCTGCCTTGGTTGCTGTTCATTTGTCTTTGTTCTGGAAGCTCTTGCACTTTTTTTGTTTGTTTGTTTGTTTATTTGATATTAGTTTTAATACACGCCAACTATTTTTGTTGTTGTAATCTGGCAATTAGAGAGTGAAATTTTTCCACGCTGTTTAGAGTTGACACCAGCTGTCCAGTCTGCAGTGTCAATATGCCTATATTGTCCTCTGTGTTGGGGAATGTCAATGGTTTTCACTAATTTTTCACTGACATGTTTTCAATCTGGGAATGATAAATCAAGGAGAATACCTGGCATTCTGATCACAGCCTAATTTTAGATATATGACGTTAATAGTTCAGCTACCTGTCATTACGTCAGTAAGTTACCTACCAGTCAAACCTTTTTTTCTTTTTCTGAATAGGTTTTATTTAGGGGGTGGTAGTCTGGGTTTTTTTTATGTGATGTTTTTTCCTGTATGAGTTCATGAGCCAGGAACAGTTTCTGTATGGTTTGCTGCATTATAATGATTAAAACATGTACATCAGAAGTGATACTGTTTGTATATACTGGATTAAAGTGTAAATCTGCTTTTGGTCATAAACTGTAGTAACCATATGTAGAGACTGTCGAAGGTTTGTGATTGGGTTGCTTCCTTAACTTAAGTTCTTATGTTGAATTTTTGCGTGTTTGTGTATGTGTGTGTGTGTGATTATGTTTGTGGTCATGAACTGTAGTAACCATATGTAGTGACTGTCGAAGGTTTCTGATTGGGTTGTTTCCTTAACTTAAGTTCTTATGTTGAATTTTTGCGTGTTTGTGTACATGTTTGTGTAGATGTTTGGAACATATAGATGAGTTTCTGAAACCACCAACTGGACAGATGAGAAATGAAGAATCTGTAGAAATCTTGACATCACATCATGGTAAGGGAATACGGAGATTGAACAGGTTTTGTTGTTCTCACAAAATTATATTTGAACTCTAGGGAGGAAGGTGAAACAACTAACCACGTTTAGTGTTTTTCTCTGAATGTTTTTCAGATAGGGTAAAGAGAATGTACAACCAGTTTGATTTTTGTTGTTTGTCCTCAGTCGTACATAACCCTGAAACAGTAAAATTATATATCTTCAACTGTTTGAAATTTTCAAGCTTTTTTTTTTTTTTTTTTTTTTTTTTTTTTTTGCTGAAAAATGAGTATGTGGAAGTTGATGTTGGGGCTGTCCATTCTGATTTCAGACAGTAAATCAGGGCTGTATATTACAGTTATCTTTTTTATTTACAATTTCTGGCATCAACCGAGCCTAAGAGATAAAGATGCTTGGAAATTTGGTCAGGAAATTTGAGCAGTACTCTCAGAGATGTATTTCTTTAGTGATGAAATCTAAAGGTGTGATTCTAGTCTTCCCAACTGAGCCCATAGCAATCTCAGCTCCGGTTAGGAGATGATCAGGTCAGAAAAATCTCACAAATGAAAATGGCATTTATGGGAACAAAACCCGTTACCTGCAAGCCTGGAATCTGCAACACAGACTACTACACCACGGCTGCTGGTCTCCTCAGTCCTCTTGATGCTGGGCATGTCACAGTCCAGTTATTCTTACCAGCGACGAGTAAATCAGCCAACAAAGGTCACTGCTGGCTTTGATCATAGGCAGCCCCACATCCCCTTGATGCAAGGGATGTCACAGTCCCTTCTTCTCCTAAACCTTTGAAAGCTTTCATCTCCACTACAGTTTTTCTGCACAACTGCATATTGTTCTCCACCAGTTTGTCTGCACGGCAACAGTCCAGGTCATGCTCATCCTTTCCTGTCCTTATTGGAACCAGTATTTTACCACATCCTGGTATCTTGCCCTTTCTCTTTGTCCTCTCTGTGTGTATCATCCAGCCTGTTCATATACACCCTCACTGTCCGAAATCTTGCCGCCTTCTTGTCTTCTTTCTGTCTCTCTTCCTCTTGTTTTTTTCCAACTAAACCTTTGCACCCATACCAAGAGCCTTCATGCATGTTCATTCATAATTGACACTTTGACATGGTACCCTAGTCTACAAATTAGCGAAATGGGAAAGCCCCCAAAGATGGAGTTTTGTCTGGGAAAGTCACACCATTCCTACATCTAACAACCTTACTTAACTGTAACTTGACAGTTTCTTGTGTGTGCATGCCCTTGTCTGCCCTGCCAGGTCCCCTAGGATGCTGGCGATAGTGAACACTACAATCCCATGGTACCTCCATGCACTATCAACAAACCAGCTGCAGTGGGGGAGTGGACTACCATCAAGTCTTGCTATTCCCTTGGGTGCTACTGTGAAACTAGTAGCTCATCTTACTCCATGACAACAAAACAAAAACTTAGTGTGCAGCAAGCTTGTCCCATGACAAAACATACAGTTCCTGGTTTGGGAACTTTCTGCAGAAAAGAATGTTTTGCTTTCTACACAGATTCTACACAGATTTAGAATAGTTCCCTTTGTACTTTCAATGCACAGTTTGCCTCTTTGTGTGTGATGAATTGTCATCCATTGAAGAAAACTTTGTGGTTGGGATAAAATGTTTTGATGTCAAGAACTCTGCAGATTCTAGAACTTTTTCCTTCTCTTTTTTTTTTTCTTTCCTTTTGCTGTGTGTATTTGTTTGTTTTTGTTCATATGTTTAATTTTTTTCCCCTGAAATGTGAATCCACCTTGTGCAAGAAATTTGGATTGTAATTCATGATTGATAAAAAGTAATCTTACTTATTGTGCATACTATTCGTGGAAAATGATGGATTGTACACTAGGAGATTACAACTGAGTTTTTAACAAAATGATGTTTTTTCTCAGTGGATCGGGAGATAACTGAGGGAAAAGTCTCTTAGTACAAAAATGTGAATATGTGCGTGGCTGTGTTTAGATGTTAATGAAACAAGTACTTTGGGAGAACATAATTCTGGTTTTGCTTGGATATCACAGATTCAGTTTATGAAAAGGTACTTCATGGCGCAGGGTCAGTATTGATTCTGTTGCACACACCCAAGAACATGAACACACAGATTCAGTTTATGAAAAGGTACTTCATGGCGCAGGGTCAGTATTGATTCTATTGCACACACTCTAGAACATGAACAGACAACAAAAAATAGAACACAGTAAATGTGTGTTGTGTGTGTGTGTGTGTGTGTATGTGTGTGTGTGATCACAAGTATTTTGGGGCAGAATCTTTGTCACATTTTTTCGGGGTGTGTTATCGGTTAACAGAAATGCTTCCTTGTTTTAATAGTTCCAAAAAACAATTTGTGATTGTTTTCATGGTTAACAGTATAATTTTCATAGGGTTCTTTTCTTCGTCTGTGTTAAGATCAGATTGTCTTGCACTTCCTCCTCTCCCCCCTCCCCCTCCCCCCACCTTAACTCTGTACCTTCAAAATTTATTTGCCAGTTCTGATTTAGCAAAAGAAAACAAATGCTATCATAGACTTGCGCGCGCGCACACACACACACACACACACACACACACACACACACACACACACAAAGATAGAGGGAAGGCAAAACAAATTTAACCTCCTTCAGACTTCCTTTAGTTCGTCATATTTTCATGCATGATCACAAGTAAAAGACTGTAAAGTATCAAGAGCCAGTAAAATTACTAGTCAGTTAATGTAGTTCAACACATTTTTTTTATGTAATTGGGGGATATACAGAAAGTGTGTCATTGCTTGTGGGATTTTCCTCTGCACACTGCATTTGTGAATATATATATATATATATATATATATATAATATATATATATATATATATATTTAAAGGAATAACCTTGCAGTGAGCTAAATGCTGTTAGCCAGGGGGAACTTCTTGTAGGATGTTAGCAATTTTCTTTTAAAAATTCTCAAATACAAGAGGAGGGGAAGGAATTAGAAGGGTAAGAGAGGGGTTAGGGAGATCAGAAGGATGATAGAGATCAATAACAGAAAGTAATGTCCTTACAGTAGCTACACATATGGCTGAAAAGGAAGACTATTAATGTGATCCAACTTTCTGTGTATCTACTTTTTTTTTATTTTTTATTTTTTTTTAGACGCTGTGATATGTTGCAATATCTCAGACGAGAGGCCAGTTATGAGGTTACCTGTTCCAGATCTTTCATAAAATAGCTGGCCCTTAACTGGGTGTTCAGGCTTGATGTAGTTGATAGTTGGAGCTCTAAGTGAATTTTTTTTTCAAATCTTGGATGAGTCAGAAGTGTGAGTTGGGCACACTTTCTCCCAGAGAGAACAGGATATTTGGTCATAGATTAAATAAATTTCATGATCATGTTCCATCATTGGTACAGACAAACAGTGTGAGTGTGCATATTCACACAAGAACTTGGTACACAATCAAAAACATGCATGCACATAAGAATATGTATGTACAAACACACACGCACACGTGCACACACACACACACACACACACACACACACACACACACACATACACAAATGTGCAAAATGTATCCTAATGGAAACACAGTCACCTAGAAGACAAGCGGAATCCCAGGTCTAGGTTTGAATCCTCCGTTGGGTGGGGTTTTCTCATCTTAAGTCGTGAGTACTATTCTTTAAGATGATCAAATAAATCAATGTCTCACAAGCAGTACACTTCTACCACATGTAAAAGAACACATTGTAACAATGAAGTTGCCCCAGGCGAAATTCTTAAGGAAAATCTATTTTGATGAGTAGATAAAAATAACAGGAAACGAAACAAAAAATGATGCTCATCAATGAAACACTGTCTCTGGGAACAGCACCCTAGAGTTACCATTACATGGTACAGAACAATACAAATACACATTCCCATGAACACTGTGTAGATTAATGAGAGAAGCATGTAATAGAATCAGTTACTGGGATGCCGCACTCTTGAAGAATTCATGGTTTCAACAAAACAAAGCGCTCTGATTCCTAGAAGTGAGGTCTGGAGCAGGTCTGGTTGTCAGCGTTGAATTTACATTGGCTGCATCATACTGGCTTTGTGCTCAGCTTCTGATGAAGAGTGTTAATGTGAAGAAGTGTGGTCAATTCATGGCAAGCATATTTCATGCAATAAAATGTATACTTCCAGATTTTCTTCAGTTTGCCTACCAAATAAAATATGTCCTCATCTGTTCCATTGAAAGTGTGTGTTTGTGTGTGTGTGTGTGTGTGTGTGTGTGCGCGTGTGTGTGTGCGTGTGTGCGCATGCGTGCGTATGTGTGTTT
Source organism: Conus canariensis (assembly GCA_033310375.1). Taxonomy (NCBI): domain Eukaryota; kingdom Metazoa; phylum Mollusca; class Gastropoda; order Neogastropoda; family Conidae; genus Conus; species Conus canariensis. Next base: position 96,308,375 of record CM065716.1, read on the forward strand.
GGGAGAAAGATGTGTTTAAGCCACCAGAATTACTGACATAGCATGAAATAATTAACTGGTACTTTGAATGAACCAAGTAAAACAATACCTCATGTGCATTTATGTGTGAAAGGTGTTTTTTTTTAAATTTTTTTTAATGACTTGTGAGTTGATTTTAACGTGGTGACAGCCCTGATGTGGCCCTTTGCGGTCGGCTGGGCTATAAGCAACATTATCTTATCTTATGTGCATTTCTTTATCATTGTTTTTTATGAATTAGGCAAGACGCAATCAATATTTCTATAGGTGTCTTCCTGATTTGCACACGCACACGCGCTCACTCATGCATGCACACACACACACACACACACACACACACACACACACACACACACACACAACACACACACACAGAGTCTTTCCTCAAATCTTTCAGATCACTTGGTAAAAGTGACTACCCCAATTTAAAAAACAATTTTCCCAAATAAAATGCACACTTGCTACATTTTTTTTTTTATGTTAGAAAGTTAAAGGCATATGACAGAGTGTGGCATGACAGATTACTCTACAGAAGAAGACTCACTGGAATAACTGGTAAAATGTTCTTTATGAAAAGCTTTTCATCAAATAGGTCCGTCTGTACAAGGATGGGTAAAACATATTGTTCATTCAGAAACATTGACATCAGTTTTCCCTAGGGATCAGTCATTGCACCCTTTCTTTTCTGTATTCTTATTGGTGATCTTCCTAACGTGTTATCACGAAGTATGAATGTGGTACAGAATGCAGATGACATAGCAGTTTGGATGAATACTAGTTTAAAGAAATACTCAAATAAGAGGGCAGTAATCCATGTACAAAATCTTTATCCAAATGATCTTAATGAGTTGTCTACTTATATGAAAGAAAATCGACTAGAATTTTCAGGTGAAAAAAAATGTTCAATATTGTTTAACAATGGTCATTCTCTTGAGTTACTTGTTTCACTCATTCTTGAGGGTAACCTACTAAGAAGTTAGCAAAAAGTAAAGTTTTTAGGAATATATTTAATGCCAAAGCCTAAGTGGAAGGTACACATAAATTATCTGCCGCACAAAATGAGAAAAGGGGTCAAGATGCAAAAACGTTTTCGCTATCACTTTCCTTAGTGCAATCAAAATCAATATATGGACAGGAAGTTTATTTTTCTGCGTCTATTTTTTTCATTAAATAAGCAACAAACTGTGGACAGCAAAGCTATCAAATTAGGACTAGGAGTTCCAGTACACACAAATACATTGAAATGTTACAAAGAAGTGTGCATTCTTCCTCTTGATGACAAACGAAAGTTGGATATGACAAAATGTGTAGTTCTAAGTCTAGGTTAAAAATTTGGTTGGATAAGAAATTTTCATAGACTCAGATTTTATGTAGAAATAACTGATTAACAGAATTGTTAATGTTTTGTTCCTTTATGTTTATGCGAAATCTTCGTAGCATCCTCAAAGAAAGTTCTTATTTCTGGTTGGTTGGTTTCTGAAGAGGGTGCTAACTGTGTAAAGACTGATTTGAATTCTTCAAACCACGTTGTTGGTTTTAGTCTTTGCATCACTTTGGTAGAGTACAGTTCATCTTCAGTGGGGCAACACCAATAGTGTCCTGCCTTTTGATTTAATATATTTCGAACAGGGTTTCAGGATTGTTTTGCATAAAAACATCCTGGATTGCATTGTTAAGATTTTTCCTCTCAGCTCTTTTGAAAGCCCTGCTACATTCCTTATTGATGAAGTGCGCATCAGTTCTTTTATCCTGTTTGTGACCTTTTCTTCTTCTTCTTCTTGTTTATTTCTATTTTCTTACTCAGGAGTCATTTTGTCTGTTGCTCAGCCAAGGAAGTTTATGATACTTGATGCTTGATATATTGGGTGTTTGAGGCCTTTTTACAAAGCCTGTTCACCACTCCTGTTCAAAACTAGACTTGCGTGCGTGGCATGGCAAAAGCAGTCTAGTTGTAACAGCTGGGGTCAAATTTGTTTGGCAGACTTTCCCAATGGGCATCCTGTCTTCTTTTAAAAGCACTAATGCTTGGGGGCCGTCACCACATTATCTGGAAGACTGTTCCATCTGGACACCACTCGCTGCGCAAAGAAGTCCGAACGCATATTTAGTCTGCAATGTCTTTTCTCTAGTTTTAGAGAGTTCCCTCTAGTGTCTCTACCTCGGTGGAGCTGCAGTTGTGGTCTGTCTGTGTCATATAAGCCCTACACGAACTTAAATGTGTCAATCATGTCACCTCTATTTCTGCGGTGTTCCAGGCTTGGCAGTTTAAGTGCTGCTAGGCGCTCTGGATATGATTTTTCTTTCGGGGGGCCAGTGATGCTTGTTTAAACATAGGACAAATGAGACATGTTTGTTGATAACCAGGAAGAGCAGATCTTTAAATTCCTGCCAAAGAGTGTTAACATCTGCAACATCAGGAAAGAAGGAGTAGATCTTTGTGGAGACCTTGGAGAAATTGGCCTTTTTTCCCCCCAGTCTCCCTTTCTAAACTGAAAGATCTTAAAAAACAGTAAACAAGTTGGGTAACTTTTGCACCCATAAGAAAACCTAACACAGAGTAACTTTTATTCAAGACAGGCACAGCCTTTTAAACTTGGAATAAAGTCAAACAAATACAAAGACGAACAATCTAATAGTGGGGGAAAAACAAGCACAGGCCAACAACTCAACTGTCCTGATAGTAATGACTTGGCAAAGATTTGGAATCAAGCAGGGGGAGGGGGGGCGGGGGGTTGAAGATGGAGAAACTGGGAACATGAAATTAAGAAAATATATTATAGATATGAAAACTCTCCACTAGCTGCATGAGGGAACCATCGTAATCCCTTTCAAAGACAGATTTATTTGTATTGCCTGCTCAGAGGCCTTTCGTCCGCTGGATAGGAACTCATCAGGGAGACACGGCTGGTAGTGTCTGTGCTCCTGGCGTCAAATAGAGACACACCACAGTCCATAATACCATGGTGTTCTCACCACCAAGGGTTCAAAAAAGAATCCAACAGCACCCCCAAAGCAGCCAGCGAAGGGTAGTAAATGAAACCAAACGAAAGTGTGGGGAGGAAAAAACGTTGCTGAAAAACTAAAGACATTATGCAAACTGTATAAAATGTAGGGGACAATCTGTGAGCCTATGCCTGAGGATCCACCCAAAGATGCAAGGGAGATCAAACGACAAGTATTTACTACCCTTCGCTGGCTGCTTTGTGGGTGCTGTTGGATTCTTTTTTGAACCCTTGGTGGTGAGAACACCACGGTATTATGGACTGTGGTGTGTCTCTATTTGACGCCAGGAGCACAGACACAACCAGCCGTGTCTCCCTGATGAGTTCCAATCCAGCGGACGAAAGGCCTCGGAGCAGGCAATACAAATAAATCTGTCTTTGAAAGGGATTACGATGGTTCCCTCATGCAGCTAGTGAAGAGTTTTCATATCTATATAATATATTTTCTTAATTTCATGTTCCCAGTTTCTCCATCTTCAACCTCCCCCCCCCCCCTCCAAGTCCAAATCTTTGCCAAGTCATCAGGACAGTTGAGTTGTTGGCCTGTGCTTGTTTTCCCCCACTATTAGATTGTTCGTCTTTGTATTTGTCTGACTTTATTCAAGTTTAAAAGGCTGTGCCAGTCTTGAATAAAAGTTACTCTGTGTTAGGTTTTCTTATGGGAGCAAAAGTTACCCTACTTGTTTACTGTTTCTTGTTTACTGTTCCCTGCCTCACTTCTTTCTCAATTTCTGAAAGATCTTAGTCACTTCTTCCATTCAGTTTGTCAATGTAGTCTTCCAGTCACACATACTCTTCCACAACCTTCACTGCTATAAGCAGCATCACCCAGTTATCTGTCTTAACTCCTGGCCATCTCAATTTTACATTTGGAAGTTACCTGTCTTCAGTCAGACCCCCCCCCCCCCCCCCCCCCGCCGGAAGTAGACAAACCGGAACTGCTGAAACACTTTAGTCGTACTGACGTCTGATGGGCAGCTTGTTTACACACGCAGTTGAAGATAACCTTTTTTGTACAATTGGACGGACTAAAGTGAACAACCATGGGGAAAGGATTCAACAACTATATGACAAAGAAGTTCTTCCATCCGGCCAGCAAAGATAACATCAAGAGGGTAAGTCGAATTCGGGCAAAACATGAGTGTAGGGACCAGACGCCTAGATACAAGACGGCTGTACTTTCGCTACTAGAGTTCTGACAGTCGACGATTTACTCGCCTTCAGTGGCTTCAGACATGATTTCAGTCGTCAAAGATCAAAATGAATTTAAATGATCATGTCTCACTTGAATATGGGAAGATAGGGAAGCGGTTTTTCTCCCAATCAAAATAATGAAATCCAATGGCATTGTATGCCCCTTGTCATTTAGATATTTATAGCAAACATTTTAAGATTTTGATCATTCTTCACCCCTACTGTAGTGTTGTAATGATGTGTGTATCAGTTTTGCACATTTGTTGGAGAATCTAATGTTATGAATACTGAGGCTTAAAAACGTTATGATTTGTGAACAGGTATGGATGGCAAAGCAGAAAACTGACTATGAAAAGAAGAAACAAGAAGATATGCTGGCACAGTACCAAAGAGAGCAGGAAATGCTAAGTAACAGGTAAGATGCTTTCTGAGAAAAAAACAAAAAACAATTTAAGTAAAATAACAAGAGGGGAAGTGTTTTTGTTGTTGTTGTTGTAATTGTCCACGTTAAGTTCAGTGATATTTTTAGTTACAACAGTTAATAACTTCTTGCAGATTTAGGACCATTGGTCTTTTTTGTTTGTATACAAGTTTGTTTTGTTTTAAGCATTCTATTCTTGTTAACACTCCCACAAAATGCTCTGATATGAGATATGGATGAATTATTTTATAGTTTATTAATTGATAATTCAGGTGAAGTTGATACATGCATGCAAGTTGAAACAATATTATCAAGTATTTACATTTAAATGATGATGGTTCTATGTATGCCAAACTTTTGGGGGTGGATAGGGGTGAGGAGTGTGGGAGGGTGAATAGTTTTCCCTGTAGGTGAAGCATTTCTCTTATTCAAAGGTGTTGAAATGGTTCATGACACCCTGTAATGCTGAAATTCATAATTTTTTGTATGTCATACTGACATGTGTGGATATGCATGGTGTGCAGTATTTTCTATAATCACAGTCTGATGAAAATGGTCAGTCAGTAGTAGTAGTGGTGTGCTAGAACTTGCCTTTAGATTCAGTCATAAGAATTTAGTCAGAATACAAGTTGAAAAGACACTGGTCAATCTTTTAGCATCACACTTTTTTAGTCCAGCAGTGTGTGCTTGTTTAAAGAAAAGATGTTGTAGATTTTTCTTTTTAATCCAGATTGTTTTGATTTAGAATCACTTAAAAGGTTGTTGACGTCTTTTCATAGAATGCATATTTGGTGCAACAAATTACTACAATTTACAGCAGTTTACAAGTTTACACATGCATCAATGTTTTTTTTCAGGGCTCTGTTGGGAGATGAGAAAGCCAAGATGGGTTTAAGTTTTCTGTATGATGCCCCACCAGGAATGAAGAGCAAAGAGGTATGTTGAAACTTCTTCCCATCCTCTTTTTGTGCTGTCACTGTAACGCTGCTCCCTCGCAGTTCTTTCCATCTGTCCTTAACATGGCTGTACCCATGTTTAACCTTCGTTGTTTCAGGACTGAAAGATTGTTTGTGAGTGTTAGAACGTGATGACCATGATTAAATTCAATCTAGAAACTAGTGTAATCTAGAAAACAGAGGTGGATCTGAGAAGAGGTTGTTTTCTGTTTGACTTCAAAGCTCATATTTGAGAGGACTTCATGAGTTATGAATTGTTTAAATGGGATAGAACTGTATATGTGTTATTGTTATTTCAATATATTGAACACTGGAACTAAAAGTGTAGTGGACAATAGGTACTTGTGATTATATCTGTATTCCTAAATGGCACGCTTAAGTACAGGCTTAATCAAGTTAATGTATGCATGCATGCACATGCTTGATAATGTATCCACACAAACACATACATATATGCGTAAGCGTGCATACACAAATGAATGTTGTAATGGCTTGAAACAAACTGTTATTTTCAGAAAGAAGATGATGAACCAGAGTACAAGTTCGAATGGCAGCGCAAGTACAATGCACCACGTGAAGCGTAAGTATTTTTGTTTATCTGTTTATCAATTACATTAAAGGAAGAAAAGGCTTAGATTTGTATTTAATTCAGTTTTTCCTTTTTCTTTCCTTTTTTTTTGAGCCAAGAGGTAAAAGGAGAGAAAGGAAAGAAATCTTAGAAACAAGTTCATGATAAGAAAAAATGTTGTTCCCCGACATCATCACCCACTTGTCCATATATGGGGATAAAAAAAATCTAATCAGAGAGAAGAGTATATAAGGGTATATCATGTTCTTTATCATCAAGTATTGTTTAATCCGTTTCTGATGAAGTTTATACAAAAGCAAGTGATGCTTTGTTGGGCAGGTGTCCACAATGTGATGTGCAAACAGAGCTGTATTAGAATCATTGTTTGACTGGCCAGTCAGGATCAGTTCCCTTCTCTGTCTTGACCGTGTGGTTTGACACAGTCAGACATCAGTTGTTATACATGTTTCTTGTGTTAAGGAGGCCTGGGGAGGAAGGGGGATTGGAGGAAAGAGGAAATGTGGGTCGGTTGAAGGGATCTGAGGGACCACTTTTATCTCCCATGCCCCGATTGAAAAACAGGAATCCCAAACCTGCCTTCCTGTAAAATAAGAAAGAAACAAACAAACAAAAAAAACATCTGGGGGCAAAATACGATGATTCAAAGCATTGCCTTTGGAAGCCAATTATCCGTTTAGTATAAGGTGAGGCCTCCTCCACTTTGTGTGTCATCAGTTCATGTGGTATATGTTTATGTTTTTTTCTTTAAAACCTGTTCACTGCTTGAAAATGTTACAAACAAAGGCTTTCCCAGTGCCAGGGAAATCTAATGATTTGGGGGTAATAATTAGCAAAAAATTTTAGCTCAGAAACTACAAAAGATATAACAATGAAATATATATGATTTTTGAAGGAAATTGAATGAAGATTTTGAATCTGGGCTTCTTTTGTTTTAATTTTGATAATAAAAAAATATTTAGGCATTTAGATTTGGATAGATTTTTTTGCACGATCAAAAACATATGTATTTACCACTACAGCTTCACATCCAAAAAAGAACACAAAGCAAAAAAGTTGAAAATAAAGTTTGTATTGTCACACTACACATGTAAATGAAAGTAAAACAGTTTAGAAGTCTATCAAGATGCTCGCACTCTATGCAGACAGGTCAGTCCACGACCACGCCCCCCTCCCCCCACCACGCCCCCTTGCTGGACTTCAACCCTCTCTTTCACTCCTCCTCTTCTCCTCTGCCCCGTGTCACGCCGCGAGCAGGCCACGCTCCCCTCTCGCGCTGACTATCACATCACTGGCCACTGGCACGCAGTGCAAAGTACACACAAGGCGAGCTCGTTCGACGCTGGCAAACCAGTCAGCTGAACACACACTGAGGTCACACAGCCCGACTCAGTAACTGACGAATACGGTCAGCAATTCCATCACAATCATCATCTCACCTTCATGCTCGAGTAAATTGTTGAATAAAAGATTATTGTCTTTGTCAAAAATGATTAGCAGAGCCTGCTCAGCTGTGTAAATACGTTGATTTGGTCGCTACGCTTGTCGAAGGTTGCGCCGCCATCTTTGCAAGCGAGACGAAGTGCTGGCTGGTCATCCAGTCAGTGATGAGAATAAATGGGCTTTCCCCTCACCTGTGGTCATTTGCATATCATTTTAATACTACAGACATATAAGGCTTACTACGCACACTCTATATAAGTCCGTTAATAGAAATAGTAACGAATGAAAATTCAAGAAAAATGCATGACGTCAGTGGACGGCCCATAGGCACTGGGAAAGCATTTTTACTTTGGCGTCAGCTGACGGCTTATAGGCACTCTTCGGGTTAAAGGATTAAAAAAAAAAATGCGATTTTTTTAATTTATTTGTGATTTTTTTTTTTTTACATCAGGAATAAGTGCCTTTTCTTTTGATTTGTAATCACTGTTTTAGTGAGCAGGAACATTTTTTTATGTAGCATGAAAATAAAGGGACAAATAAGCTGTAAAATTGTGAAATGTTGCTGTGGGTTTTGCAATGGTCTTTGAAAACAAAATCATCCAAAATAAGCTATCTTATGTTGTATTTATGTCACAGTGACAATCGGTAAGAACGAACGAATAATTTTTTTGGTGTTCTTTAAAGTTTTTTATGCTAGAAATTAAGTAAATTTAGTTTCGATATGAATATCAAGTTATTACTCAGATTGGAAATAGCTGTATCACTTTGTGCCTGTGATGGGAGTCTGTGGTGATTGGTTGCTTCCAATACTGGAAAGGTCAAAGGTGTTAATTTTATTCACGTCAAATACATATGAAGCTGTTGCTCCAAAATTCATAGACACTTCAATCCTTAAGTGTGAATGTTTGTACAAAAGCTTGGTAAACGGAAGATTCCAGATCCAGAATATAAAAAGCATTTGGTTGAAACATATTATAATATCATAGGTAATACATATTTTTATTGTGAATTTTGTAAGAAATCCAAACACACTGACTGATTTTCATTTGGTAATGAGTTTTGTCTTAGAAATAGATGTTTTTGTTTAATTTCCACTTCTTTCATTTATCACAGGTATGCTAAAGGGGATGACACCATCAGTGACCAGCCTTTTGGCATTGAGGTGCGCAACATCCGCTGCATCAAGTGCCGGCAGTGGGGTCATGTCAACACGGATAAAATCTGCCCTCTCTTTGGGAAGAATCTCACGGCAGAGCCACCAAAACGTAAGGAGAAACTCACAGTCTAAGAGGGACTGTTACATCAGACTTGGATAGATTTATTGGGACAGTGATTTCAGACTTGGTGCTTTCTGTTCTTTTGGAGAAACTGACGGGAACTGTGATTTACGACTTACTTTTCTTAATGAGTGACTAACATGGACGTTATTTCAGGCTTGCTCTTAACACTTTCCATATGCGTACTTGTGGAGCTAGTCTTTCAATCTTGAAGCTGTCAGTTGTATGAAGTATGGATTTTGTCTTTTTTGATTTGTCCACTTAAAATCCGTTCAGTTATTGTTTGATTCTGACTTTGGTTATGTTGTTTCCCAGGAGTCATTGCCTTTTGAGTTGAGGTGGATTTAGGTGTTTAATCAGTTGCTTTAGTGAGAGATCAGTCCCTGATGATGCTCACATCTCAATACATCTAAGTGAATGACATGAAATTGTCACAGACCAGTGACAAGAGGAGAAATGAGCGCATAGAAATAGTAGAGGAAAAATGGACAATTTGTAATTACCGATGAGGAAAAGTATATGTACAGATAAGTAGGAAATTTTTTGTAGGAAATCAACTGTTAAGCCTCCTTTCGTGTTATTGGTCATCACCTTTCTGGATTGTTTGTATTTTTTTTTTTTTTTAAATTAGAGCATATAGCTGATATATGATGAACTTTTCTTCTTTTGTGGAATTGGGTTAGTAAGTGTGTGTGAGTGTGCATCTGTGTGTGTGTGTGTGTGTGTGTGTGTGTGTGTGTGATTTGGTTATGAGTTTTGTTTAGAATGCACTAGCTTTGTCTTGGTGGTTGAGAGAGCGAAAGAAAGAATAAGGATGTATGCTTTAATTTTGTTTTTCTTTTCAACAAAATCAGTGCATTTTGCCTATGTTTAGCGGAAACAAGCACATCCAGCTTATTGGACAGTCTGAAAGAGGATGGGTTCCAGCTGAAGGAGAGCATGCTGGGAAGGTTCATGGCATCATCATCTGGAGAAGTAAGTGAACAGAACACAGTGGGAAATCTCAAATTATGAAAGAATGGATGGTGAAGGTGACATCAGGTGGTGGTAGTAACTTGCAAAAATATGACATGACATTGTGAAACCATCAGATTATTTGAATATTTACTGTGACCCTAGGAAAGCATAAGCTGGCTCTTCCATAGGTTCAGCTCTTAGCTGTCCTGTCTGCCTCTGTCCGTTAGGTTCCATTCTGTCTGAACTCTGCCACAGTGTCTTTTCTGCAGCTGCTTCTGGGTCGTCTCTTCATCAGCGTGCCCCATTTCCCATGAGAGCATAAGGCCTGTTCCTTGGATGAGTTTTTAATTTGAAGAGATGATCCTTTTTTCTCGCATCAGTGAATCCTTTGTCTTTTATGATTGTATGAATTTTGTTTTCCCCACACCTAAAATTGTTGCAGTCATAACTGCTGTTTGCTTCCTTTCAGTACATTGGTTAAAGATTTCATCTGATCATCCAGTGTTGAACATTCTCTGTTTCTGGAGACACTTTGAGATGTCATTGCTGCAAAGATCATGAAAGGCAAAACTGCAAGTGTATGCCATTCAGAATGTCGCACTAAAGCTTGGTCACAAATGAACCGTCATGGTCATGAACTGACTTATTTGAGTTTATGAAATATGCAGATGATCAAAACTTTTCATACTGTGACACTTGTGTCAATGTACAGAGGAACACTCAAGACTTGCGTAAAGTGTCATGTAGCAGAAATAATCAAAGTTCTTTTTAGTACATGAGATCAGATGCAGCAAGTGAAAAAAAAAAAAAAATGGCAGAAATAAGTGTTGGAAGACAAAGGGCTTATTTGAAAGTATCTAAAGAATTAGGGGGTTAAGAGATGAGTGCATGTATGCATTTTTTTCTCAACAATGTAGCAAAGTCATTATAGGCTATGGATAGGTTGCTAGTCAGAATATGGAAAGTCATTCTTCAAAGGGCAGAAATAGTATCACTGTGTGGGATAAATTATTTTTGGTCATTTTGAGGAGGGCACCGTTGTATGGAGGGATCTTTATAGGAGGTTCCTCTGTAATACCAGGCCTCATGAGCTCTTCATAGAATGAAACAGATTACTTTTTGTGGTACCTGTACATGCAGACCTCCTGTCTGGATAAATCATTTTTCCCTTTATGTGCAGACCTGTCATAAAAGGTGATGAATTATAACTAGTTTCCATGCTGTTTGGCCTGACACTGCTGCAGCTAGGCCCCTTTGCCATTTCCCTCCCCGACCTCCCATGCCTGTGTTTTGCTTCCTCCTAGACAAATTATCAATAAAATGGAAGAAGTTTGTAGCACTCTTGAAGTTCCTAAATTTTGACATATTTGTAGAACTTATAAATGCTACCAGTTAATACTATCTAGCCGAGAGCGGCGCGTGCAGCACAATTCCCTGCTGCCGCGCGCTCGCGCATGGCGCTCAGTTCCTGCTGATGCGCATATTTCACCACTTTTAAATTTATTTTTATGGCAGCTAGACAACTGACAGTGTTGTGTTAGGTGTCATAGGAAAGAACAAACACTCAACTAATCGAACATAGTAATTTTGAATCATTTACTTTCATTGTGTAGACACAACTGTGCGTTGATAAACATGTCTGACAAGTAAAAAAAATTCTTTGTTTACATTCTATTCCGTTCTTTTACAACACCAAATTAGAAGATGAAGGGATGGCTGCATCTTCAAACAATTCACTTTCCTCTTCTCTTTCATAGTTTTCTATCTCTCGATCACTCCCCTCATCACTAGATCCACTTTGTAATATGATTTCAAGCGCTTCATTGAGCGAGAAATCACTACCACCCCTTCGTCTGACCAACATTTTTTCGCGCACGCTTAGCGGCAAAGCCCGGTGCCGTCAGTTCCATTGTTTCAAAGCTGCTGGGGTCAGCCAAGTTCACGATAGAGCACTGAAAGTAAGGTCTACAACTCGCTACGACATCCCCAAGACTAGTTACAGAGCTTATTTCCCTTGGATCATTTTATGGAAAGTGTAGGAATTTTTTATGTTCCAGTCACACGATTGTGTGTGACACGGCAGAATGTACTGTCTGTCCATCACCCAGCCTTGGGTGACTCGACTCGAGGGAAAGAAATCCCGTCGCCCACTATTAGGTGACACGGCTGGTAAAGGTTAAAAATGTTGGTACATTTGTTTATAGTGATATGTGATTGTACATGGGCTTTTTTTTCCTTAGAAAAAACCATGATTTCAATGATATAAAGTTTTGTTTTGATTAAAAAAAATTTTTTTTAGCATTCTGGTCCTGTACCATACCAGGATGATAGCCAGCTGTGGCAAATATGCTTCACAAGGCTTTTTGTTAACTTGTGGACAGAACTGTTTCATTGAAAGACACTGCATTGTTGCTGAAAACAAGCCACAGTGCAAATAAACACACAAAAATCAATATTTGAAACTACTTGAAACGTAAGTGTGAAAAGATGCCAGCGAGTTGTTGCTCTGTCTGATTAGATAGAACAGGTCGTTGATGATATTTCAGCTGTGGAATTGGCTGATTGTGGTAGTACTAAATCTACATTGAATGTAGTAGCGTTGTCATAGCAGATACTAGAGAGTCATCGTGCATCTGCGCGAAGCAGCGTTCCGATTGATCAGTGTTAGGATTCTGTTCCAACTGGTTTCTAGTGTTAAATCTGCCCTGACTGAGGCTTCATTAGCAGACAATACATTATTTTTACAGATCTTCATATTGGTGTGCCCATCCATTCATCCTTGCTTCCTTTGTTTGGTGCTTTCTGGAAGGAAAGGTCTTTCCTTGTTGCCTCATGAGCCTCGCAATAACAATAATAGGGCAACATCGCCCAGGCTGTGAAGTTTTTAATTTCACTTGCAAAAGGTCGATGCTCTAAGAAACAAACGTACACTTCATTTACGCACGCCCTTGCCTGCCCTGAATTTGTCAGACGACAGTCCCCCCCCCGGTTCCGCTGTGGTCCCTGACCAGGGTGTTATGCAAGGATGATCTGTTCATAAGCTATGAATCTAAGAGACATGCTTTGTGCTTATTGCCTAGCTTATGGTCTGTTTGAATATGTTTATTTAGATGTAAGATTTCTTCCTTTTTGATTTGTATTTTTTTTTCCAAAGTTGTCATAGAATTGGACATTCTTTGATACCAGTGTCGAAACAGGTGCATTTGAAGAATGTTTGGCCCTCTGGATGCTTTCATATATGGTACTTTGATGCAGGCCATTGTGGCAGCAGAAGAGGAAGACGACCCGGAAGTGCAGTTCTTAAAGTCCCTGACATCTAAACAGAAGAAGAAACTACTGAAGTGAGTAGGTCTGGGCGATATGCATGCATATTTGAGGACTTTGTTATGGGGATTTCATTTTGTTGTTGTTGTTGTTAAGACCTTTGTGTGCATTTGTGACAAAATCATGATGCTGATAAGTTAGTTTTTTTGTCTTTTTTTTTTTAATGTTTATTTTTTGATGCAGGCTGTTTGTGCTGTAGATAGAGAAGTGAGTATGAAATTTGTGAAGATGTTCGGCTAAGGTTAGGGGACAAAACATCTATAGTTACCAACCATTGCCAGTGTTTAATAATTTGTTTGAAGCGATTTTGAACTTTACCGGAACAATTTAAAGTAGAATATTTATAGTGAATAATAATAGTGATGAAGATTTAAATGCACTGTGTTTTTTGTTGAGGTCAGGGTGCTTACGAAAAAAAGCAGACACGAAATATTTATGTTAAAACCCCTCTCCATTTTCATTCCTGTCAAACGTGAACACACACAGCACATCATCATGTATCAACACTCTCCCTCCTCACTCGGAACTCATACAAGATTAATGCATGCATGCACATGTACAAATAATCAGTCAGTCAGTCTTCAGCACTTTATCTGCTTATAATTTTTACCACATTACCGCTGCCAGAAAGTCTGTTGTTCCCCACTCTCCTGCATCTTTTGAACAGGGGCAAAAATATCTGAGGGCAGCGCACCATTTTTTATATTGCACCTGTCATCTGGAACTATTTCCCTTTTTCTGTCTGCCATGTGTTGTTTCTGTCATCCGTTCTAAAGCTGCACGTAAAACCGATGTTTTTGGCCGCTAATGTAATTAGTTCTTGGTGATATCAGCATTTTTATTATTATTATATTGGGTATTTATATAGTGCCTATCCTCGGTCACAGACCAAGCTCTAAGCGCTTTTCAATAAACACACTACCTCACTCACTCAACGGGCTGCCTACCCAAGTAGAGCCGGCCAAAGAGCAGCCTACTGGTGCTCATTCAGTCGTTTCCCGTACCATTCAAATATCAGTCACTCATTTTCATTTATCTCATTTATTCCTCCAGTTTCTCACATAGGATGCATGCAGTGTTTATACGTGTCCTCCATTTCCACCAGTACACGATGGCACGCAATAACAGTAAGTGACAATTTTTGTGGCTTGGTAAGAAATACCAGGCGGCTATCTTCAATCTACATCAACTTTGCCATGGCAGCGGGGAACCCCCCTGCTCTTTTCGATTTTCAACCGCCGTGGGTTCTTTAACGTGTACAGGGGGCCAGGAAGGCGCACGGGTCGACTCGCTTATAGTCCCCATCCGATGGACTTGACGTTCAGTTCAATTTGTCATTCAAACTGGGAAAGAAAGGGCGAGAAAGGCGGGGGTCGAACCCACGCACTTCTCACACGTTGGATTGGCAGGCAAACGTCTTAACCACTCTGCCACCTTTCTTCCTCTACATTTATTTGCCTTTAGTAATTTGTGTACATTCAGTATACCAGCTGTAGCTTTTTTTTTTTTTTTTTTGGCTGCCATTTTATCTTCTGGGTATCTGGGTTATGGTATTTCCAAGCGGTTCATTCAGTTTCCCTCATACACAGCTACACCTAGGTTTGCTGTCCGGCTATCCTACCACAAGCAGCCCACAGGGAACAATTCAGTTCATATTGTTTATAGGCCAGCTGACTGCCAGGGGCCATGTCAGGGCTGACAGTGACCAATTTATATCCAGTTGTATAGAGGCAAGCTACCAGAAGGGACATCTCATTGATGCTCAGTCACTTCGATGATGCTCAGTGTGGTGCTTGTTCTGATCCAGCATATGCATAGGAAATGTCTACTAAGTCCTGTACTGGTGACAATAAGTGCCTAGTCATGGAACCAGTGTAAGTAAATCTTCCCTTTCACGAAGGTGCCACCACACCAATCCAACAAGTCTTTGTGAACATATTAACCAAAGACTTGGACACAAAATCACCTGCGAGCATGGATGAGGACAGGAAATCATCCTGAGAGCAGAGCCTGAAGAGGCTTTCTGGGTAGATCAGAACGCCAAACAAAAAGAAAAGAGCGTTAAGATTTTCCACAACAGGTATGATGGAGATGATAATTAGAAGTTCCATTTTAAACTGAGATTGCATGACTGGCCATATGACATGCTGCCTTTCATAAAATGTCTTGGCATAAGCCAGGACCCCTGAGATACAGTGTAGAGTTGGTTGTGGAATAGCAGCGATAGTCTCAGCGTCCCTTAAGTGGGTGAAATGTGACTGTACAGTTCCTGGTTTTCAGGTTTTGCCCATAACACATTCAACCTTGATAGGTACTGGCCTGAGATTAAAAGACAAATCCTGAAATAAATGCCTGAGATGGGAGTCAAACCCATGACCTGCTATGCTTACAATACCATAATGGCTGGTCTGTTGCAGCTTTTTCTTTTGTGGATTCTTTTATATGTTACTAGAGTGCATTACTGAGTACTGATTCATTTTGTTTTCATGGATTCCAGGAAGCTGAACAGCCTTCGGGAGAAAAACGGAGCTGGCAAGCATGGGAAAGGGAAGAAAGACAAGAAGAAAAAGAAGTCGAAAAAGAAGAAATCCCGTGACTCGGATGACAGTGATCCTTCAGGTGAGTTTGTATAGTCCACGCATAGTATTTGGACAAATGTCTCTAGCATGCTGCTTGAGGTACTGGTCACTTCTTGTTGGTATTTGTCATGTGCTGAGAACTGCCAGCTAAGCCTCTTTCTTCTTCTTCCTCGTTCGCCTCCCATTAGATGAGCAGCCTGGTGTCCTCGATGAAGGCTGCCGTCTGCCGCAGTTCCTCCAGGGTGCCATACAGCTTGGCTTCTACTGCTGTTGATGTTGGCCAGTACTTCTTCCTGGATGCTGCATGTGTCGTACAGACTTGAAGGATGTGGTCAGTTGTCATTGGTCCCTCACCACAAGGGCACTCTCCACTCTGTCCAATGCCAAATTTTGTGTGCATGTGGTGGAACAGGCGATTGTGTCCAGTCCTTGGGCGGAAGATCTTGACCTGTTCCCGTCGTCCCAGCAAATGGTATCTGTCTTCTGGGTTGTATTTGAGGTGCTGGAGGCGCCACTTTATTCCTTGCTGTGCCTTGATGATTGTCTTGATTTCATCGTATGACACCAGGTTGTTGGCCTGCTCCTTCTGTGCACCACTGTCTTTTGCCAGAATGTCCACTTTTTTGTTGCCTCTGATGCCACAGTGTGCTGGTACCCATTGTATCACCACTTTCTCCACTCTGGCACTCAGGGCAACAAGGGCTGAAGTGAAATAGTTCTGTTCTTTGCAGCAGGAGTCCCTTTCTAAGGACAATCATTGTTTAGTCGAGGAGCCAGCATCAACCCTCCAAAGGGTTCCACCACATCCATCCAGGGACAGTTCCCGTAACATACTGATACTGAAGACTCCAGTGAATGTCTGAAACCCAGCTTTGTGGCTCCACTATTTCTATTTGAACCCATAGCATGCTCTGCTAAATGCTAGACAGGGCCAAAAAAGGCCACAAATAAATGCCTTTGATGAGAATCAACCGATAATCTTCCAGCCCATAAGTCCCTATCTCTAACCACTGCGCTATGGTGTCTGGTGTATCTGGCTTTGTTTGTTAGAAGTATTGACATCAGTTTCCCTTGTCTTGTGAGTAGTCTTTAGTCAACTGTCCACAGAGAGCATGCAGTGTGTTTGTCTCTATCATGTCATTTGTCTGTTCCTAGTGCATTTGCCCACGTTGGGAGCTATTTTTGCACTGTTAGCCTTGAAAATGTCCAGTTATAAGCGTAGTGTGATTCTGTATTTTTTCATCCCTTAATTAAAAAGTTCATTTACACAATTCTGTTTTCAAGATTTGCCTTCTGTGAAACTCTCACATTGTTTACTCTGTTATTTTTGATGTAATGTGTAAAACTCCT
This sequence comes from Conus canariensis, assembly GCA_033310375.1. Taxonomy (NCBI): domain Eukaryota; kingdom Metazoa; phylum Mollusca; class Gastropoda; order Neogastropoda; family Conidae; genus Conus; species Conus canariensis. The sequence goes on from CM065716.1 coordinate 96,325,482, forward strand.
GCATTAATCTCCTAGAGTTCCAGATGAGCTCATGAAATTGTTATACTGTGTATTGGGAAATAAAAAGATATTTGAAAATATTTTTTGCTCATCACAAATATTGCTGCTGATTGATGCAGGAGCTGGAGTAGACAGTTCAGAATGCTACATCTTAATCTGAATGAAACAAACAAGTGTTGCTGCCATGGAGGAGCACACAGCAGATGGTGGATATGAACAGATTGGTAACCAAAAGGTTAAACGTATCTTTTTAAGTGAAACTTTTAATGGCCACTGACCAAAGTTTCAGTTTCAGTTTTCTCATGGAGATGTCGCTGCATGTGGACAAGATGATTGTTTGGTAACATCTGCCAAACCATGAGGTGTGCACACTGAAAGAAAAGAAAAGGACAGGGCTGAATGCAGAGGAAAATGAAAGCTGCACTTTGATGGCCTGCACGATTGGTTTGGTTATAAAAAACAATTTTTTGTTTTCTGACATTAATCTGGGGATTACCTGTGATTTTTTGTTGAGGTTAATTAATTTCCCATGGAGTAATGACTGTAGGAGCTGCGAATTATCAGAAGTTCACTGTGTCTGGGGCACAGCATGATGGAAGGCATCCTCTACCACCTTTAATCTTCCCTGAACTGAATCAAATAACCATGTATTGCTGGTGGGACAGAGAGGGCTTTCAAATTGAAAAAAAATTGATTCCATGAATGGTTTGAGCTCATCAAAGTTGGGTCTGCAGGCATAAACGGAAGTGTTCATCTTGTCAGTAGTTTTCAGCCATTGCAATGGGGTATTTGAGATTCATGAATATTAATGTGTCATCATAGACTTTCTAGAATTGCCAACCAGTCTTGGCAAGATGTGTGCATGTTTTATTGGACTTTTCCTCACTTGTGTCTCTATGTGTTTGTACACTGGTTTGTTTTCAGATGAGGGACGAAGAAAGAGGCACAAGAAGCGAGAAGAGAGCAGTGATAGTCATGAGGATGATTATAAAGCACAGGGTGAGTTTACAAAAATCATAGCGTCTGTGAAGCAATTAATCTTATGATATATAGTCAAACTACGCTACAGTATGCTTTCCTTTTCCTTTTTCTGTCTTTTTTTCTGTCGTTTTGGTGGCATAGCTCATTTTCTTGCACATCAGCATGTTTCATCATCACTCTTTCTTGCACAGCCAGACACTTTCTTTGCACAAGCTGTCCACAGGGTGGTATCATGGTCAGGTAACGTGGAGACCATCCACTAGGGAAGACTCTGCCTTGCTGCTTAGTAGTGACTGTTCTCGACATACGTAAAATTCACCTGTTTGGCCTCCAAGAGGTGACGATAATGATGAAGTCATCGGTGCTTTCGTGAGTGCCTTTTTCATCCCACTCGCCCACCCCCACCTCTAGAACCTGTCAGGAGAATTTCCCTCTTTATAGAGGAAATCCTTTTCTGCATCTCTTAGACCTCGGAGCCATGTTTTCTCATCAATATTTTACCATAGCTAGAATCAGTGTAGAGATAACTGGGTAAATATATTGCTTTAAGCAAGTTCAGTGTAGGCTTGCAATGTTTTGCTCCAACAATTCCTTGGCTTTTCCATAGAATCTCCTGAATTTCACTTCTTCATTGTCATTTCAACATACACATATGCTCCCCTCTCCACTGCCACCATGCATGCACATGTATGCACACTCACATGATTATGTATATGCACATGTGCATGCCTCTTTCTGAATGATACCTTTTTCCACATTATAATTTTCTTTTAAATTTAACAACAACAACAAAAAAAAGGTAAGTAAACTTCATTATGACAACATACTTTTTTAACATGTAGACAGTATGAATGGCGAAGAAGATTCCCTGTCCTGACCAGGAAGTGGAAGCGTTCATGTTTGTTTAATGGAAGTGTCTTTACCAGAGGTTTTATCCAACAAATTCTATAGATTGGAGACATTTCCACAGGTAGAATTCAAGATGAGATGAGTCGGGCCAGTTTTTGCATAGTAAAATGAGCAAAGGAAAGACAACCAAGCTCATTGCAATATATGAAAGAAAATGGTGTACATGTGCAAGTTGAGTTTGACAGCATATATCAAAACTCACTATTTTCCTGAGTAGACCACATCTTTTCTGAAATCAGTCAACAGGTTGATCTTTTATTTTTACAATGTGATGTTCTTTGTGATGTTTCAGGAGCAAGGCCAAAGAAAATCAAGAAAGAGCAAGACACAGATGGACGCAGCCGGAAGTATCATCACAGAGAAAGCAGTGACAGTGACTCTGACGTCCAGAAAAAAAAACACAGCCACACCAACCATGGGAGACCAGATGTCAAGCGCGAAAAGCGCTCGCGGTCACCGCCTCAGCCTAGGAGCAGGAAAGAGAAGCGAGCCAGCAGTGCGGACAGTGACAGCAGCATGGACAGTCCTCCTCGCAGACCTCAACACAAAGACAAAGAGGAGAAACGCTCGAAGGACCACCGTTCTTCATCAGATAGACACAGCTCGGACAGGCACAGCAAGAGAAATAGGTCTCGCTCACCTGTGATGAAGAGAGATGGACACAGAGACCGGCAGTCCAAGTCACCTCCTCCCAGACGTGACAGAGACAGATCTTCATCGCACGACAGGCAGAGAGACAGGCAGGGGAAGCACAGTTCCAAGAAGAACAGGGACAGTCGCTGAAGGCTCAGAAGGTGGTGAAGAAGGTCACATTTCAACAAAACATCTGGGCATGGTCAGCAGAGTATGGGATTGTCGGGCTTACAGCCATTGACATTCAACTGTCTGTCGTGATATGATTACCACTAATGTGGACTCTCTGAGGTTGGGATGTATTCATATAATAAAAACGAACGGTCACCATAATTGTTTGGTATGTGTGAATGACTGCTACAGGCTGAATTGAATTCTGAAATTCCAAAAGAAAGGATTATCCTGATTGCCAGAAGTGATGGAACTTAATAAAAAAAAAAAGTGGAATCACTTGAAATAGATGCTGTCAAACAGAATCATTTCTGGAATGTGTAGATTTCAGCCTGTTAGAAATCCATAGCAGGGTCTAAATCAAGATGGTCATTAAGTCAGTTCCAAGACCAGAAACAGCTGGCCATTTGCGTGGATTTTGAAGCAAAAGCTGATGATCTCCAATGGTAGATATGGGCAAAATGTCATAAATTCCTTTGATTTTCCCCATGTCCATAGTCTCTGCCAGAATGAATAACCATGATCAGGTCGTGCAGTATGAAGAGAGAGTGTTGCATGATCATAGCATTGGCTTTTTAGTGCGGAGATGTTCACTCTGATGGACGAAGCATCTAGAAAAATAAAATTGTTCTGGTTTGTTCTACTTACGGATGAACTGTTCTTTGAAAAGTGATTATTTAACCTTTAGTTACACTCTTGTCATGTGCTCTGTCATCTGCAAAATTCAGATGCATGCAGTAGTTGGAGGAACATTCTCACAGAAGCATACTTGAAATGGACTAAAGGTATTAATTCTCCCCAGATAACTTCGGAGAGAGAACTTGTTGTAAAATGGCCACCTCACCAGCAGACTTACGAGATCAGTTGGAATAGAGAGTGTAGAGTGGCCAGATTCATTTATTTTCAGTCCGGACCATGTTTTCATGCTTACTTCCCTTGTACACAATTTCTCTCAGAAAATCGAATAAGTATTGTCACTGCATTGTCATTTAAAAAAAAACAACTTACGTCATTTAAAAAGAATTTATACCTTTTTTCACGTTTTAGCCATACCACAGCATTGATTTTCTTTTGGCCACAAAGTCAGAAGAAGGTTGACATCAAAAGCCGTATAAAGTTTACTTTTTTCCCTCCTCAGCCAAATCAAGTTCAAACTCTTTCTGATTTTGCCATTGCCTTCAGGGCTCTGGTCCTCATTTTCCAAGAAATCAAGAACAGTTGCACGATAGCTCAAGCGTATGGCCCAGCCCCTTACCCTTTCAGTCTCTATGATCAAGACACTGGCTTGGAAGCCAGTTTCACTTTTATCTTCTGGTTAGACTGGCAAGCTGTCAGTTTCCATTTTGGAGGATCTGTTGTGCCGCGCCTCCCAGTCACCCACTCCATCTAGTAAATCCTTTTCCATGATCCAGATGTCATAGCTATTTCAGACCATTATTTGTTGCCTCTTGCTGTGTAGATTTTGTTCTGGAGCTTTTGGTGGAGTGGCTTTTCGTCTGGCAGTACTAATCACGTCTAATCCCTTTAGTTGCTTGGCGGGTTTGGAGAGTTCAGGGTTCCACTGTTTGCAGAGTGGACACAAAAAACCATTTGGTTTCTCCCATATCATGACGAGTGGAATTTTAGGAGTCATCTTTTGAAGCACGAAAAGAGGAGGAGGTAAAATCAACATTTGAAAATAGTTTTTATGGGGGGGGGGGGAATAAATATTGGGTGGAAAGTCAACAAAATAATGAATATGTAGTGGTTGCTATTGAATTGTTTTGTTATGAGAGATCGTCTTAGCTTGGTGGTAGCACTGACAATGTATAAATGTGGATGAGAGAGAGAGAGCAAGTGCATGTAATGGCATGTATGCATTCTGATGATACTCTTCCAAAATTTTGGTAAAGTGTTTAAAGAAATGTGCACAGGGGATGCGCCATTTTACATATTTATTACACTGATCACCATCTGCTCAAGGGTAGTATTGCATCTTCGTCCAAAAGTACATACATACAAATAATACTGATGAGCATACAGAGAAAGAAGCCATTCTGAAGCTTGTAGAGGTAAACTTGGAGTACAAACAAAACCATAGCAAACATCAAAATAATATAATGATGTTGAAAGAGCAGACGCTGTCTCCAGAGTGATCAAGAGGTGTCAAATTTTAATATAAACGGTTAAGTATTAACAGAGGTACCGGCATTGGTATTACTATTTGAATTCATAGCTTTATAAATCAGAGGTTTAAGCGTGATGCTGCATTACAGTTAAACTACTAGAACTGCAGATTTCAACATTTAATCCATAAGAAATCTGTTGTAGGGTTATTTGTACTTAGAAAAAATGGCATGATTTAAATATACATTGCAGCTAAAACAGCATGACAACTAATTTCCCCCCCACCCCCCAATCTCAGTTCCTCAAAAGCATGCCATCCGGTGCTGAAATCTCAGAGGCTGTTTTTTGAAATCTGAAAAGTTTGAAGAAATGTACCGCAATAAGTTTAATAATAATAATAATAATAATAATAAATCGAGCGTATATAGCGCTCTTCAATGAGAGAAAAAGACTCATCCTCAGAGCACTTCACAATACAGGAAAAATAAAAGTTTCCATAAATGAGGACAATATTGAGAAAAAGGCATCAAAACAATAGGTCACAAAGTAAGCACTAAAACACATGCACAAGCCACATCCCCCCCCCCCCCCCCCAACTCCATCTTCTTCCCCCCCCCCCCCCCCTCCCCCCTCCCACTGCCACCCACACAAACTACACACATGACATTTTATGAACAACGCTCGACAAGAATTTGGGAATAGAAGAAAAGAACCAACCCCCATCCCCACCCCCACCCCCACCCACCCGCCTCCATTTTCGTGAACACTGCACGGGGTACAATTTAAAACATGCAGAAGGGAGGACCCACACACACACACAAGTTTAGAGACGCTGCATTCAGAACTCTGGAGATAAAACCTGACACAGTGCCAGGCACAAACACACATATACATTTGTACATACATACGTGCATTCACGTGAAAAGTAAAGGTCTATTTAAATTTTGAGCAGGTTGCGACTTGTGGAAAAAAAGAACAGTTCCCCCCCAACCGACTTACACACACACACACACACACTCTCTCTCTCCTCTCTCTCTCCTCTCCTGCCACACCGCATCCCACCCACTTCAATGAAAACACTATATATTAAACAAAAGAATGGGAAACGCTTTTACATTTCGAACAGGCCAAAGGCCCCCACAGGCACATTCATCAGTTTCTTTTTGATTGTGTTTGTGCTTATTTTCAGGGAACATCTTGAACTTTCTTACCGACTTGAATGCAACTCCAAGCCCATTCTGTGATGGTAGTTTCCATGAAAACGACATAAAACGAGAGCGAAAAAGAAAATAAACACCCTTCTCTTGTTACATAAAGAGGAAAAACCCCATGCAGGAAAACTCCAAAAACAAAAGACAGGAAGAGTGGAGATGAGGGGGTTGAACATATTAAAATACCATGCTAGTCTGATGCAGGAAAATTAACATGTATGAGTCATACACCAATGAGATCATTAATGACAGAGGAAATACTATGACGGAGACAATTAACAGAAATATTGAGAGAGAGAGAGGGAGGGAGTCTTGCTTATAGCCCAGTCGAGCGCAAAGGGTCATATCAGGGCTGTTACCGTGTTTAAGTCGACTCACAAAGTTTAAAGAAAAAAAAATCCTGATTTACACAACCTTTTAAAATACACCTAAAAACAAACCGGAAATTCCGTTAAAAGTCTTTCTTCCGTAAAATCTTAGATCAGATGAAAAATATTTATCTCTTTCAGAAATTCAAAGATCACACCAGATGGGACATGTCACATATCTGATCAAGGTTTTCATTGACTCTGCTGTAAAATGTTTATGTCTCACGTCATGCAAGTCCCAACATTCTAAAAGAATACGTTTCACTGTGAGAGATACATGACATTGAATGCACCACGGAGCTTCTTCACATTTTAAAAGATTAGAATGGATGTTT
>CM065716.1:96337195-96342195 GCA_033310375.1 Conus canariensis
ATCCAAACTTCTGTCTGCAGTGAAAAAAAGTAGGCCAAGAACACAGACAACACAGGAACTCTACAAAACAACAACAGCAACAGTAACAACAACAAACAGACGGAAGAGCACTCACCAAGGAAGCACTTTTTTTTTTTAAACGTCAGGGCCAAAACAACAATACGCCACCCAACAAGCCATTCAAAAACTTACACATCTAAGCGTTGCCACCTTCCTGTCAGAGCTCTTGTAACTCATCTCCAAAAACATCACCCAACAAGCCATTCAAAAACTTACACATCTAAGCGTTGCCACCTTCCTGTCAGAGCTCTTGTCACTCATCTCCAAAAACATCACCAGCAACAAGCCAACGGCAAAGCAAAAGAACAGTGACGTCACTGCGTGCTCCACATCATACTTGCAGCATCAGTTGTGACGTAAAGAGCGGCTTTGACACTAGGTAAGGGATTTTGGGTTGCTGGAACAACGACCATGAAGCAACGTTTCAACGCTCACTTTGAGGAACATTAAGGTCAATGAACAACAACCATAGCCACCACCACCACCACCAACGACAACAACACCGCCACTACCAAGAATAATAACAATACTACTACTACTACTACTACTACTACTACTACTACTACTACTAATGATGATGATGATGATGATGATGATGACCCCGAAAGGACGAATGCTAGTATGATAAGTAATACATAGGCCTACTAGCTTTGATTGTGGACTGCAATGAACATTCAGCGATGGCAAGTAACAATAAATGTTCAATAAAAATGCTCGTCGGCTTCAAATGCCACGACACATTTACGAATTTCAAACAAAGTAAATCAGCACCACTGCAGCTAATCAAATGTTTTCAATTCACAATAAGCACAACACCTGATTAAAGTAAGCTGTAATTAGTCAAGCTTAAAATTAATCCAGTCCACACCATTTACAGACAATCTTAAATACATTTTAAACAGGAAATAAGCTGGTACAAGAATGTTAGGGAAAAGGTCGACTACAAAAGATGCTCTCTTTATGCCGCGGGCAAAATGATAAAGTATATGATTATGCTTATACATATCTTTCTCCAGAACTTTTTTCTTTTCTTTGTTTTTCTTTCTTTTTTCTTTTGTTTTTATTTATTTATTTGGAGCAAAGCAAGTGTGAGCTCATGAACACCCACACACTACCACCACCACCACCACCACCACCATCAGCTTCACTACCACCACTATCATCTGTCATTGTCATAGTTACCATGTCAATTCTCAACTAATGACTGAACAGAAAAGGATCGAAAAACAAATAATCAGTCGTATTTGTTTGTTTGTTTGCTTTTTCACATTGAGCTTGCGGACGATGCATCTGCGTGTATGATGTTATTACTGAGAGTACTTATATATAGCAGCTATCCTCAGAGACCAATCACAGCTTTACAAGCCTCTCTCTTGTCAACACGATGGGCGGATACCCGGGTAGAACCAGCTGAAGAGCTGCCTGCTAGTTCTACATTCAGTTGTTTCCCGTGTTATTCAGTCGAATATAAATCACTCAGTTTTCGTTCAGTCATCCATTTGCTCAAGGAGAATGCACGCTATTACCATATATGTCATCCATACCACAACGGCTGAACTGATCTTGTGTTCTGAAATTTTGTGATGGGATTTTATGAGTGTGCAAAATGTTACGTATGCGTTCACACATGGAACCTCGGTTTTTAGACTCATTCACAGGACTGAAATGTATCATCGTCTGAGGAAGAATGTAACAATTGTGAAGCTTGGACACACAAGCAAAAATTGTGAGGAAAGACACAGAAACAAACACAGGGACACAGCAATGATGATGTCTCAAAATAACTAGGACAAAATGGAAAGAGCTGTGGTGATGTCTAATAGTGATTTGAAAGAAAGACATGAAAAGAAATAATGATTACGATATCTGAAACTAAACTGACCTGAAAAAATTAGAACAAAATAATGGGAAAAAATGATGGTGATTTCTTCAAATGATTTTGCATTGCAAATTTATGTGAAGACTGGTAATGTCTCAGAATGACTTAAAGAACGATAGGATCATGGAAAAAGTGGTCGTTGTGTGTGAAATGGAGCCCCCCCCACCCCCCACCCCCACCCCCACCCCCTCCACACACACAAACAATGACAAAAAAAGAAAAAAAAGGGAAATATGGTGGCAATATCTTAACAAGACATAGAACACAATGACGAGGAGAAAGGTGTTATCTCGTAGCAAGTAGCATTTAAAAGGTTTCATTGAAAACCAAAACAATTTCATGACAGAAAAGAAAAGTAACAAAACGGTGGCGCTTTCGTAAGGATTATTGTATACACAGACGGATCAGCAGAGGAAGCCACACACAATGGAGGCAGTGGTGTCTACGTCAGATTTCCCGATGGAGAGTCCTGCAGTATCGCATTCCCTGGAGGAAAGATCTGTTCTAATTTCAGAGCTGAAGTTCTGGCCATCACAACAGCAGCAGAATTCCTCTCCTCCTGTGGAAAACCACTTGGCAGAATCTCCATTTTCACTGACTCCATCTCCACACTCCAGGCCCTTGACTCCCCTGATCCTGGTCCACTGATCCAGTCGCTCAAGGCCTCCCTCGCAGTCCTTACCCAAACAGCCCCAACAACCCTCCAGTGGTGCCTGCACATGTAGGCCTCCGAGGCAACGAGCGTGCAGACCACCTTGCTAAGGAAGGAAGCCAGCTCACACAGCCGACCGTTCCTGCCACGTATGAGGAAGCAAAAACTCTCCTCCGCAGCAGATTCCGAAGAGGCTGGGTTACCCTGAACGGAGGCTACTAGGCGCACCAGGATCCCATCAGGACACTGGAGAGGAGACACCAGACTACAATTTACCGCCTTCGCACAGGACACTGCGGCCTCCGAGCACACCTGAAGAGGATTGGAGTGGCCAGGCTGACCAGACCCCATCCCATATTCTCCAAGACTGCCCGCTGCAGGAGGAGACGCGGCATCAGTCCTGGTCCGGGGGTGCAGACCTGAACACCAAGCTCTGGGGGACGGCAGCCGATCTTCGCGGGACGTCCGATTTTGTTGCATCCCTCGGACTTAGACCCTGACTGCGTAGCTGTCGAACGCCAAAGAAAGAAAGAAAGTAAGGATTATGACTTCACTTCTCTAGCATATTCCTCTGAGTCTACTGTGCAGTGTAGAATGGTGGTGTATTTGTGCTTGATAGATGGGAAATTTGATAACAAAACTGGAAGACTCTCTAACTCCAGAATGCATGACTCTGCAGCAACAACAACAACAAAAACAACAACAACAACAACAACTACTACTACTACTACTACTGTTGCTGCTGCTGCTGCTGCTGCTGCTGCTGCTGCTTCTGTCATCAAGAGTACTTATGTAGCGCCTGTCCCTGGTTAGAGACCAAGCTCTACGTGCTTTATATCCACGCTCTTGGTTGAACAACAGGCTACCTACCTGGGTAGAGCCGACTGAACAACGGCCGTCTTGTGCTACACTCAGTCGCTTCCCGCGTCATTCAATCTGTGAGTTACTCAATGTTTCGTTCATATCTTCATTTTTTTGTGTGTGCATGCTATTTGTAGCGTGCCATCCATATCAACGACCAATATGTCTTCTTTTCCGGAAACTGGCGATGGGATTTTACGTGGAAGAAAACCTTGGTTAGTAGTTTCATACGAAGGACTTTGTTAAGTGGAACCAGAACCAATGTTAACTCGGAGAGAAAAATTTCGCTGTACCGAAACGGCCCGTCGGAGATTCGAACCCACAGCCTCAGAATTACCAGAATATTACGAGTCCAAAGTGTCCAATTACTCCAGCCTCCTAATCCTAACCTAACCCTAGCCTTAACCGTACCCTATCTGAATAAAATCCTATTTAAAACCAACCAACCAAACAAAAACACTCTTCATTGATAAGTCGTGCTTGCACTGTGGGGACGGTGGAGTTCTCTCCTCCTTTCTCTATGCATAAAGGAAAGTAGGCCCACAGTGTAGAATGGTTATGGACAGAAAGTCCTGGCGAAAAACAGGCCCCGAACCAGCCAAGGGAAGAAATTATTGTCTGCCAGTGTACATGTGCTGAGTGCCTGCCTGCTCGACAGAGCTATCTACTGATCTGCGTGCCTTCTAAGGTCTATCTGATGTTCCTTGTATGAGATGAGGAGAACACGCTTCACCAACGCCTGTTTTTTTGTTTTGTTTTGTTTTTTTCTCCCGGAGAAGTGCTGTTTTATTTATAGAGAAAGATGGGTATGATCAGTGACTGATCATTAACTATTACCATAACTTTGTCCGGTTACACATAACTACACAAGATGGCTGTCAAGATAACTGAGTCTTCAAGCCTACTGTGTCTTGGACCGATTACTTTTTCTTTAAATACGACAAAAACGTGTACGTTCAAGCATTGATCTTCACAGTCCGATATATTCTTGGATTCTTTTCTTTCCATCTCTCTCTCTCTCTCTCTCTCTCTCTCTCTCTCTCTCTCTCTCTCTCTCTCTCTCTGACAGACAGACGGACACACACACACACACACACACACACACACACACACACACACACACACACACACACACATCCACGCAGAGGCGTGCGCACCCTTAGGCACACAGGAGCTGTTATGAATTACGCTTTATTCTATGATTCCTATAAGCCGCATAACGGAAATTCCATCAGTTCCCGTTGCCAAGGTGATTTGTATTATCGGCTTCGGTCTGACTGACCGATGACAGGGACAAAAGAGCTGAATGCTAATCCTCTGTCTTTAAACACACCAGAACGGTCTTGGGAAAGGCCAATGGCGGCAGAGAGAGAGAGAGAGAGAGAGAGAGAGAGAGAGAGAGAGAGAGAGAGTAAGTACCAATTCCAGCTGTCTATCGTTTCTTTCATAGAGGTTGTATTCTACTGATGAGTAAAATAAACAAACAAACCTGCAAGCAAGCAAACAAACAAAATGAATGATAAAAGAAAGGAACTCTTTTTCATATAT
>CM065716.1:96352195-96372195 GCA_033310375.1 Conus canariensis
TCATGCAAAAAGAAGGCTATGACAGCAAAATGCAGGTTCTCCTCAGTGATACGACCACCTATCAGAAAATCAACAAAGATCCCACCACAACAGTCAAGAACAAACTAGTTAACACCCTACACCAGTGGAAGAAGAACAACACCATTGATCCTCAGCTTTACACACGCCTCTATCCCACCACAGAATGTGCACCAAAAATATATGGTGTACCCAAGATCCACAAGGAAGGTGCTCCACTCCGCCCCATCGTTTCATTTTATGGGAGTGTGATGTATGAGACAGCCAAACTTGTTGCAGGAATCCTGACACCCCTTGCAGGCAAAAGTGAACATCACATCATCAATAGCACAGATTTTGTTCTCAGAGTAAAAGAACAGCAGATTCCGAATGGAAAAATTCTGATATCATATGATGTCTGTTCACTGTGTGTGTGTGTGTGTGTGTGTGTGTGTGTGTGCGCGCGCGCACGTGTGTACGCGCGCATGTGTGTGTGTGTGTGCATACATGTGTGTGTGTGTGTGTGTGTGTGTGTGTGTGTTGTGTGTGTGTGTGTGTGTGCACGTGCGCGCATACGCGTGTGCGTGCATGCATGTTTGGGTCTACGCGCACAAGCACGTTATCAGTGCTGCAGATAATAGTCTTTCAAGGAATTAAGAAAATTCATGCACAAACACAACAAGCAAGTCGCATGGATAAACATAACATGACAACCATGCAAACAAACCTTGACATTGCCAAGCAAACAGATAAGGGAAATTGACGGAGAGGAAAGGGAGAAGGGGGAAACAGAGGGAGAGGGGGAAACCGAAGAGGGACAGGATCAGAAGGTGGGAGAGGGAGAGAGTGTTCGGCCGTGGGGAAGAGGAGAATGAATGGCGCAGGTGAAGGTTGGTTGGGGATGAGTGAGGAGAGACGCAGGACAGAGGCACTGAACAATGGCAGAGCCGGAGAAGAGAATTATGAACGAGAATCTCGTTAAAAAAAACAACAAAAACCAAGATACAAAGCATATAAACGTACTCCCAGTTTATCTTGAATACGCATGTACATGTCAAGACCATGTTTACTATAAAAATACCCATGATCTACCAGTCAGTTATTAGATCTAAAGCTATTTTAAAATCCGTCAAATACGTCAAAGTGGGGGTGGGGGGTTGGGGGGGGGGGGGGGAGGCTGAAAAACGTCACAATCAAACATGAGTCATAATGTATTTCGTTACTGAGTCATAAAGAAGAAAAACCGTTTTGGGTCGTTAAAGCCGTTAGTAGTAAGGGCTATTCTGGTAAAATAAAACATTGGGCATCATCCGTGACCCATGATGAACATACCTACAAATTTTCAGAAAGATCGGCCCAGAAGTTTTGTCTGGAGCGAGTGGAACACATTTTGACCACGGACAGACACACAGACAGCATTTCTTCGTTCCCATTGTAAAGTACTCCCTGTTCTATCAGAACTGGGAGTACAAAAAGTCCGGACATACCGTATTACGGGCGATCCCACTGTGTCAAGTGGAGGAAGCAGTTGGTTATGTGGGGGTTTCTAACGTTCACGAGCATACAAAAACATAATTATGTCAGATAGAGGCAACTATCTCAAGAGAATGGGAGCGGAAAAGGGAAGGGGGGGGGGGGGGGGGGGGGGGGGGGGGCGCATATTTTACACTACAGTTATGCCACCAGAACAATAACATGTTAAGATAAGTGGCAAAAACGGCCGTTCTTCTTCTTCTTCTTCTTTCTTCTCTCTCTGGCATTGTACATATAAAGATAGATGTTCACCTGCTTGCTTACAACCCTGAAGCTGAACATTACACTGTTTTATCTTACACACACACACACACACACACACACACACACACACACACACACACACACACACACACCTCTATTTACCTCTCCGTCTCCCTCTCTCTCAATCTATCTGTCTGTCTGTCTAGCCGTCCATCCACCCATCCATCTATCTATCTATTATCTATCTATGTTTGCTGGTTGCCCATGGAGTTTCAACTCGCAATGCCGGCTTCAGACATCTGTGCTCTACGAGTGAACCAATGCATCATCCATAAATATAGAACTGTTTTGACCAACACCAGTCTCGAACCTAAAAGGAAGAGTAGGGCGGGTGTGTGTGTGTGTGTGTGGGGGGGGGGGGGGTGGGGGGGGGGGGGTGGGGGGGGGGTGAAACAGGCAAAAAACAGACAGACAAAAACAAAAGCAAAAACCGTCCCATATTAAGACTTGAAAAGAACCATGGACTTGGACTCGCTTCTTTAACAGAGAAATGCAGTGCAGTTAATTGTTTCAACTTTTGTGTTGTTTCCATCTCTGCCTCTTTCAGTCATGCAAATTAGCATTTGAGTACGGACAGGCGATTCGCTAAATTCTGTCTATATCCTCGCGATTTGTAATGCAAAATAGCGATTCATTCTTGCTGCTAACCGGGTCACCCCCCCCCCCTTCCTCCCGTCCCCAGATCCCACCCTTCTCTCCGCATTGACAAGCTCAGTTCAGTCCGTCCACTTGTCAATCGCAATTTTGTTCAAAGCCGGCGGTCGGAACAGTGGCACCTCACCCAGATGGTGAGATACAACGTTCTGTTTGCCCGACAATACAGTATAGTATAGTATAGTATAGTATAGTATAGTATAGTATAGTATAGTATAGTATAGTATAGTATAGTATAGTACAGCACAGTACAGCACAGTACAGTACAGTATTGTACAGTACAGTACAGTTCGGTACAGTACAGCACAGTACAGTACAGTTAAGACATGTTTTTAGATTGAAATGTGTACTGAAGTTGGACACAGGTCAAGAGGAAAGAGTAACTCGCGCCACAAGGTTTCCAGTCACACAAGTCTAGGGGAGACTGATGATTGATAGATATACACGCCTGAGTGGGTCTGTAACAAGTGTTGTAGTCAGGCAGAACCCAATTAAATGAACTGTGATTCCAGGCCAAGTCACTCTGTGGTGGAACTGGGCTACTTCCTGGCGCCGTGGATGAGTTGACAGTCGGTTTCAACATTTTTGTTCTTAAACAGTTATCAGTAAACATTTTGGTAAATTTACTAATTCAAATAATGTTGCTTATAGCTCAGTCAACCACACAACCCATATCAGGGCTGTCAATCCTGTTTAAATAAAAAAAATGATAACAACTACAACAATATGCAAACAGAAATATTCAAGTTAAAACTGAATTCACATTCAATTGTCACGTAAAAAAAAAGGCAATGTTCGAGTTTAGATTACCTCTTTGTGTCAGTTTTATTAGCTGAAAATATTTTTGATGACGATTGATGATACAAGATGAACTAGGTCTCCTTCGAAAACCCGAACATTATTCTGATGAAACATCTTTAGGTGTTTAAGGATCTACAGAGACATTTTTTTAAGGTCTCATGTCACAGAACTATCCAATGAACAGTGAGTAGTACTAACAACAATAAATGTCTCTTACAAGACTTTATGGCTCATGATCTACAGTCAGCTTGATTACTCCATATTGACTGATGCCCTTTTGTGTGTGTGTGTGTGTGTGTGTGTGTGTGTGTTGTGTGGTAGTGAGGGGGCAGGGGCAGGGGGTCCGAAGAAAATCCGTCTGTGGTACGACTTTCAGAGGGGGAAATATTGAGCAGGAGGAACATTGAGCAGAGGGAATATTGAGTCGGGGGAATATTGAGCAGAGGGAATATTGAGTCGGGGGAATATTGAGGAGAGGGAATATTGAGATATTGAGGAGAGGAAATATTGAGCAAAGGGGGATGTTGAGCAGAGGGAATATTGAGCAGGGAGAATATTGAACAGAGGGAATATTGAGCAGGGGGAGTATCTAACAGGAGGAATACCGTGCCGGGGGGATATTAAGGCGGGGGGGGGGGGGGGGGGGGGCTATCCAGCATCAATAAGACCATCAGGTCGAGCAATGAAAACTGGGAATATCAAGCAGGAAAAGTATCAAGCATGGAGAATTTTGAGAGGGGGAAATATTGAGCAGGGTGAATATTGAGCATGGGATTGTTAATACGTTCCTACTGATTTCATCTCAGTCTGAGTAGCCAGATCAAAAGTAGAGCATTAAAAAAGCAACCGATTTCAGGATTCAAAAACGGAAAGGCTGTAAAATAAATGAAAATATCTTTCAAAGTACTCTGCTTCTTCTAAACCCTCCCCCATTATCCCCCTCATTCCCTAGCAAAACACACACACACACACACACACACACACACACACACACACACACACACACACACACACACACACACATGCACACGCTGCCACACACTGCACACACACACACACACACACACACACACACACACACACACACACACACACACACACACACACACACACACACATACATAGAGGGGTGAGAACTACAAGCCTTTCATTTTGTTAGTCAGAACATGTGACTATCCATGGCTCTAGGACAAAAAGTGCGCAGAAGATAATTCCAGCAGTTACAGGTTTCCGTGTGGGACGATCAACGTCAAACTGCAGATTACACATACCACATTTTAATGGCAGTCATGATAAAAAAAGAGGAACAGAATACATGTACAGAAAAAGTTAGTAACTGTCTTGCCCTCATGTAAAAAATCTCCACTTAGACCAGATCAGCTATGGTTGTAGTTCCTGGTAATACGTACGCCTGATTCCAAGCACAGAAAATGTTTATAGAAGCCATCGCCTGCAGAACAAGTCAACACCAGAAGTTCATACTTCTGACAATACGTTGATGAAAGGTCATGTCTTCTGTGCCCTTAAACTACCGATGCTCAGTGGTTTCCCCTACCAAGTCCTTCACCTTCCTTCTTTCCACTTTCCCCGCTCGTCTGTCCACAACCTCGCATCTCTCTCCTTTCCTCTCTTCTTTCGCCCCATCTTGTTGCTGTTGAAAGCAGCCACAAGTGCCCGTACTGATCCTGATCAGTTCTGCTCTCTCTGGCTTTCACGCCATGAGCAGCTGCATTCTCCTCCTCTGGGGTGAAAAGTCTTTGCCTGAGATCTAGTTCAATAAGACACGCTGGTATCAGTTTACCTTTTTTTTTCCTTTTAAAGTGGCAGTCACCTACATAGGGCGTAATAACTCGACATAACATAAATGATGCTTTAATGTTTTTAATGCACCCTGTTCTAATTAAATAAAAAGGCTCTTACCTTTGATTGTTTTGCCAGTAACGTAATTTTTACAATGAATTCCATAGTTTCTTTTTTTTTTTTTTTTTTTTTAAATCTGATAATGTTCAAACAAGACAGGTTGTTTTGTTTGCTTCTTAAATTCTGATTTATTTGCTTTGATTTGCCACACTGGGAAACTCATACAGTGGTGCTTATCTGCATGTGGTAAAATAAATCTGTACGTTTCTGACCTACTTCTATGATTAATCACCTGTTTAATCATTCCTAAACTTCTATCTGTTTACAGTATTTGACAATTCATATAGCCCAACACATACAAACAATGTGATGAAAAAGAAAGTGAAAGCTCAAAACTTCAGATTCACCTTTATCTTTTTTTGTGCTGACAATTGAATTGTCCTGAAAAGCTGCAGTAAGGAAATCTCTCTTTTCATATATTGCTTTTCCCCTAGCATAGCTTAATGAGAAATATTCTCCGGTTCCCGGAACCTGATGCCTTGGTCAGTTATCCAGCTCCTATTTCTCAAACTTGTTTCCTGAAATATCTTTACCTCACACACACTCACAAGCACAAGATGCTCGTGGAACTAACCAGAAAAAGAACTTCGAGATGGATGAAATAAGAAGCGCAGATACGTGGTATGTGGACAGAAATTGTATAGGTAGCACAGGTAAAAGAGAAAAGAAAAAGATCGTGTCAGGTGAAAGACAGAGGTAAAGAAAAAATTCTCTGCTTGCTTTTTTTTAACCACCTACTTTTGAAAAAAATATTTTTTATTATTTATTTATTTATTTATTTATTTATTTATTTATTATTTATTATTTATTTTTCTGTTCATGGCGATATTCATCCATCTGTCTATACCTTTTTGCTGTCTCATCCTCTGTGCCAATTCTTAGGCAATACCCCCTGCTGCTAATACTGGCTCCAATCCACAGCCACACTCAGGGATGTCCCACCACTGGACCTACGCCTGCAATCCACAGGGAGCATCACCACCTTAATTTATTAGTGTTTGGTATTTTCTTTTATTTTGACTGTCTCATTTCACTTTGAAACACCTTTTTTCATGTCGCATCAGAAAAGAAATAAATACACACACACACACACACACACACACACACACACACACACACACACACACACACACACACACACACGCACAGCACGCACGCACGCACGCACGCACGCACGCACGCACACACGACTGAGTACAAAACTGCTTTAAAAATCAACCTTTGGTGCGTGCAAGTAAAAACAACTCAAACAAAAACTCAAACAACTCAAAAAACAATTCAAAACAATAACTTTCAATGAATCTGAATAGCAAACTAAATAGAATGTTTAAAATATCACAATAAAATCAAACATAATGTAACGAAATAGCTAGATTTTCTTTCATGCTTTCTTGACGGTTTGCGCACTGTAGAATTAAGGAAAATGTCAAGATGTATTTACAACCAAAAACTGGAACACGCAATCAAAGCAAAATAACGTGAGTTCATTTTCAAATTAAAGGACAGTTGATTGAATCGCAGTGCAGACGGTTGGGAGAAGGTAGGTGTGGGGAAATTGACTTTTCATTTAAAACGTTTGTCTTTTTATTCCTGAACCTTTTTTCAAAATTCATTTTCTTCATCAGAATAAAGGTCTACGAGGCAGGCGTTAGGAGAAAGAAAGTGGTCAGAGACAATCAAACATGATAATAAAACACACACACCACACACACACACACACACACACACACACACACACACACACACACACACATACACACACACACAGAGGAAGAGAGAGAGAGAGAGAGAGAAGAGAGAGAGATAAGAGAGAGCGATGAGGTTAAAGACTGTGGTGGGTCATCAACACAAATAAACGCAGCAATTACAATTTTTTTTCCAAAATAGTTTACGGACTGATTTTTTTTTTTTTCATTATGATTTTGAAAGCTGTTTTACTCTTTCTCCATTGAAGATATCATTTAGATCTTCTTTGAAGATATGAATGATAAAGTCTCCCGACGTATTTTGTGAACATTCAGGACAAATTCCTTCGCTATGTTGTGTATTTAGTATCCCCCCTGTTTTCATTGGAGGATTATGATTCAATATGGAAACCATTTTTGAAATCAGTGCCAATCTTTTTAGGCAATAATTTAAGATTTGGTATCATGTATTTATGTTTTGAAAAAAAACGTAATTGTAATAACAGCAATACGAATCAATACGTGAAAACAGCTTTGAATCTACCGGTCTTTTAGACTTGTAATTTCTGAACTATTAGGGCACTGGAACGTAAATTATTAGCCCATGATAATCTATTCTTTTCTGAGTTATTTCAAAGTTTCATTAACTTGGAGATAGTTTGTCTCCCACATGCTGTCGGCAACGAACCACCAGGACTGCAACATGGACAAGAGCGGACAAATTCGTCCGAAGGGGTAGGGGGAAGGATATTCTTCTGGCGTCTTTAGTTCTGGCAACATCAAATTCTTTTTTGGCAAACGAAAAAAATTGCTTAAAACATGATGCGTGGAGAATAGATGAGAAGGGGGGAGGGGGGTGGGGGGGGGGGGGGCGGGGGGGGGGGGAGTGTAGGGGGAGTGTTGATAGCTGTTTACAAAAAAAAAAAACGAAGGTTATCTCCATTATCGAGCAGACGGATTGAGGATTATCTTTTCCTCCATTAGACTATGACACTTTCCCTATTAAAAAAAAAAAACAGTTTTGATGGGAACGCGTTTTTAAGGCTTCTGATCGTTTGGAACGAGGAGGCCATACCCTTCAACCAATAACCGAAGGTTATCAACATCTTCCAGCAGACGGATTGAGGATTGTCTTTTCCACCACTAGACTATGACACTTTCCCAATTAAAAAAGTTTTGATGGGAACGCGTTTTTAGGGCTTTTGATCTTTTGGAACGAGGAAGCCATACCCTTCAACCAATCTGCCCCTGATGTAGGTGGACAAGAAACGCGAGGAATATCATAATGGCTGTGTGCTATAGGGTACAGCCACACAAGCTGTCATCTCCTGTATGGTTGGGAAGAAAACTTTAAAGGAAAAACCCTGGAACACAAATTATTTTGACCTGAATGGTGGATCAGGAACATGTAAAGTTAATGCTACATCATACATGCTGTCTTCTTCTGTATGGTTGAGGAGGATCATCTAAAGTGAAGCCTTCCTCACACGAGCCGAACCTGGTCTGTCTCAGTTGACTTGGCAATGACAGCTTGGAACTGGCAACATTGAGAACAAAAGTTGCGTGACTAACTGCCAACATTTGGAACGAACAACAGAAACAACGCGTTTTGTAGAAGTACTTCTATAGGTAAGACAATAAAAAAAAAATTCTAGACTGACAACATCGAGATCACAATGCAGTTTCCACAGACTACACAGTCTACACCTTATTTTGGTTCCCTTATTTTCTCACACTAAAATCAGTATGAAATGAAACAAAAGCTGCTATCGTATAGACTGACCCAGATTCTGGCGAAACCAAAGTCTTGGAGAGATGCGTGTAAAAATAAAGAAATAAAAAGGAAAGAAGAGAAAAAAAGTTGTGTTGGAAGAGGAGGGATTCTATCAGCGGCTGACAGGGATCAAGTACACTTTTTGCATTAAAAAAAAAGTTTAAAAAATCCAAACAATACCACAGCCAAGCATAACACTACACCAGGAACACGGATTTGGGGGGGGGGGGGGGGAGGAAAAATGTTAAACTGGAAGGAGGGTGATGATGAGCATCGCTAGGATTGAAGAAAGCGATAGTGGGTGGTGGTAGTAGTAGTGGTGGGTAGGGGAAGGTAAACGGGTGGATGGGTGGGTGGGTACTGTGGTGGGTGGATGAGTGGGTTGAGGGAGCTACACAGCAGTCACTGATCTCAGATGCCAAGACTCCACACACTACCAGTATCCGCGCCCTACACAGCATCACGTTGCCATGGAGACAGACACACGTCCGGGATGGAGATGTATTCATATACACACTTTTAGCTCAAAATGAAGAGAGATGGAGGAGAGAAAGAACAAAAAAAGCAGACAGGATAATTAGACATCCCTCGAAATGTGCCACACGTAGCAGGCACGTTGTCAGGTAAGTTTCGTGGCAGGCCTATAGCTCTCGACGCATTGTTGCAGCTGCAAACAAAGATGAAAGAGAACACACAGGATTCCTGATTCAGCGATGTAATGAAAAACAACTACCCGAATGGAGGGACAGGAAGGGCGAGGAAGAAGAGGGTTTACGAGATGGGGGTACAAGTATAAGTGAGTGGGTTGCACAGTGGGGGAAGGAGAGTGTGACAGCCATTGATCATATTCAACCATGAACAGTTTTCAGGTGTTGGTCAAGTCACAACTTTATAGTCATCTTTTATAGTTCTATACACGTCACATCCACCCCCATTACCTTCCTATTCTTCAGGTTGCTCTGGTTACAATTCCATTTCAGTTCAGTGCCGACTGTTCTTTGTGCCCATTGCTGTGCTGTTGATGTGTGTGTGTGTTGTGTGTGTGTGTGTGTGTGTGTGTGTGTGTGTGTGTGTGTGTGTGTGTGTGTGTGTGTGTGAGAGAGAGAGAGAGAGAGAGAGAGAGAGAGAGAGAGAGAGAGAGAGAGAGAGAGAGAGAGAGAAACTCGAAACTCGAAATCTTTAATGAGGGTGAATAGATAAGCTGGAAGCTTTTTTACACTATGCCCTCAAAATGACAGTAACCAAAAGGAACAATTACGTCGATTTGACAAAATTAAACACAGCAATAAGAAAAACAAGAGAGAGAGAGAGAGAGAGAGAGAGAGAGAGAGAGAGAGAGAGAGAGAGAGAGAGAGAGAGAGAGAGAGAGAGAGAACTGGAATGAGTAAGAGACATATAAAAGGGGAAAGGAGAGTTGTCCTTATTGAGACTTTTTCTTTTTACGCTGATCGATGAGAATGAGGATGATGAAGATGATGCTTCGGATTTCCATTCCGGTCTGAGACGGAATGACAGGGCTTTACACTACGCTTACTTTCATAATATATCCTGGCGTCAGTCAGGCCCGAGAGATACAGACACCTGCAGTGTTTTTCGGGAAATTTGAGCAACACTCTCAGAGATGCATCCATTAAGGCAGATAGACTTGGTTTACAACAGTATTCTCCATTGAGTACCTATAACGTCAAACTTGATGTCGCAAACAATGCAGGCCTAACATTTGTAACATAGATCTAAAACTGTTTGTAGGTTTATGCCCGTTTCTAAAACTGTTTCTTTCATAGATTCAAGCTGCTTCCATCCTCTGTATACCAGGTCAGTGACTCAAATCGGAAATGTATAAACTGATAACACTTCTCTGACTTTGCTTCACTGTAACCCACACAAATTGGGTTTCTGAGAATGCACTAGGGGGCAATGAGGGAGTGTGTGTGTGTGTGTGTGTGTGTGTGTGTGTGTGTGTGTGTGTGTGTGTGTGTGTGTGTGTGCGTGCGCGCGCGCGACACACACGTGTGTGGTGTGTGTGTGTGTGTGTGTGTGTGTGTGTGTGTGTGTGTGTGTGTGTGTGTGTTGTGTGTTGCGTTTGCAAAGCATATGTGCATGGGGTATGTGCGCAAGCAAGCTAACAGCAATGAAGATAAAAGACTTCCATGGATTTTTTTTTTTTTTAAAGAAGAAGAAGAAAAAAAAGAAAATCTACGCCAGCACAAAACAACCAAGCTGCACCCAGAACAAACATAACATGACAATCATGCAAACAAACCTTGACATTTTTCAAGCAAACAGATAAGGGAAATGGAAGGGGAGGGGAGAGGAGAGAGGAGAGAGAGAGAGAAGAGAGAGAGAGGAGAGAGAAGGAGAGAGAGAGAGAGAGAGAGTTAGCAGGTGGGAGGGGAGAGGAAGTATTGCAGCTGGGGGGGTGGGGGGGAGGGTGGGTGGAGGGAAGGGGGAGGATAATGAATGGAGCGGGTGAGGGTTGGGAGGGGAGGAGTGAGGGTGAAGTGGGACAGATGCATGGAATAACGGCAGAGCTGGAGATAAGACTGTAAAGGACGATCATCTTGTTCAAAGAACAGCAAGAAGAAAAACGCACGTTCAGACTGTATTTTGTAGATGCTCCCACCATAGAAAGCTGAGGAGGCAGTTGGTTACGTTGCGGTGTTTAACGTCCACAACCCTAATAAAATCATAATTATATGAGATGGCGACAACCATCCTTTAGGGAATGTGACAGGGGAAGGGGAAAGGGAGGGGGAACGCCTGTTTTACACTAGAATTATATCACCAGAATGAAAACTCGTTTAGATGGGCAACGAAATTGGCTGGTTTCTCTTATCTATCTCTATATCTATCTCTTTATCTCTCTCTCTCTCTCTCTCTCTCTCTCTCTCTCTCTCTGTGTGTGTTGCTTGTGTGTGTGTATGTGTGTGTGTGTGTGTGTGTGTGTGTGTGTGTGTGTGTGTGTGTGTGTGTGTGTGTGTGTGTGTGTTCTGAATGCTGGTTGCCCACAGAATTTGAGCTCGCAATATCTGTCTGTAAAATTCGTGCTCTACCAATGAAGCATACCAGTATCAATGAATCCTTTGACTAACACTAGCCTCGAACATGGAAGGGAGAGGGTAAATGTAGGAAGCAGAAAAAAGAACTGTTCGGTATTTTAGACTTGCACAGAGCCATGGACTTAGGCTCAGCTCGTCAACAGTGAAACGCAGTTCAAAGATCCTGATAATCGTCGAAAAGTTGGCATGTAATAAAGCTGAAATATGAATTTCACACGACGGTCTCTACATACACACTCGCATGAATACAGAGACAATCATGCGCCCCACACACGACCACACATTTGACTCCTTTTCCACAAAACAAACCAGAAGCACAATTTTAAATTTCTGCCTCGGTAAAAAAAAAACGAAACAAACAAACAAACAAACAAAAACAACAAACAAACAAACAAACAACAACAACAACAACAACAAAAACCGTACATTTTTTTCCTTTCTATCCCGCGTCTCACTTTGCTAGCGCTTGGGAATTTCAAAATTTCCTCTTTTTTATCTTTGGCCAATGTATCATTCAACAATACTTAGCAAAAAAAAAAAAAAAAAATCTAACACTGACTTCAATTCATTTATTCATTATGTACACTTCAGTTTTTTTTCCCCTTTCTTTTGTGTTACACAGACATCCAACTTAGCCCTATAGAAACAAACCACTCTGTGGTTCACAGACCCCTATTCCTACTATTCAAGATACCGTATTCTTCCCATCAAATTCAAAACATAGAAATCTTCCCAGCAGCAGTCATCATCATCCCATGGGCCAAGAAAGGGCTGCCTGAGTTTCAGTACCACCTCCCATGTACAGTGTGTTCGCCCTAGAAAGGCAATCTACACTAATTACTTACTATGTGATCGATTACAGGATCCACATCTCACCTATCGAGTGTGTGAACAGGGTAGAATTTGGAAATAATTCCGTTCACGATCAAAATAAAAACAACAACAACCATAAAACAAAAACAAAAAACGAATCGGAATTCAAGATTGCGATAAATGCTTGTATCGAAAAATTGTCAAATATGGTCATACTCACCCTAGAATGAAACAAAAGTGTTTAAGCATACAAATTGAAGAAAGTTCAACTCTCTCTCTCTCTCTCTCTGTCTCTCTCTCTCTGTCTGTCTCTCTGTCTGTCTCTCTGTCTCTCTCTGTCTGTCTGTCTGTCTGTCTGTCTGTCTCTCTCTCTCTGTCTGTCTGTCTCTCTCTCTCTCTGTCTGTCTGTCTGTCTGTCTGTCTGTCTGTCTCTGTCTGTCTGTCTGTCTTTTTTTTTTTCCCCCACCACCACTCCCGCCTTGACTTCTCTTTCTTTTTTTTTCGTTTTTCTTTTTTTTTTTTCTTTTTTTTTTTTTTTTTCTTTCTTTTTTTTCTTTTTTTTTTTTAAGGCGGTCTTTTTTTTTTTTTCTTCTTCTTTTTTTTTCCCCTTTCTTTCTTGACTCACGCTCACCATGCAAAATCTGTGTGTACATTACCGATGGACAATTGTTTGATAGTTTTAGTGTGTAGGAGAATGATACAAAATGTCTGGGTTTGTTTATGTACTGATGTGTGGTGTACTGACGCTTTCATTCTGCTGTAATAACTTCATTCTAACAAATGGATACAATTAAATCAACATAAGTGTAATAAAGTATTCATAGAAATAACAGCACAAAAAAGTGTGCGGGTGCATATGTGTGTATGTGCGTGTGTGTGTGTGTGTGTGTGTGTGTGTGTGTGTGTGTGTGTGTGTGTGTGTGTGTGTGTGTGTGAGAGAGAGAGTGATGTGTGTGTTGTGTGCGCGCGTGGCGCGCGGGTGTGTGTGTGTGTGTGTGTGGGGTGTGGGCGGTGTGTGTGTTGTGTGTGTGTGTGTGTGTGTGTGTCTGTGTCTGTGTCTGGTGTGTGTGTGTGTGTGTGCGCGTGTGTGTGTTTAGAACATTTTTCTAAGTCTTGCCTCTTGTTCAAATATGATTTCCAAGGGGGTAATTGATTTCGTTTTTTTCAGTTTACTGATACACATTTTCCCCACTAACAATACCCAATTTATAAGGTCGCACTCTTCCTTTGCGGTCTGAACATCATAACAACCAAGAAGAACAATATCCCTAGATAACGTGACAGATTTGTGTATAAAATCACTGACTCTCAATTCCACATACTTCCAAAATGTATTTACGAGGGGGCAATCATAGAAAAAATGTTCCAACACATCAAGGGTATCCGGACAGTGATAACAATTTGGTGAGTTACACTTTCCCATTTTTTGCAGCAGAATATTAGTTGGGTAAAGATTATGCAAAATTTTCCATTGCAACTCTCGTAGTCGCACCTCTTTTGTGACTTTCCTGGGCATTAACCACATGTGTTTGTTAATTGTAATATTTACTTTTCTTTGCCAAAAGTTGACAGCATGTGTTGTTACTGGCGATTTGTTACTTTTTGACTCTAAGTATCTTCTTATATAATTAGGTTTTCTATGGAAGTGACCCGCTTCTGATTCGTTTACTAGACCTCTATTTGCTTCGCCTCTCTCTATCCAATCGACCCATTTCCTTGGACAAGCATTAACTAGCGCATTATACTGAAAGAGTGTAACAGCTGGATTTTGGTTAATCCTTTCTTGTACTTCTTCTACAGCAAGAAGTCTGTTTTCATTCAAGCTAACGATGTCACTTAGTGTTCTAAAGCCTGCCTTTTGCCACTGTGGGAAAAATAACATTTTGTTTTTAAACTGAATAAGATGATTATTAAAAAGACCTTGATCCAACACGTTTTCCTGTGAAACTTCATTGAGCGGAATCCTTGATTTTTTATTTAGGTATGTCAAGAAAGCTTCCAACCAAAACTTGTTCTTTATATATTCCTTTCCAATAAAGTCCTTTCTAGAGCAGTTAATTTTAAAGAGATTTTGGAAGTCTGATACTCTGCTGAAGTGCCATTTAGGCAAACATGTCCAGTTTTGTTCCTCTTTGAACAATCTTCCGATCCATTGCAAGTTAAATATCTGTTGGAGTTCTAGCATATTGACCATTTGAACTCCACCCTCTATGTAGTCTGACTCCATAGTTTTTCGTTTAACCTTTTCGAACGCCCTTTTGTTAGACGTTTTCCGTTGCCAGATAAATTTATATAGCACGGTGTTAATCTTTGTTAAAACATGAACTGGAAGACCTATTGACTGCATGATGTACACGAACTGACTTATGAGAAATGTTTTTATTATCACAATTTTCCCCTGAATGCTGAGATCCCTTTTGCTCCACTCCCTTATCGATTTATGTAGACTGTTCATTCGTGTTTGCCAATTTTCCTCGTTGTCCTGAGCCAGGTTATTTCGGCTAAAAACAATGCCTAAAATCTTAATCGTATCTACAAGCTCAAACGGGCAGTCCTGCAAGGGTTGAGCAACACCAATTCGTAGTATTTTAGTTTTTTGATTGTTCAACAGTAACCCACTAAATCTTCCAAATTGCATTATTATATCCGTTACAATTTTTAAGTCCGTTTGACCTTTAAGAAAAAAGGTAGTGTCATCTGCCATCTGTTTTATACGAATGCTTTTTGGGTTCACGTTTTGTGTACTTGGCAATTTTATTCCGGTGACTGAGCTATTTCTAACATTACAGGCCAGTATTTCTACCGCTAAAATAAAGGCCAGGGGCGAAAATGGGCACCCCTGTCGAATGCCACAGTTGACTTTAAAATACTCAGACAACCACCCTCCATGATTAATACAACTTACGTTATTTTTCATTAAAACGGACACCCAACGTATGAAATCTGGTCCAAAACCAAAAACATTGAACGTGTGCAACAAGTATGTCCTAGATATCGAGTCAAACGCTTTGGCATAGTCTAGCGCAAGTATGTATCCAGCTCTGCCTGTTACATTTAAGTAATTTATAACGTCGTCTATAGTTCTCAACACTGTGGCAATATTTCTGCCTTTCATGTATCCTACCTGGTCTTCACTAATCAGCTTGTGTAAAACTGTTCCCATTCTAAGTGCTAAAACTTTGGCTAATAACTTGTAATCTGAGTTTGTAAGAGTTATTGGGCGCCAATTACTGAGGTGCTCCCTGTCTAAATCCTTACCTTTATGTATCAGTGTAATGACTCCAAGGTTTTGGGTGTATGATAAACTCCCATTGGTGAACGATTCGTTGAAGGATTTAATAATAACACGTTTTATTCTGGTCCAAAAGAACTTTAGAAGTACAATACTGATCCCATCGCTTCCAGGAGCTGAGCCGTTCTTCATCTCTCTCAGAGCCTCTGTGGCTTCAGCTTCTGTGATGAGCCCTTCGCATGACTCGGATTCGTCATTGTTTAGCTTCGGGAGGTTTTCGTTTTCAATAAAGACTTCGCATGCCTCAGCGATTTCATTAACCTGCGTAGTTTGATTATACAGATTTTCGTAAAATAACTCTTGTTCACTCAGAATGTCTTTCTGATGATGCACTACATCCCCAGTGTCTTTACACAATCGTGTCATGATCTTTCTGTCTGTCTGTCTGTCTGTCGTCTGTCTGTCTGCTTCTCTCTCTCTCTTCTTCTCTTCTGTCTGTCTGTCTGTCTGTCTGTCTGTCTGTCTGTCTCTCTCTCTCTCTCTCTCTCTCTCTCTCTCTCTCTCTCTCTCTCTCTCTCTCTACTCTATTGATCTTTTTCTTCCTCTTCTTTTCCTCCCTGCCAGTCAGTTCCTTTCTCTGACCAGTCTGTGCTCACTAGTCTGTGCTCACTAGTCTGTGCTAACTAGTCTGTGCTCACTAGTCCGCTGTTTCCGTCAAAGTAACAAGCAATCTTTTTTTGTTTGTTTTCTAAGAGCACAAATCATTACTCTAAAAGAAAAAGAAAAGAAACCGACTAATGAAGAGAAAGCACCCGGTAAAGATGAGGTTTTCAATGCGAGTTTAAAGTGCACACACATACACAGTCACAACATTTTCTTTCTTTCTTTTTTCCCCCCAGGGGCGCATGAGAATGAACAAACCACGTCTGCATACAAAAGCGACATAAACGAACAAAACAAAAAGATAGACGCAAACCCATGCAATCTCCAGTTCATCTTCTTATTTCGTTTACAACCTACTTAATCTTCGATGTCAGCATGATAAATGTTGTCTTTCTGGACTGGGGATCAGAAAGGAAATCCATTCTAATTATGTACTACTTTCTCTATTTCTTTCCTGTTTTTTTTTTTTTTTTTTCTTTATTCTGGCACGCTTTAAACAGAAACCTTTTCTGACCGATAGAAAATGTTCACAGAATATTCACACAATCCGAAACAGGAGCTTTAGAGGTCACCAGTAGACTGTGAAAATGCTAGACACTTTATGCAGCAATCAGAAGACATCGCTATTTCTGGTACAAAGGAGGGACGTGGATTTAGTCGTATAGTAGTAGCAGTATCTATTTTAGTTTTGATGGAGAATATGATCTTGTTTGGATGGAAGATGAAGCGGATTGTATACACAGAAAGAACCAGAGCCAGACACTAAGTTGTTAAAACACTTTTTCCCCTCTCTCTCTCTCTGTCTCTTTCATCCATATATATATATATATATATATATATATATATATATATATTTGTGTTAAGCGACGCGATTAAACAAATTCTGTCAATATTGTCGCGATGGGTAATGCAAAACAGCAAATCACCTCTGCTACTAACAAGGTCACAGACACCCTCCCCCCCCCCCCCCCCCCCACTTTCCCCTCCACCCCTTTCTTCCCCTATTCACAAGCTCAGTTCCGCCTGTTGGCTGTCGCTATCTCGTTAGGAGCAGCCTGTCGGAACAGTCACCCTTCAGCGAGATGGTGAGACAGGATGTCCCATTTGCCTGAGACTCACACTAAAGACGAGTTGTTTCCAGACTGGGATCTGTATTAAAGTCATCACAATCATGAGGGGACGGATGACCACTACACAGCTTTCCGATCACACATGGTCCGGTGAGGTTGACGATCAATGGATTTTCGCGCATGAGTAGGTCTGTAACAAATGTTGCAGCCAGGCGAACTGTGTGAAATGAAGCATTGTTCAAGGCCATCCCACTACTTTTCAGCATCGGGTAACTGCTCCACGGTTTGGAGGAGTCAACAGTCAGTTTCAAAATTATTCATCTTTAAGACTATGAACCGAGGTTCTGTGTGTGAACGCACGCATAACATCTTGCACACACGTAAAATCCTATCACCAACTTTCGGAAGAGAAGGCCAGTTTAGCTTGTTTATGGATGACATGTTACACATAGCATGCACCCTGCGTGAGAAATGGAAAGCATGAAGGAAGTAAGGAAACTGAGTGAACGATGTTGAATGATATTGACTGGATGACACGGGAAACGACTGAATGAAGCGCCAGCTGGTAGCTCTTCAGTCGGCACTACCCAGGTAGGCAGCCCGTTGTGTAAACATGTGTGGATGTTAAAGCGCTTAGTCTCTAGCCGAGGATAGGCGCTATACAAGTATAAATAACGATATTAATAATAGTAATAATAATAATAATAACAATGAGAAGAAGAAGAAGAAGAAGAAATGTTTACGAATAAATATGCTAGACAAATGAACTAATTCAATTGATGCTGCTTAAAGCTCAGTCGACCAAACAGCCCACATGAATTGACACTTGAATGGGTAATGTACAAGCTCAGAAGCTCTACTTTGTGTTCATCTTATTGACTGGACCTAAAACTTTTCACATTTTTGATGAAGTATTGATAACATAAGATACCATGGGACTCTGAAACAAAAACAAAAGTTACATCTAGAGGAACATCTTTGAATCTCAAAGGACTCTGCTGTGCAAAGGTGATGCCCCAATGTCGCAAGAATTAGTAAATGCATAATTAGTAATACTTACAACAGTAAATACACCTCTCGTAACACTTTGTGAATCACCGATAAAAAAACAAAATTAGCTCAGTACCCCCCCATACTGATAGATCCCCTGCTTGATACTTTGTCTGCTTGCCTGTCGCATGCTTGCATGCATGCATGCGTGGTGTGTGTGTGTGTGTGTGTGTGTGTGTGTGTGTGTGTGTGTGTGTGGTGAGGTGAGAGAGAGAGAGAGAGAGAGAGAGAGAGAGAGAGAATGCATGTGTGTATCCGTGCGTGCGTGTGCGTGTGTGTATGCGTGCGTGTGGTGCGTGCGTGCGTGTGTGTGCGTGCGTGCGTGCGTGTGTGTGTGTGTGTGTGTGTGTGTGTGTGTGTGTGTGTGTGTGTGTGTGTGTGTGTGTGTGTGTGGTCTTAAGTGGTGGTTTTATAAAAGGTTTCCTTTCATGACCCTTTCTCGCTCCTGGAACAAGAGCTCCTTTTCATCAAACATTATGTTTAAACAGATTAATGCCATCACGTGTTCCTTTGGCATGTTGGCACATTTCCAATTTTTTTTTTCAACATTGGCCTTGATCTTCAACAGAAAAAAGTTCTTGTGCGGAGAGGGAGAAGGGTATCTGAGGAAAATCTTTCAGCGGTACGTTTCTGGGGGTATCAAGAAGAGGAGAATATTAAGCAGCAGTAGTATTGAGCAGGGGTGAATATCTAGCAGGGGAAATGCTGATCAGGGGGAACTGTGACGGTACAAAGTGTCCGCAGAAACAAAGTGTCCGCATGCGGACACTTTGTTCCCTGCGGACACTTTGTACCGTGAAATGACATTCAAAGTGTCCGCAGAAATCCTGGGGACACTTTGTTCCGCGAGGTGACATATAACTTACAAAAGCGGAACAAAGTGTCCGCAGCTGTTTCAGCCTTAGTGTGAGTGGGTGAAAGTGCACGTACACTCCTATGCGCGTGCATGCGTGCGTGTGCGTGTGTGTGTATGTGTGTGTGTGTGTGTGTGTGTGTGTGTGCGTCCGTGCGTGCGTGCGTGCTTGCGTGCGTGCGTGCGTGGTGCGTGCGTGCGTGCGTGCGTGCGGTGTGTGTGTGTCTGTGTGTGTGTTGTGTGTGTGCGTGTGTGTGTGTGTGTGTGTGTGTGTGTGTGTGTGTGTGTGTGTGTGTGTGTGTGCGTGCGCGCGCGCGCGCGCACGTGAGCGTAATCTAAACTTTGTGCGCTGTTGCACAAAAAAGTAGTCAACAAATTTCAAACTTTTTTTAAAAATTAAGATGCACACACACACACACACACACACACACACACACACACACACACACACACACACACACACACACACACACACGAACGCAGGCATGCACGCGCATGGGAGTGTACGTGCACATTCACCCACTCACACTGAGGCTGAACCGGCTGCGGACATTTTGTTCCGCTTTTGTAAGTTATATGTCACCTCGCGGAACAAAGTGTCTAGACGCCCGTTTCTAACCTTCGTTATAAAT
>CM065716.1:96382195-96384695 GCA_033310375.1 Conus canariensis
CCCGTCGTTGAACCTGAGGGTGAACCTTGACTCGTCTGTGAAGAGTACTGTTGCCCATTCAGC
Organism: Conus canariensis; assembly: GCA_033310375.1. Lineage (NCBI taxonomy): Eukaryota > Metazoa > Mollusca > Gastropoda > Neogastropoda > Conidae > Conus > Conus canariensis. Next base: position 96,382,259 of record CM065716.1, read on the forward strand.
TCTTGTCCACCTTCTATGACATGCTGCCCAGGCCCGACGATGAGCTCGATGCGCTGGGGTCAGTATTGATCTCACTGCTGGGGACCTTGACCTCAAGTTGGCGTCGTGGAGCCGGTTCCGAACTGTCTGGGTACTGACGTTGACGTTGCTGGCTTGTCGTAGCTGGTCTCGGAGTACTGTGGCACTGGCTGAACGGTCTCTCAGACAAGCGATAACAATGAACCGATCCTGCTGTCTGGAGGTGCTTCTCGTCCGTCCACGTCCCTGCTGTTCTTCAACACTTCCAGTGTTAAGCCAACGGTCTCTGAGCCTCAGAATGACTGGGTGACTCACTCCAAGCCGTCGACCAATCTCCCTCAACCCAATACCTTCTTGGTACCATGCTATCGCTCTTCCTCTGTCGGTGTTGCTTAGTCGTTGTCTCGCAGGCATGGTTAAATCTTCCTAAATTTCGCGACTTTTTATACCCGTCAAATGTGCTAACTGATTGCAATTCTGCTCAGAAAAGACATTGCTTTCACGTGCATCACATTTTTTTTTCTTGCTGTGTCTGTGTCAAAATCTGGGAGCGACACAAGTTCGACAAATTTCTCGGGATTTTTTTGCCTCAGATGCGACGCGGTAGATAACTGCTGACCGACTTGAACATAACAAAAATGCACGAGGAGTAGTATTTGAGAACCGGGTAAGCTTATCCAGCAGAGTTTATTCAATTATCAATATTAATTGGTTTATCAGAGCTTTTTAAAAATTGCATACAAAAATTAGGGGTGGTACTTCAATTGTTTTTAGTAGTATATATGTGACTGAAGCTGGACACAGGACCTGGGGAACAGAAAACGATAAGGCTTTATCTGCTTCAAAGCCCAAGACCTTCAACAATCAAAATACAAATCAAAATCAGATAGCTCAGAGACTAAACCAATCACTTGGATGACTCTTGAATTGCATTCCAATAGGAAGGAACAGGAGAAATGGATTCTTGGATCTTTCGGCCTTGTCTCCGACTGACAAGACTCACAGAAAGACGCATTGTAATCCTCAGCTCAGAACAAGCACTGCTATCTCCAACAGTTGTTGGACAATTTGACACAAAGATTTCAAAGGCTGCTTAATGACAAGATAAGCGATAAGACATACTCAAGAGATGTATTATTGGGTTTTGTTTTGTTTTGTTTTTTGGGGGGGAGGGGGGGGGGTTCTTTATTTGTTAGCAGACTGTACTTGACAGGTCCGTGATTTTTCAACAACAACTTTTCAACCTTCTGGAGATAACTTTGAAGAAACAGCTAAAACTCTTTGCTGTAATGGACGTTCTATTTTCATTTAAAACACTTCACACCCACATCATTACAATCATCACAACGGGACGTTAATTTGCTTTCTTCGTAACTCGTGTGTTTGACACTTCAGTCAGGCTTGACACAATAACAGACTGCCCGAGGACACTGGCGCCATTATCACAGGCAGATGGGGTGACTGAGAGTTTCCGGTTGAAAATGATTGTCTTTTGCGTCTCATTTGAATTCGATGAGGTCAGCAAGCAACAAAGACTGGATGTGTAGTTGATTCTGTGTAACTACCCAGGAAGACATGCTATGGAGTTATACCCATACCCAAAACGTCACTTTCGGTATTCTGTCAGTTTTCGGTTGAGAAAACTTATACGGTACATAACATCTAGACATTCATCCAACACACACACACCACACACACACACACACACACCACACACACACACCACACCACACACACACACCCACCACACACACACAACACACACACACACACACACCACACACACACACAAAACACACACATCACACACACACACACACACACAACACACCACCACACACACACACAACACACACACATCACACACACACATCGCACACACACACACAGCACACACACACACACACCACACACACACACACACACACACACACCACACACACACACACACACACACACACACATCACAGCACACACACACACCACACACACACACACACACACACACACACACAACACACACACACACACACACACACACAACACACACATAACACACACCACACACACACACACCATAATCACACACACACAACACACACACACACACACACACACACACACACACACACACACACACACACACACACACACACACACACACACACACACACACACACACACACCACACACACACACACACACACACACACACAACCACTCACACACACAAACACACACATACACACACACACACACACACCACACACACACACACACACACACACACACACACACACACACACACACACACACACACACACACACACACACACACACACACACACACAACACCCACACCATACACACAACACACCAACACACCACACACCACCCCACACACACACACAACACACAC
>CM065716.1:96394695-96397195 GCA_033310375.1 Conus canariensis
GTCTGGGTACTGGTATGGACCACAGTGTGTCTGGGTACTGGTGTGGACCACAGTGTGTCTGGGTACTGGTGTGGACCACAGTGTGTCTGGGTACTGGTGTGGACCACAGTGTGTCTGGGTACTGGTTGGACCACAGTGTGTCTGGGTACTGGTATGGACCACAGTGTGTCTGGGCACTGGTATGGACCACAGTGTGTCTGGGTACTGGTATGGACCACAGTGTGTCTGGGTACTGGTATGGACCACAGTGTGTCTGGGTACTGGTATGGACCACAGTGTGTCTGGGTACTGGTATGGACCACAGTGTGTCTGGGTACTGGTATGGACCACAGTGTGTCTGGGTACTGGTATGGACCACAGTGTGTCTGGGTACTGGTATGGACCACAGTGTGTCTGGGTATGGTATGGAAGTGCAGGAATGAGCGCGGGAATACCACCACTAACAGCATGGATGATGAGGCCTCAACCCCTAACCCCACCCCTCCCTCCGTACCAGCATATTGGGTTCTCTTGTAGACAACACACAGACTCAATCAACAGTAATACCCTCTCACTCACAACCAATATATACCAAACGCTTGTAATATGGACCCAGAACAGATTAAAGTTGTATGTCAATTCTATCCGTCAACATACATGTAACGATGGTGATGTGTATGCCGTGTCAATCCTTCATTATACATACAATGACAGACATGTAATCCTGGACGATATAATTCGAGCTGCTTCCATCCTTCTTATATAAAACACATTCACGTGAACCCAGAGAACTATGTACATTGGTACCAAATCGATCCTTTTCATAGATTATGTCTCACTGTGGCCCCAAGGCTTGGCGTCCTGAGAAAGCACCATGTGGATGTGGAGGAGAGACTGAAATACATGCCCCTCTTTCGTCTTTACCGCAATTGGATATTGGGTAATTTGTCTGAGTGCAAGAGGAGGGTCAGTGTTAGTCTCCCCGCCCCCTTCCACACCAGAGGTCTGCTGGGAAGATGACAGATGCAGATAAGAGTCACTCCAATTGCGGGTGCAGTTTGGCTTTTGACACACGCACATACGCACGCGCGCATGTGCACACACACATACACACACATACACACACACACAGGCGTGCGTGCGCGCACGCACAACACACACACGCGCGCGCAAGCGCACTCATGTACACCCGCACGGACGAACACACACACACACACACACACACACACACACACACACACACACACACACACACACACGCACGCACGCACGCACGCACGCACGCACGCACGCACGCACGCACACACACGCACACACACGTCAGATAATAATAATCTTCGTTTGCTGGTGATAATTTTTTTCCAAGAGAATAAGCAAACAAATGCTTTTGTCATCTGGCCCTTTCCAGCGATGAGAGAGAGAGAGAGAGAGAGAGAGAGAGAGAGAGAGAGAGAGAGAGAGAGAGGACAGAGAGACAGAGAGACAGAGAGAGAGAGAGAGAGAGGAGGAGAGAGAGAGGGAGAGGTATGTAGATCTCGTATGTGTTTTGTCAAGTATCAAATGGCACTATGTCACTGTATAAACCTCTGAAATATGCGCTGTCATGTGTATATACGATGATAGAAAACACCTGTATATAAGTCCTTAATATGCATGGTCATGTGGTGTACAGAATTGATAGTCACTATTGTGTACTCATCCATTATGCAACACCATATCTAAGATGACAGTACAGAACAGTATATAACTCTTCAACGTGCATCATTAGGTAGAATTTGGCAGTAGTTAACAGTATGTACTTATCTAATATGCATCGCCCTCTGAAAAAAAGGCAGAAGTCACAAGTGTGTACCTCCTCTATATGCAACTTTACGTTTAAGATGGCAGTTGTCTGCAGTGAGCACTTGTCAAATATGTATTGTCATGTGTAAGATGTCAGTAGTTATCACAACGTATCTCCCAAACATGCATCGTCATTTGTAAGAAGACAGTAGTCATCAGGTTATACGTCTCTATTGTGTATGGGTACAATGGGAGTAATCACTGGTACTTTACTTACTTACTTAGTCCTCTTCGTTCCGATCGGAACACAGGGCCCGCACTGCAGATCTCCATCTCGCTCTGTCTTGGGCTGTTCTCTTGGCTTCACCCCAGGTCATGTTGGTGAACTTGAGTTCTGCCTGTAGAGTTCTTCTCCAGGTGGTGACTGGTCGTCCCCTCTTCCGCTTCCCCTGTGGGTTCCAGTCCAAGGCGTGGCGTGGGATGTGGGCCTGTCCTCTACGCAGGGTGTGTCCAACCCAACCCCACTTCCTCATCTGGATGCTCTTGTTGATGGGGTCTTGCTTCGTCCGGCGCATGAGCTCCTCGTTGAAGATTCGCTCCGGCCATCTGATGCGCAGGATCTGGCGAAGACAGGTGTTGATGAAGACTTGCAACTTGCTGTCCAGGCTCTTTGTACGTCTCCAAGTCTCCGAACCGTACAATAACACGAACTTGACGTTGGTGTTGAACAGCCTTAGCT
>CM065716.1:96407195-96412833 GCA_033310375.1 Conus canariensis
TTACACGTGACAATGCATGTTTGGAAGATACACAGCGTTTTCTATTGCCATCTTACATATGACGATGCCTAATTGGAAGGTACGCGCTGTGAACTACAGCCATCTTGCACATGATATTGGGGAGTAAATAGCTGTGACTACTGCCTCCATACACATACAAACGATGCACGATAGGGAGAAATGGAACAGTAACATCTGTCACCATATATACTCATGATGATGCTTTCGGAGAGGTACGTACTACTGTCTCCCACCAATTTACATAAGGCGATGCACATAGGAGAGACAGACTTCTGACCACTGTCACTGTACACATGACGATGCATTAGGGAGAGGTATATACTGGTGACAACTGTCATCTTACGCATAACGACGTATTGAGGGAAGAACATGCCGACACCTAACAGACACAGCCATAGGCAATGCACGCACGAAGACTTCAGCATCGATAGTTCCTGACATTGTGCATCACTTAAAGACATGAGTGCACACTACATGCCCTCGGCAGTGCAAGAAGGAAGGGAGGATGGGCTTATAGAGCCGTTCTGCCGTACGATACTAAGTGGGCCAATCCTGGCAAATTAGGATGCCAACTGCCAGTGCTCTTGCTATCAGCAGCAGCTTAATTACCGGTTACTGGGACGCATGCCCGGTCGGGTTGCCACAGGCTCTCGCGGTCATGGGAACAAAGTGGAACATTCTGGCACTTTCTGTTTTAATGACCAAACTCACCCCCCTCTCTCTATCTCTCTCTCTCTCTCTCTCTCTCTCTCTCTCTCTCTCTCTCTCTCTCTCTCAGTTTTATATTGCTGCTAATTTATAGCTCCTTTGCTGAACATAGACAAGAAGAAAACAAGCAAGTGACGTTTGCCAGTTCCTTACCCTTGGAAATAAAATTACCATCATCATCAGCCACCCTCTCTCTCTCTCTCTCTCTCTCTCTCTCTCACACACACACACACACACACACACACACACACACACACACACACGCACATACACACACACACACACACACACACACACACACGCACGCACGCACGCACGCACGCACGCACCACACACACACACACACACACACACACACACACACAACACACACATACACACACACACACACACACACACACACACACACACACACATACACACACACACACACACACACACACACACACACACGTGTGTGTGTGTGTGTGTGTGTGTGTGTGTGTGTGTGTGTGTGTGTGTGTGTGTGTGTTTGTGTGTGTGTGTGTGAGTGTTAAAAGACAAAATACGCTGGCAGCTCGAGTAGCTGTTATCTGCGCTTCCTATCCTCCCAGCAGATCTGGTCATAACAGGATCAATATTGACCCTCCTCTTGCACCCAGACAAATTACCCAGTGGGCTACCAGCGGTAAAGGCAGAGCGATGGAAAGAGAGCTGAGTATTCCAGTCAATGCTTAAGTCTTTATCCCCCATCTCCCCGCTTCCCCCTCTCCCTATGTTGTCACCTGTCGATTTCTCAGGAAGCCAAGCTGTTGAGTTACAGTCAGAGAGAGAAGGATTGAAGTGGCATCAGTTTATACATTTTTGGTTTACATCACTGGCTCTGTGTGCTAAAGATAGAAGCAGCTTGAATCTGTGGTAGAAACGGGCATAAATCCATAAACAGTTTTCTGTCTTCATTACAAATGTTAGGCCTGTATTGGTTTGTGACATTAAGTGTTGACGTCATATTTACCCTATAGAGGGTATTGCTATTGGTCGAAACTTTCTCTCTGTCTGTCTGTCTGTCTGTCTGTCTGCAATACAACCTGAAAATTTCAAGTGGCGAAGAGGGGGAGGAGTCTCATTTTGCAGCCTTTGTGGTTTGATTTCCACATTACTCATTCTGGCACTTTCAGACTTCCAAACGCCCGAATTCATCATAATGCACCGACATTCTTTGAAGAACAATTGTTTTGATTGTATTGAAAATGCTCATTGGAAATAATGACCTTCTAAATGCAATGTTCAACAGTACCTGTTCCGATCCTATATACAAAGGACATCACCAGTTAAACACCCTGCTGGTGACATAGCGACTCAGTCACATTGCTGGCATGAGTGAGCATCTCACTTCAGGAGGTTCCACCATGTCCATCCAGTGACAGCCCCCATCACCTTGCCAGCATGAATCCATGACACAAACTCACCACGGGCTCAGACTTAGAGAGAGGACATCGAATCTGGAAGCAGGGCATGAAGAGTCACAGAAATCATGACCCTTTTGTGGCAGTCAGTGAGGATGTAGGGTTGGGGGTAGATAGGGGTGATACAGAAGTTAAGTTGGGTCACAGACTTACTGACTGGACTGTGCTCTGTGTTTCCTTAAATAATCTACTACATCGCCAATCAAGTCATACAGACACTTGCAAGGGTTGTTCAGGAAATCTGAGTGACACTTTCAGAGACATATACATAGAATTGATGGGACTCGATTATGTGTTTTCAGTCTTCCCGTTTCAGCCCATTGCACATTCAGGCGGCAGAGGAAAAAACATGAAAATCGCATGAATAGATGTTTTCAATGGGATTCAAACCATGACCTTTATGCTCACTACCAGTGACGCTAAACGCTGAACCACAGCGACCAAATTTGATTTTTAAAAAAATTGGGGACTTCAGACATTTTGTAGGGCGGACAAATATCTAGAAGTGATGAAATTGTCAGTCTTTCAATCAACAAATCTGACACAAAAATATAAAAGACGCTTTAGGTACAAGTAAATTACAACAGCATGTGTTATTTTGAGCAGGAATGAAAGCAGCGCTTGTTGTGATTTTATTGCTGTTTAAAATTCTGTAAAGAAAAAAAAGAGGAAAAGAAGGTACGGAGGAAGAGGGAGAAGGAGAGGGTGTACTACAGTGGTTTCAAATATTGTGTTCTAGTGCGATAGATTTCACATTCTGGCTTAAGATTTACTTTGAAATGTTCTCATACCCATCACTTCAACTATATTTTCATTAAATCGGTGAGACATTATAACGAGACTTGTTGTAGCAAAGTTTCCTTGTTTTAAAAAGTCTGGTAGACTGATTTACACAAGAAAACATTACTGTGTAAAAAACTGACTTTCATGAAGTGAGAGCACTGATATCCCGCCCCCCCCCCCCCCCCCCCCCCCCTTCACACCTCACTACACCGGTGTTCGGCTGAACTCTTGGTGCCGCTTATTAGTGTTCTAAACGTTTCTTTACCCCTGGTAAGGAAGGTACATTGGCGTTCTTCCTGTTATCCCTCTGGCCTGCAGCTGAGATTTAACAAGCACAAGTGAAATAAGAAGCGCAAACATGCCCAAGCACGTTCACACCACACGCACACACACGCGCATGCGCGCGCACGCACGCACGCATGCGCGCGCGCCGCGCACACACACACACACACAGTGCTCACTTGTGCACATTCCAAACATTTCATGATTAAATTTAATTAATCTATTGTGACATACTTGTCACTATCTATACAGATTATTTCCTGTTTTGACGTGCTATATTCACTGCCTGCTTCAATTTTCACTCGGTGATTTCATCAAAATGAGGGAAACAGAGAAGGAGAAAGCCCCTTCAGTGACTGAGTGAGGTCAGTTTATTGGTAAATTAAGCTATGGTTGTACTGACACGTAACAAAATGTTGATATACTGGTCAACATGCTTTTGTTTTTCAAAAACAAAAAAAAATGGAAAGAATAAACAAAGATTTGTAGGGGGGAACAGGACAACGTGAACTCGTCAAAATACTCACTGCTTCTGTTGGAATCTCTCTGTTTCTGCCTGTCTGTTCATTTGCCTGTCTGTCTGTCTGTCTGTCTGTCTGTCTGTGTGTCTGTCTGTCTGTCTGTCTGTCTATCTCTCTCAGTCTGTCTGTCTGTCTCTCTCATGTTATCAACACAGCAATAGTGTGTCAGGTCGCAAAGAAGTATCAGCCCTGAGTATGGCAATTAAAGTGTAAAAAAGTCATCGTAGCAAGAGGAACGGGGAGAAGAGGAGATTAATGGTGAAAGCAGTAAAGATGATGGGGATTGCATATACAGAACTGCAAAAAGTAATGATAAAAATAATGATTTCATCACCACCCTAAACTGTTCATGATTAAAGTATAATCAACGGCTGGCTCACCCTCCTTCTCTCACTCCATCACACACATACCCACCCTTGTATTCCCTCCTCTCAAACAAACCTCCCTTTCCTCGCCCTCCTCTCTCTCTCTCTCTCTCTCTCTCTCTCTCTCTCTCTCTCTCCTTGGGGTAATTGTTTTTATTATATCGCTGAATAGGAAATCCTGTGTGCTCTCTCCCATTCTTTGCAGCTGAAGCAATGCTCAAAGAGCAGTAGGCCTGCCACAAGACTGCCTGTCAGCATGCTTGCCATTTGCTGCGCATTTCATCGGTAGTCTATTTATGTCTGATTATCCCCTCTGGGCTTTTTTTTTTATCTTTAACCTCTTTTATTTTGAGCAAACGTGCATTGTGTACCTTTTTCCATCCGAATGAGTCGCCATGGCAAACGTGATCTGGCGGGCACAGAGGCCAATTGGGGGTGTGAGTCCCATACCCGAGATCATCATTTCCCTGAGCTCCTCCAACCCACCTCCCAGCCCCCCACCCCCCCCCATTCACCTCTTTTCCCCTCAGCTGCTAACCCAAAAACCCCCATAGCTTCCAATGTTTCCCCAAAATTCCTCGCACCGTTCCGGTTTTTCCCCTCCCTTTTTCCATCCGGGGCCCCCGGTTTGGGTTTCTTTCTTAAATTTTTTTTTTTTCCAAAAAACCTGCAAAATTTTTTCCGCATTTTGTTTTGGTTTTTGGGCCAAAAAAGTTTTGTTAAATTTTTTCCCAGGGTTAAAGGCTATTTGAAGTTTTTAAAAAACCCCTCAATTTTGTGGGGCTTCAGTTTTCCAAAGGGACCAGGTGGGGTTGTGAGGGGAAAGGGGGGGGGGGGGGGGGCCTTTATTTAGATGTTCATTTTCAAAAACCAGAAGCCACCCCTGCTGAGCTTTTTGATGTTCTTTTACCAAAAAAAACAAACCCCAAAAAGGCTGCATGACAAGCTTTTAATTTTGAAAGTCCTGATCAAAACATATAGCCAAGACACTTTGGGGGAAGGCCTTTACTTTAGATGTTTTTATCACAAACCATACAGCCCCCAAAAAGCTATTAACAGGACTGTTGTTTTAGAGTGTGGCCAAAAACCCAGTCTTTTTTTTTTCCCTTTTTTTTCTTTTTTCTTCTTCTTGTTCTTTTCTTTTCTTTTCTTTTCTTCTTCTTCTTCTTCTTCTTCTTCTCAAATACCCGTTGTCATACTTTACAATTATGAAAAGAACGGGCTTCAATGAAATCCTGGCAATGTGGGAAAAAAAAAAGAGACTGGCTATCGGGTGTTTTGTACCCAAGCTTAAAGCCTTGAATGGGGACAATTTTCAATATTTGTGGGCAGGGGTTTTCCCTTTACGAGGGTTCGGGAAAACGAAATCGTTGCGAGTCATGTGACATGGTTTTGCGCTGGAAAGCCAGTTTTGGGGGCTTTTTTGGCAGAAGGGCGGAGTTCAGATTAAAACACCTCCACGCGCTAAACGGGGGTTTATCTTTTAGACCTTGAGTCTTGAGGCTGCAACATT
>CM065716.1:96412933-96417933 GCA_033310375.1 Conus canariensis
AAATGGGAGGAACACATTCAAAACAGTGACAGGTATGCTTTTTATAGAACATTTAAGTCGTCTAGAAATTGTGAAGCATATCTTTTGCTTGATGTTGACAGACACTTAAAGAATTATATGACAAAGATGAGATTTGGAATAGCTGATATATGTACACATAAGTATCGGTATACTAATGCTGATGAAGGTGCTAGGATGTGCCCACTGTGTAAGAATGCCACGGAAGATGAGCAGCATTTTTTGTTGTGTTGTCCTGCCTTCCAAGATTTGCGAAATGATTTTATCCCCCCTAAATATCTCAGAAACCCATGTCTGTTTAATGTCGTACTGCTCATGGCAAATCGAAATGAAATAACACTGAAGAATGTTTGCATATATTTGTACAAAGCATTTAAAAGACGCACTGTATTACTCAGTTAAAGTGGTATTGGATAATGCGATTAGGATAGATCAATGCTCATCTGTCATGTTATGTTATATAATTAACTATTCATTGTTTAATTGAAAAGTGTATTATCAAGATATTGTACCCCCTTCAGAATGGGCTATGGCCTACACTGAATAAACTTCCGCTTCCGCTTCCGCTTCCGCTTCCGCTTCCGCTTCCGCTTCTCTCTCTCTCCCTCTCTCTCTCTCTCTCTCTGATTTTTATTTCATGAATTACGTAGATGCTGAATAATTTTATTGGACGTGTTTTTCAGTGCTGAAAATGATTGTTTTTCTCCCTCTGTTTTGATTAGAATTACCGGCGTGTCCATGTTTGTTGTGTTTGAATGGAGGCCTTTTACCTGTTAATAAAGAAAGGGTAGGGGTGAATAGTAGGAAATGAAAGTTGAGATTACAGATGTGCTCTATTGAAGCTATTCACACAACGGTAAAAAAAAAAGAAAACATCAATATTACTATTATGAAACTTTTTCTGGGTAGAATCAATTAGATCATTTCCTGAGGAAATTGTTGATTGCCAAATTGAATGTACACGTGAAATGTCAACGTTTGTTCCTCTCTCTCTCTCTCTCTCTCTCTCTCTCTCTCTCTCTCTCTCTCTCTATATATATATATATATATATATGTATATATATATATTATATATATATGTGTGTATGTATATATGTGTGTATATATATGTGTGTGTATATGTGTCTGTACCTGTCTGTCTGTCTGTTTCTCTCTGTCTCTTTCTCTCCCTCTCTTTCTCTCTGAACTGCTGATTACATGCTAGTATGCCTACGTCTCTGTCTGCCTGCCCGTTTGTCTGGCTGGCTGGCTCTCCCCCCCCCCCCCCCCCCCCGCCGCTCTTCTCTCTCTCTCTCTCTCTCTCTCTCTCTCTCTCTCTCTCTTCTCTCTCTCTTTCTCCCATAGAATAATATAATGCTGATTATCTGTAGATGTACATCGTTTGTAATGGTGAAAATGCTTTCTTGTTGTTGTTGTTTGTTTGTTGTTTTTTTTTTTTTTTTTTTTTTTTTTTTTTCTTCTCACGTTTTTAATCAAACAATATAGAGATTACAAATACGTCATATGTACATTGGCATCATTTCTGTAAGTTCTATAAACAGTTTTTTTTTTAACTCCCCTGATATATATCATACACATTTGACATACATTTTTTACATTACAGCAAGAGCATACGGATAATATATCAATACATTAAAAAAAAGTATGTTGCTTCAAATGTACATTCAAAAACATGTCAATTCAAATATCATGAGAATTTCATAAAAACAAAAAAAACAAAAAACAAACAAAAAAAAACAACAACAAACAAACAAACAAACAAAAAAAACTTGAGAAATGGATACTGGGATTACGGAGATGCGTGTTAGATTGAGATTTTGTTGTTGTTATCGATTTTTTAAAAAGTATTTGTGTAAAAAATCATCGGCATGTAATTGTACCATTCAGCATCAAACCTGTTTTGATCATTGTTGACTTTAGCATTATAGAGTTCGATTTTGAATCTGCTGCTCAGCTGGCTCTGAAAAACTGAAGCATTTGGCCTACGTCTTTCGATCTTACACTTGTAAATATAAGATTTAGCAACCATAATAATAAAGTCAAAAATTGTCTCTGTTTGCATATGTTTGTCGACTCCAAAGATAACAACATCGCGTGTTATTTTAATGGTAAACGAGTTTCGGCATTTTTCGTTAAATAAATTTTCAACCTCTTTCCAAAAAGTTTGAACGTAATTGCACATCCATAAAAAGTGTTGGATTGAATCTCTCTCTTCATTGCAAAATGTGCAGTTCGTCGTGTTTGTCAGGCCCATGGCGTTTAAAACAATATTTGTGCCAATAATTCTGTGAATAATTCTAATTTGAAGCCATTTCAATTTTACATCTTTAATTTTGTGGACGTGGGTAAATACCTTATTCCAAGAAACTTCAGAATTAAGTTTTTGTAGCCATTGAGAGCAACAGTTTGGCTTACGCTCATCTTGAGTAAAAATTTCATAGTATCGTTTAGCTCCTTTTGCTTCTTTCATAATAATATTAAAAGCCCTCGGCATGTTCTGAATTGTGTTTGCATTGTTATTATCAGGTTTTATTCCAGTTTTCTTTATGAACTCTTTCATTGAGGAAATCCATCCACAGTATGAGACAAAATTTATAGTATAATCATCATTGGTCATGAATTCTTCAAAGTTCATGAATTGTCCATTTTCCTTCAGAAAATGTTTTATTGCATACTTTCCTTTCTCAATTAATTTCTTTTGTTTAATTATCTCATTTCCTGTTTTTACCTTGTCGTTATAAAAAACAGGTTCAGCTAGAAGTTCATTTAATGTTTGTGGTGTCACGCAAAGACAAAATTCCCTTTAGGCTATAAAGGTGTGTCTCCAAAACAAATTAGAGCTCATGTATCCTGTACCAAATGCTGGTCCATAATTTTCAATTTTTTCGCTGAATGGATATATTTTCATAACAATGCTCTTCCATTTGTGATTTGTGATTTTAAGTTTTTTTATCCATAAAAGTTTCAAAGCATTAATATATTTTTTGATGTCAGGTATATTTAAGCCACCTTGTTTTATAGTTTTAATTGTTGTTTTCCTGCTTATTCTATCTTGTTTACTATTCCACACAAAGTTAAAACACATCTTTTGAAGTTTTTGAATTAAGTGGTCAGGTGGGTTGGGTAACAAAATCCAGAGGTGTATGAGCTTAGACAGAATGAGTGACTTGAGAACAGCAACTCTTCCGACTGGTGTTATACTTCTTTGAGACCAAATTTTGAATAATATTTTAACTTCCGAAAATTTATCTTCATAATTCATGTTATCACATTCTTTCAAGTCTTGAGTAAACCAAACACCGAGTATTTTGAATTGAGAAGGGTTCCATATGATTTTTAGATGAGGACAATATTTTTTCTTGGAGTTTTTATGACATCCTAGCCATATTGCTTGCGTTTTTTCGCTGTTCATGAGGAGTCCTGAAACTCTTCCAAACGTGGTAAGGATATCAATAGACTGTTCAAAAGAACTTTTGTCACCACTGTTTACTAATTGAGTGTCATCAGCAAACTGGGATATTTTGTGTTCTACATCGTTTATTTTTATACCTTTTATCTTCTTTTCTTCCTTTATCATTATGGCTAAAATTTCTGCGCATATAATGAATAAGTAAGGAGATATAGGGTCTCCCTGTCTGCATCCTCTTTCTACTTTAAACCACTGAGCAGCCTGGCCATTTACAATAACAGCTGATTTGATATCCTTATAGAATGTTTCTATCCAGTGACATATACTTTCACCAAACCCGAAAGCCCTTAGAACGTTCAACATAAAATCCCAATCGAGTGAGTCGAAGGCTTTTTCAAAGTCTATACAGAGCAACAGTCCAGGAAGGTTTTTCGCATTTAAATAATTAATCAAATCATAAATTAATCTAATGTTGTCGCCCATAAATCTATTAGCCATGAAACCTGTTTGATCCTCACTGATGAGAGATGGTAAAACATTTCTTATTCTTTTTGAAATACATGAGGAAGCTATTTTGTATATTACATTTAGGAGGGAAATAGGACGCCAATTTTTTATATATTCTTTGGGTTTATCACCTTTTGGTATGCAAATAATTAGTCCCTGCTTCTGTGTTGTTGAAAATTCTCCGTCTTTGTATGATTCATTTACAGATCTTACAACCAGTGGGCCCAGTGTTTTCCAAAAGAATTTAAAGAATTCGGCGCCGAAGCCGTCTGTACCTGGGCTTTTACCATGCTTCATATTTTTTAAAGCTTCGCTTGCTTCCTCTATAGTGATTTCTCCTTCCAATATTTTTTTCTCATCTTCAGATAACTGTGGGATATTTTTAACAAGTTTTCTTATTTCACACTTTTCAGTTATCTTTTTCTTGTATAAATTTTCGTAAAATGTTTTAACCTCCTTCAAAATATCTTTTTGTTCGTTTATTATTTCATCATCTTTAGTCACTAGTTTAGTCATTTGTTTACTAATATAGTTTCTCTTTTCAAGGTTGCAAAAGTATTTTGATATTTTTTCACCATCTGCAATCCATCTCGCTTTTGATCTTAATAATACACCTTCCATTTTTTGTTCCCTGATTGCTCTTAGTTCTTGGTTTTTTTCTTCAATTATTCTTATTTCAATTTCTGTTTTATTCTCAAGATTTTCAAGACTTTCAATGCGTTTTAAAATCTTGTTCTCTTTTTCTGTTGCTGTTTTCTTTTTCATTGTGGCGTAAGCTATTGATTTCCCTCGAATTTTCATCAACAGAAAATCCAAAAAAATTTTATCTGAAATCTTGAATCTGAGTCCAGATTTTATTAACTCAGACAATACTGACTGATCTTGTATCGCTGATTGATCAACTGCGTATTCTTTTATAACATCCAGAATTAACTTATTAATTTCGTCTACATATTGCTTATCCTTTAAAAGAGATACATTAAATTTCCAGAATCCTTTGAATTTTTCACTTTTACCAAATTTTAAGCATAATGTAACCATCGAATGGTCAGATCGATAACCTGGT
>CM065716.1:96422933-96437933 GCA_033310375.1 Conus canariensis
ATACAACATACATCAGTCTAAAGATATAAATAATAGTATAAAGCTTCACGCCACACATCTGTTTTCAATTCTCTGATGATCGTAAATGTCAATCATCATTTGTCAATCTTCCCCATCCGACCCATCCCCAGTCCCAACCCCACCCCCCGCAAAAGAGCACGCACAAGAACAGAATCGTACCTGTCACCCAGCTACGCCATCCCCTTGGAAAGCACATTGTCAACATCCATGTCAATCTCCAGCTTCACTGTCTTTCCGTTCTTCAGTTTGGTGATAATTTTGCCGTTGGATGACCAGGCGGCCATTGTGGCAGAATGGTCGTTTGCTTTTTTTAGGAGTTTATAGTTAATTT
This sequence comes from Conus canariensis, assembly GCA_033310375.1. Lineage (NCBI taxonomy): Eukaryota > Metazoa > Mollusca > Gastropoda > Neogastropoda > Conidae > Conus > Conus canariensis. The sequence goes on from CM065716.1 coordinate 96,423,286, forward strand.
GGGTTAGGTCCTCGCCCACTGAAGTTCCTGATTGTTTCAGTTTTTTTTCTGTTTGTGAGAACGAGTCCTCTTTGCCTGCGAGAGTAGAAGCGCACAATAATGGGGCGTGGTCTACCACCCCCCTGTGGCATCCTCCCTGATCGATGGGCAGTCTCCACGTCACTCTTGGAGATAGGGACACCCAATTTTTGAGAGAAGATGTCCACACACCTTGACACACAGCTCTCCACCGTCTCGTCTGGAGTTTCCCGGACACCGTATACTCGGAGGTTCCACTGGCGTCCGTGCTGCTCCTGGTCGTTGAGAGCCCGTCGCAGTCCGGTAGTCTCCCTGGTTTGCTGCGCCAGCTGACCCTGCAGATCGGCCTTTTCCCCTCGTAGCTTGCTGACCTCGGCCTTCAGGTTGTCCTTCTCATTTTGCAGTTCAAACACTGTCCCCTCCAGTTTTCCAGTCTTGTTGTCAAAGTCGCAGCCAGCCTCTCCATTTCTCCCCTAAGTTGCTGTATGTCTTCTTTTGTCGCCAAGGTGACTAAATCTTCCTTTGTTGCAAGTTTGCTGATGGTTGCCTGCATTTCGTGGAGTGTTTCCTGCATGGCCATATTGTCCTCCGCTTCCTGCCTCTGTTTCTTGCTGTCTTGTTTCACTCTGTCAGATTCCGGACTATCACACACGTCACTTGCCGACGATGTTGATGATGGTTTTCGTTTGCCGGTCGTTCTGTTCGCAAAGTATTTGGATATTGTACTGGTCATAATACAGAGAGTTTTGAACCTAACATTGTATACGACAGTTATTCCAGATAAGGCACACTGTCACTGTCACAGAAGGGAATCCAAGTGGTAATCGTATCCAGCAGAACGTATCCAACATAAACACAAACACAGTGCTCCCTCACTGCTTACTCAATACATAATCCACAGCGCATACAGAAAACATATCATATTGACTTTTTGTATAAAAAAGAAGACATTTGTTCAGATGCGCGTACACAAAAGACACTGTCGCTCTCTGCTCACATTTTCGAAGTTGAATCAGGTCATAGGTCACCCGTGTATTACGACACGTTGAATTCTCTGTTTATAATAAATTCACAATACACTCGGATTTTTTTTATATACGTTTCAAAAACAAAGTCCAGCTCCTCAATCATGAAGTACAATAGCTTCCGTGTTGTACAATGATGGACAACTTCGGAAAAAAAAGAAGGTAGAGCTGCATGACAGAGCAATTTCGCCACACGTCCGACCTGTTCGGTGAGCAACGGTCAAGTCCGTTGTTGTTTGTTTATATGGAAGGGAATTGCCAGCGAGATAATTGAAGCTGTGTTGTGATGGGAGCTTGGGGGGGGGGGGGGGGGGGGGAGAGGCTGCACGTATCAGCGTCATGAAAGATGTTATTTGTAAAATGGACACCGTCATCTTCCGAAGGAATTCTGGATTTTTCAATTGTGATATGTGATGCCTGTCACAATAGTGTCCCCCGCCCCGTGCCTGCCCCCCCCCCTCTCTTTCTCTCTCTCTCTCTCTCTCTCTCTCTCTGTCGCTCTCTCTCTCCTGCCTTTTTTGTTTTTTGTTTTTGTTTTGTCCCAATTAAAAATAGCATGGGGGGGGGGGGGGGGGGGGGGGGGAGGGAGGGAAGGAAAAACGATTATTCGTTTGCTCGTGCACCCTGTGACACGCGCACAGAGTAAAATTAAAATGACACAATTTTGAAAAACTCACAGTGGTCGGTTTTTCGCTGCCCCAGACCGCCAGGCACTCTCCACACAGTTTTAGCTGTGAAGTGTGTTCAGATCCATTAGTAATGACGGTGTAAATCACGGTGACCATGCTAACTCCCCCCTCTCCCCGCGCCACCCCCCCCCTTTTTTTTTTTTTTTTTAAGTGCCCCCTTGCCTCTTGGATACCTGCGTGAGTGCTTGACGCGCACGCATGTTTCAATTCATTTATAATGCGACACGAGGTCTTACATTTTATCTTTGTGCATGCCCCCTTTGCTCGTTTGCGGTGGTCAAGCAAATATCATCTTATGTGTTTTTTGTTTGTTTGTTTTTGTATTATGATTGTAGTGATAATGGTTTTTTGCTTTTTCATTTTGATATTGTTTTCCATGTGTTCATGGTGTATGTGTTTTTTTGTTCAAAACCATTATAAATTCTTTAGTTTGACCGGGTTGGATGGATTCATTTTATGCTGTCAGCTGTATATGAGTTTGTTGACCTCTTTTGGGTTTGATGTATTTACACATGTATGTTATTGTCTTCTCCAAAGTTATTTCGTAAACAGAAATGGACAGTAGTGTGTCTATTCTCTCAATTAACTGTCAGGGCCTCAATAGTTTGAAGAAGAGACGTGATGTCTTCCATTATCTAAGGTGTAAAAAATATTCTGTGTACTTCTTGCAAGACACTCATTTTGAAAAAAAGATGGAACAGTATATCCAGTCTGAGTGGGGCTATAAGGCGTATTTCTCAAGTTACTCTTCCAACGCAAGAGGAGTCGCAATTCTGTTTAATAATAACTTTGAATTTAAGGTTAAGCAAATTGTTAAGGATGATTCTGGAAACTTTCTCATGATACGTGCAGAGATACATAGGAATGATTACCTTTTAGTTAATATATATGGGCCAAATAGGGATGATGCAGAATTTTACAATTGTCTCAAACAAAAAATTGTTGGGCTTAGTATAGAAAATGTTATAATAGGTGGGGATTTTAATCTGGTCCTTGACCCTTCTAGAGATTATCATAATTACAAACATATAAATAATCCTCACGCAAAACAGGCTGTTGAAAACATGGTCGAAAATCTAGACCTGAATGATATTTGGCGGGAACTAAACCCAGAGTGTCGCCGTTTTACGTGGAGGAGGACTAATCCTTTTCAACAGGCCAGGCTAGATTTCTTTTTGATATCAGACACAGTTGTTTCTTATACTGATGAAGTAGACATTGAATCCGGTTATAGAACAGATCACTCCGCTGTGTTATTAAAGCTAAAATTTAATGAAGGCATAAAGCGCAATACTTTTTGGAAACTTAACTCGTCTCTGTTGAAAGATAAGTCATATGTAGATGAAATCAATACTTTGATTGAAAACGTTAAAGAAGAATACGCTATAAAATACAGAAAATATTAATGAAACAGACGACAAATTACAATTCTCAATTTCTGATGATTTATTTCTCGATTTCCTGTTAATGAAAATAAGGTCAAAAACAATTGCTTATGCTACTGCGAACAAAAGAAAGAGTAATGAAGAGGAAAAACAATTAGAACAAGACATTATTAAGTTAGAAAAAAAAGAAATGAAAACTGAAGATGATATCAGAGTCATTAACGAGAAAAAAGAACGACTGTCGGATATCAGAGGAAAACGAATAGAAGGAGATTTGTTAAGATCACGCGCTAGATGGATAGCAGATGGAGAGAAAGTTAGTAGTTATTTTTGTAATCTCGAAAAAACGGCATTACATCAGTAAAAACATGGCTAGAATAATTGATAAACAAGATAATGTTCTAACAAATCAAGAAGACAAACTGAAAGAAGTATATAGTTTCTATAAAACATTATACACAGAAAATATTGTAGAAAATTGTGATATAAAAGATTTGGTGAACGACATCCCCCATTTAAATGAAACAGAAGCAGCGGACTTAGAAGGTCTTATTACATTGGAGGAAGCGACATATGTCTTAAAGACAATGAAAAATAATAAAAGCCCCGGTTCCGATGGTTTCACTACTGAATTCTTTAAAGTCTTTTGGAAACAGATTGGTGTATTTGTCGTTAGAGCTTTAAATGCAAGTTTCAAGAAAGGAGAACTGTCATGTGTACAAAGAGAGGGAATCATTACATGTATACCAAAAGGTGATAAATCCAGAAAGTACATAAAAAAACTGGAGACCTATTTCTCTGTTAAATGTCGTTTATAAGATAGGATCCTCTTGCATTGCCAACAGAATAAAATCTGTGTTGCCTAAAATCATAAATGAAGATCAGACCGGATTTATTAGAAATAGATATATCGGCGACAATATAAGATTGATATTTGACACTATATCTTATTTAGATGAAAATGGTCTGCCTGGTCTGTTGTTAAACATAGACTTTGAAAAAGCCTTTGATTCGATAAATTGGGAATTTATGACGAAAGTCCTAAAAGCATTTGGTTTCCAAAAAGATATTTGTAGATGGATAAGCGTATTCTACAAAAATATCAAGTCTTGTGTTATTGTGAACGGACAGGTTTCACATTGGTTCGATATTAAAAAAGGATGTCGACAAGGAGACCCAATTTCACCATATCTCTTCGTAATCTGTGTCGAAATATTAGCCATTATGGTAAGGGAAAATCGAGATATTCGGGGAATAAGAATGAATGAAACTGAATTTAAAATATCTCAATATGCTGATGACACCGAGTTTTTACTCGCAGGGGATAAGAAATCCTTTGAAACTTGTATTGAAGTTCTTTTAAAATTCGATGGTGTCTCAGGTCTTCACATGAATTTGAGTAAAACGAGTGCAGTTTGGCTTGGAAGTGTAAAAAAACAGTCAAAACCACTACATGGACCACTTAGAAATTGTATGGAATCCACAAAAATTTAGAATACTTGGTATATGGTTCACAAACGACTTGAAAGATTGCATAGAAATAAACTACGCAGAAAGACTAGCAGACGTAAATCATTTGTTCAAAATATGGGTAAAACGCCAAATTACGCCCCTAGGTAGAATAGCAATTTTGAAATCCATCATCCTTTCAAAGCTGACTCATCTTTGGCTGTTTCTGCCAAACCCACCGGATGTTTTCTTTCAAACATGCCAGAAAATATGTTACAAGTTTGTGTGGAATAAAAAACCAGAAAAAATCAGTCGAAAAACAGTGCATAAAAGCATACGGAATGGAGGTATTGTCTTCCTGATGTAAAAACCTTCGTCACATCCTTAAAACTATCCTGGATCCGTAGGACTGAGAGATCAAACCACAAATGGAAATGTATTCTTCTCAGTAATTTTCCTCATTGGCCTCATATGAGTAAACACGGTCCAGAGATTGTCTCAAAATTTACCAAATATAATCCGTTCTGGGTAGACGTCCTTGAAGCTTACAAACTTTTTTATTACAAATGTCTGCCAAAAAATTCCGCTGAACTACTTGCTGAACCAGTTTGCTTCAACAAACGTATTCAAGTTGGGAAAGACACATTGTGTCTAAAATGCTTCAAAACAAAAGTATCTATTATCTCGCACATTTTTTTGATGATAATGGTCAGTTTCTTTCCCACGGACAATTTAAGGAAAAATATGATGTCAACATTGATTTTCTAACTTATACAGGGTATAAGTTAGCAATAATTGAATTCATAAAAGGATTTGACATTACCATCGAAAACAACAAATGTATTACTTCTCCATTATGTTATAAGATATTGTTTGCCACTTATAAAGGTTCAAAGACTTATTATGATATACTGATTGATAATCAGTTGAGAGCTCCGTGCTGCGATAAGTGGGACATCAAACTTTCACAAGCTCATGACTGGAATTCATGCTTTTTTTTATGCACATAAGATTACAGATGTAAAACTCAAGTGGTTTCAGTTGAGAATAATTCACAGGTGCTTAGGTACAAATGTTATTTTGAAAGAAATCGGAGTTACTGATAATGATAAATGCAGTTTTTGCGGACTATTTAAAGATTCTATTGACCATATGTTTTGGAAATGTACTCATGTTAAATGTTTTTGGAGTAGGTTAATTGATTTAGTAAAAGAGAAATGCACTCACGCACAAAATATACGCCTAACAGAGTCTCTCATACTTTTAGGTTTCGACCTAACAATCGCAATTGATTACTGTTTTTACTTCATTATTCTTCTAGCAAAACATTACCTATTATAAGTGTAAGTTAGAAGGCAGTCTTCCACATGTAGCAGTTTTCTTGAAAATGTTGACGTATAGATATAGAATTGAAAAATATAACTCATACTTAGTTAGATAAGATAATGTTACTTATAGCCCAGCCGACCGCAAAGGGCCACATAGGGCTGTCACCACGTTTTAAATCAACTCACAAGTCATTCATTCACACAATTCTTTAAAATACATCGAAAAACCATCCAAAAGTTTGTTAAAAATCTTTCCACTGTAAAACTCAGATCCGATGAAAAATGTTAATCTCTTTCAAGAACTCAAAGATGGCATCAGGTGGGACATCTCTGAACAAGGTTTTCATGGAATCGCCGTAAAATGTTTGTGTCTCACATCGTGCAAGTCCCAACACTCTAAAAGAATATGTTTCATTGTGAGCGGCACATGACATGGAATGCACCACGGAGCTTCTTCACTCTTTAAAAGGTACGAATGGGTAAAATACGAATGGCCGGTGTGCAGCCGGCACAGAACTGTTTCTTCTTTACGACCACCAGACGCAGATGGGAGGAACTCCTTAAGGTTTGGACGGATCTGAAAGAGTTTGTTATCCGTCTGTGTATTCCAATCCTCCTGCCAGAGGTCTCCCACATAATCGTTAATTTTGGGTTTCAGATCTGAGCAGGGGATATATATGTTGGACAATTTCTCTCTTGTGGCATTCTTGGCTAAACGATCAACCATTTCGTTCCCTCCAATGCCAACATGACCAGGAATCCAAGCCAAAATAATGTTGTAACCATCCGCTTTCAACTTGGTCAAAAGTTCAAAAAAGTGTAAAAGTTCTGGGTGCTGAAGGTTGCGGCCAGCTATGGCCTCCAACGCTGACAGTGAATCTGACAGAACCAGAAAGTCCCTCTTCTTAGATTGTGAGATTATCTTCAATGCCAGAACCAGAGCAGTAAGTTCAGCGGAATAGACAGAAGCATCTCATACTTAACCATGAACCACATGGATTTTTATGCCAGATGGCTTGCTTATGAAGCTTTGATTTCTAATACCTAGCTGCTTTAGTTACCGTCTCTGGAACATGTCTTTTCAGCATTAATATATAAACGAGTATGATGCATAATATAACAACAGTTACTAGACTAATCGTATTATCTTTTTCCTTTTCTTTATCTTTTGCTGAGGATATCATGTGTGGCCCTTGTATGCTGCTGAAATATTTCTGTACAGTGGTACTCAAGAAATAATGTACTTATGATAATAACATATATCATCTTCACTTGCTGTGACCCAACCCATTCTGTCTTCCTGTTTCTTTGCTTGTCTGTTCGTCTGTCTGTCTATTTGTCTGCCTTTCCTTTATTATCTGTGTATGCATGCTGATTTATCTTGCTATGTAAATACATTTTTTTTTCTTTTTTCATCAAACGCATGTATACATCTATTATGGGTAGTAATATTAGAACAATATGATTAATACAGGTTTATGTATACTTCTTATAGCATTGTCAATAAGTAACCATGTTCCTTTACTCTTTTTCTTTTTTACATAGACAATGCTATACTGAAACACACACACACTCCCCCCCCCCTCTCTCTCTCTCTCTCTGTCTATCTCTTTTTTTTCTTTTTTTTTTTTTTCTTTTTTTTCATGTGTGTGGTTTGGCTCTTTGTGTATGTTAGTTTGTTTGTTTGTTTTTCTTGCTTTATACCTAACTTTTAGTTATGAATGTTGCTGTTTATTTCTTTTTGCTGTTTTCTTCGTATATGTATGTAGTTTTTTTTTTTTTCTCTTTGTATGTGGAATAACAATAAAAACAAATAAAAATGTAAAAAAAAAAAAAAAAGTTTCTCCACTCATAACTGAGGGTTATAAAGTTTTTGCGTGCCCTGTATACTTGTTTAGGTTCCATGCTCCATTCTGAGGACCAGTACCAAGAGTACTCCCCCGTTGGAGCAACTGGATAATCCATCATCGGCGTTTGGCATTTGCCTGTTTTGGTATCCCTTGGAGAGCTATATTGAGACGAAAATGAAAATATTTTCGTTGTCGTCGTCGTCGTCGTCATCGTCTTCCTCCTCCTCCTCCTCTTCCTCCTCCTCCTCCTCCTCTTCTTCTGAACTACCCCTCCCCAATCTCCCTGCTCCCGCCCGTTTCTTCTTGATTGGTAGATAAGTTGGTTATTGTTTGTGATCCTGTTCTATTGAAACAATATTTCTTCAGTCTGTAGGTGGGGAGTTGGATACCGTATAAAGAAGACGGAGGGTGGGGGGGGGGGGGTGAGATATGTCCATTTGCACACTGCACATACATCTGTGAATCTGTGCTTTTGTTTGTATGAGTGTGTTTGCACTAGTGTAGTGTGCAGTGGGAATGACGAGTAAGAATTCCGACTGTTTTATCTGCCAGTGGAGGACATTACCAGTTTGGGTGCATGGACAATATAAATGGCTAAATGTAATTAGAAAGGACTTCCTTCTCCACCTCTAGCCCTGGAAGACAGCATTATATTGTATGTTGAAGATTCCAGAGCAGAGCAAGGAGCTTAATCAGAGATGAGGATATTTAAACTTCGTCTGTGTTTCTCATGGCTGCCTCTTTTCTCTGTAGGACCACTTGATTCGCCGAATGTTCTAAGTTCCTTGTGATTGGCACCTGATAAGACAGTCATTCACCTGTGGTTGGAGTGGGAGATGGTAGCTGATCTCGTCTGTCCATGTAGTCTTTCAGATGAGATGATATTTTTTGTTTTACGTCTAGGGGGGTGTTCTTTCTCAGGTGAATCTGCTGGGACCACGCCATGGCAAACACCATGACGGATAAGACGGCTTTGGTGATTAGATTGTTTATCTCTGTACATTCCTGGGTGTGCGTGCGTCAGTTCTGTAGGTGTGTGAGGGGGCGTTTGGATGTATAGCATACTTGTGTCATTGTGAAAGTGGTCTTTTACAAGAGCGTAAGATTGTGTATGTGGGTGTGAACGAATAAGGTGCTTGTTTGCTTGTTGTCTTGTTTGTTGTTGTTATTGTTGTTGTAAATGATGTTTCTGTAGACTGTAAGTCCATAGAGATATATTCATGTACACACTGCCTTCATATGCCTGCACACGTGTTTGTGTATATGGAAGTGAGCATACACGTGATTATGCCTGCACACACACACACACACACACACACACACACACACACACACACACACACACACACACACACACACACACACACACACACCATGCGTGTGACTCAAAGTCAAACAAACCATAGTCACTCCGCGTTTTTGTTCACGAATCTAAAACAAACTTTTTAGCCATCATACCCAACAGATCCAGTTTCTGTTTCATCAAAGACATGTCACTGTGTGTCGACTGGCCATATATGTTACGCCACATCTGCAAACCCATGATTCCACAAGCGCAGGAGTTACAGTTAAGGAAATAACCGTTAAGTTTCCTTGACTGTATTGAAGATTAAAAAGGCGGTTCCGGTATTGATTACATGCTAATTGGTATTCGTTCATTTTACCAGTGGCTGATGATGTGCAGATATGCCAGGCACAGGGTATGTAGGCAGGCTTGAAACACCTTTTTGGGGGATGTCTCCTTGTTTGTTCTATGTGCTCTGTGTTGTCATTTCTGCTAAGAGATTGAATGTCTAGGCAGCATTCGTTTGGAGTTATGGGCATGTCTTTATTTCATCATGGGAGCACGAGTTATCCTACATGACCTTTAAATAAAGAAATAAACAGTTTAATGAATCAAATACAGTCAGACAGCCATGTTAATATGCTTTCCTAGTATTTGTCCAGCGAACGGACAAGCCATACAAAACGTCGGACAGTCAACCAGCACCTTTACTTTCTCATTCTGGGTGGGCACCATAAATCTTTTGACATCTCGTTGTCCATTTGACTGGGTTGTCGTTCTAGCGATAGTGGTGTAGGTGAGATACGGGTTTTCTTCTTTCCGCAGATTTCCTATGATTGCTATCTCCGTCGAGCATATCAGCGGGATGTCACTGTCATTTTATGTTCCATGATTTGTTGGCTCATCAGCTTTGCCCTGACTTCTAGTGCATGTCATTGTTGCATATATTTCATGGCAGCAACAGCAGTTGCTGCTGTAGCTTTAGAAGTCTTAGCAGCGTGATATTGCTAGCCGCTGCCACTAATACTAGAGCTAGTTTACAGCAGCATCAGCAGCAGAAGTGTAGCTTTAGAAGAACTGATAGTCGTGGTAGCAGCAGCAGCAGTGGTAGTGAAAATAGTAGAAGTAGTATCAGAGGCAGCAGCAAAGGTAGTTGTGAGTTGAGGTGGTAGTAATTATTATCAGCAGCAGAAATAGCCGAGTGGTAGAATCTGGAGCACCTATAGTAGTAGTAGTAGTAGTAGTAGTAGTAGTATAGTAGTAGTAGTAGTAACAGCAGCACAGTTGTGTGGTCATAGTAGTAGTAGTAGTAGTTAGCAATAGTAGTAGTAGTAGTAGTGGTGGTGGTGGTGGTGGGCGGCGCGGTGGCGGTGGTGGTGGTGGTGGTGGTTAGTAGTAGTAGTAGTAGTAGTATAGTAGTAGTAGTAGTAGTAGTAGCAGCAGCAGCAGCAACAGCAGTAGCAGTAGCTGTGGTAGGGCACAGTGGAGAATTTAATCTTGTTCCCATTGGCTCACTCTCCATTGTAAGGATCCATGCCAGCAGCACATCTGTCAGACCAACAGGAGAATTCAACGATTTGGCATGTGCCTGCCGCTTTATCCCTTGGCAAACTGTACCAAGAGGAAAAGGAAGCTATCCTCCTGCTCCTCTTCCTCCTCCTCCTCCACCTCCTCCTCCTCTCCTCCTCCTCCTCCTCCTTGTTCTTGTTCTTCTTCGTTTTCTTCTTCGTCTTCCGCTTCCCCTTTCCGGATCTGTTCTTCTTCCTCCTTCTTTGCTCCTCCTTCTCCATCTCTTCTTCTTTGTCTTCTGTTTCTGATCTTCTTTACTCTTCTTCTCCTTCTTCTTCCCCTTCCCCTCTCTTTTCTTCTTCTCTCCACCTCTCTTCATCTTCATCTTCTGTTTGTTCTCTCTATCATTTCCCCTTAATTCTCCTCCTCCACGTCCTTTTTCTTCCTTCCACCCCCTTCAATCCCCCCCCCCCCCCCCATCCGTTTGTTTCTTCTTGGTTGGCTGATAGGTTAGTGGTTGCTTGTGACCTTGTTTTATTGAGGCAATATTTCTTCAATCTGTGTGTGAGCTGTGTGGATGGTGTGGTGGAGGGCGGATGGGGGGGGGGGGGGGGGAGAGTATACATTTGCTCACTCTGCATTCATGTGATTTAGTTTGTGTGAGTGAGTTTGCACCAGTGTGTTGGTATGAGTGTCGCACATGTAGAGGGTAATGGGGAATATTGAAAGTGAAAGTGCTAAATACTTCATCTACCGATCAGAGAATTTCTGGCGCATAGAAACAGATTATGACTAAACAGAATTAGAAAGGATTTCCTTTTTTGGCATGTAGCCATGAAAGACAACATTAATCTTCTTTTTTTTTATTTAAAGATTACATGGAAAGACGTTTAACCAGAGACCACAATACTCAAATGTCGGACCACCTGATTCGCCGAATCAAAAAAAAAATCCCTTACGATTGGCGCCTGATAGGACCGTCAATCAGCTGCTGGGTAGGGGATAGGTGGGTGGTGTGAGAGATGGCAGATGATTACGTCTGTCGTTGAGGTCTCTCAGATAAGATGATACTTTATGTCACGGGGTTGTTTTTTTTCCTGGTTGGTATACTAGTATGAGGAGTAGGACGGGCGTGATGATTACATTGCATCTATCTGTTCTTTGGCGTACATGCCTCAAGTTTGTATGCGTGTGAGGGAGAGAGTGGGTGCATGGCAAACTTGAGTCCGTGTGAAGGTGTTCTTCTACAGGAAGATTGTGTAAGTGGATGTGCGCAGCCGTGGTTGTCAGAGTAGGGGATGTTTGTTTGTATTTCCTGATGACTTGTGTTTGCATTAACTGTATTTCTACATAGATCCATGCACAAACTGCCGTCACACGAGTGCGTTTACAAGCGTATGCATGTGTTGGGGACACACATATAGGTATGTGTGTATGCACACATATACATACGCAAACACAGACACACACAGATGCGAGCGCGCTTGTACACACACACACACACACACACACACACCACACACACGCGCGCGCGCGCGCGCGCGCGCGCGCTCGCACACACACACAAACACACACACAAACACACACACACACACACACACACACACACACACCACACACACACACACGCACGCACACACACACAACACACACACAACACGCACGCACACACACACACACACACACACACACACAAACACACACACAACACGCACGCGCACACACACACACACACACACACGCACACGCACACACTATAGTAGAAGCAAAGACCATGTTAAGCCTGGCAATCACGCTGGGTGAATGTGCAGACCAATCAGTGGCTACCTCTCGTCAGTCAGATCCTCATCTCGTTTCCTTCTTGCTTGCTTTCTTTGTTTACTTTACGCATTCATTTGAGTAATAATTTCATTCATTTGAGTATATAATTTCATGCGCATAGTGGCCTCATATCATGGCAGTTCCGCAGTTATGGACTAATCCACACACGCAGTGATGCCTCTTGGATGGATACATAAGTAACATCTCTTCTTCCTCTTCCACCTCCTTCTTCCTTCCCGCTTTCCTTCTATTCTTGTTGCTCTTCGTCTCTCTCACCACCTTTTCCTTCATGTGCTTTGTTCCTTTCTGTCGCTCTCTTTCTGAACACTCGCCGCCATTTCCTTCATGAGCTCTGTTCTCCTGTCGCCTCTTCCTAACACGTGGCAATCCACCATGGAAAGTCGAAGTCGTCTTTGGTCACTGAGAACTGGAGTAAAAAAAAAAAGTCAGATGACGTCAAAGACCAAAGTTGAGATGTCATGATACACACAGTTTGCCCGCGTTGTAGGTTGGCTGGGAGAGAGAGAGAGATTTTGGTGTATATATATATATATATATATACATATATATATATATATACGAAGTCATTATTATAATGACCGAAGAATTGTTAGCCTGCACTTGTTTTCTCCCACTACTTAATTGTTCAGCATATATATATATATATATATAGCTGAACAATTAAGTAGTGGGGGAAAACAAGTGCAGGCTAACAATTCTTCAGTCATTATAGTAATGACTTGGCAAAGATTTGAACTTTTAGAAAAGAAAAGAAAAAAAATTGAAGATGAAGAAAATGGGGGGAATATATTATAAATATGAGAAACCCTTCACTAGCCGCCTGAGGGAACCATCGCAATCCCTCTCGAAGGCACATCTATTTGTATTGCCTGCTCCTAGGCCTTTCGTCCGCTGGATCGGACTCATCAGGGAGACACGGCTGATTGTGTCTGTGCTCTTGGTGTCAAATAGAGACGCACCACAGTCCATAATTCTGTGGTGTTCTCACCACCAAGGGTTCAAAAGAGAATGCAACGGCGCCCCCGAAGCAGCCAGCAAGGGTAGCAAATGGAACAAAACGAAAGTGTGGAGAGGAAAAAAGTTGCTGAAAGACTAAAAGCATTATGCACACAGTATAAGATGTAGGGGACAATCTTTGAGCTTATGCTTGAGGATCCATTCAAGGATACAAGGGAGATCAAAAGATGTGGAACAGTCTGAGTGGTCAGCTCTGCTGTTCAGTAACCCAAGCATTGTAAGTGGCTAAGAATTGTACAGAACAACCTTTACTTGGATCTCCTAAGAGATGCAATCTCCCACTGATTGACCAAACAATATAATGCTGAACAATTAAGTAGTGGGGGAAAACAAGTGCAGGCTAACAATTCTTCAGTCATTATAGTAATGACTTGGCAAAGATTTGAACTTTTAGAAAAGAAAAGAAAAAATTGAAGATGAAGAAAATGGGGGGAATATATTATAAATATGAGAACCCTTCACTAGCCGCCTGAGGGAACCATCGCAATCCCTCTATATATATATATCAGATTTCACAAGCGAAAATTGGCTGTCATGGCAAATTGATGCATACAAAGCACTATCATTTTTTACACACGTTTATGAAAACAGTTAGTATGCTGGTATTCTAGGCCGGATACAACACCGTGTTACTTCATCTGAATCGTGACCATGAATTTTTCAGTCATTTTCACCTCTACATCGTACAGTGCACGAACATGTTCTCGAAAGCTTGCGACCCATTTCCCTCTCTCACATTGATAAATGCATTATTTGACGAATAGATTGAACATCCTCGTCATTCTAACGACGCAGCTCCGGAGCTAGCCGGTTGATAGAAAGCAGTTTAGAATCTTGAAAATTCTAGAAACCACTTGACTAGTGCCTCAACAGCAGATCTCCATCTGTCTGTATTCTTTTAGAATTTTCATAAAGTTTTCCCAAGATCGGCCCACGCTCTTCATTTGCTCTTCACAGGATCTCCACCATGATTTTTTTTTTCATCGGCCAGCCTGTTGCTTGCCCTGGTGATTCCAGTTGTAGGCGTTGCGTGGGATGCTGCCAGCGGCTTTCTGCAACGTGTAGCCAGACACGCCATCTCCATATCATTGTCGTCATCTGCAGAACGATGGGCTCCTAACGACTTCTCTGCCAGAAGGGATAAATTTTTGTTGTTCTTCTTCTTCTCACTTCTTTGGCTGGAATAGCTCAGTTGGTAGAGCGCCAGACTCGTAATCTTGGTGATCCTGGGGTTGCGGGTTCGAATCTCCG
>CM065716.1:96445433-96450433 GCA_033310375.1 Conus canariensis
AAAAAATAAATAAAATAAAAGAAGACAAAATCAACTGAAATTGAATGAAATAGAATAAGATGAAATAAAACAGAAGGATGGTAAGAGCGGGACAAACAAGTTGGCTTTCACATGTTCCTCGAACATGGAGTATGGCTGCCTTAATGGCGGGATTTAAAAAAAAAACGGTCACACACACACAAGACTCCACTCCCTTTGTTGGGTAGATGGGATTAATACTTGCCTGTCCATATAGGGAGGGTCCGCGGGAGTATCAGCCTGCGTACGCAGAAGAGAAGAAGAAGAAAAGAAGAAGAAGAAGAAGAAGAAGAAGGCTTTTACATGGAAGTGAATCTTTGCATTTGGACAGAAATGTTCAAGCATAATACGAAAATGTGGCACGTGTATGAAGGTTACGTGCGTATGTTTCACATTGCCTGGATCTCTCTCTCTCTCTCTCTCTCTCTCTCTCTCTCTCTCTCTCTCTCTCTCTCTCTCTCTAATTTAATTGGAATCATCGTATTTCTAAAATGAATATTTAATTCTAAGGATCTAAGGACAAAAACACAAACGTAAGCTCCATATTTTTTCTTCTCCTTTTTTAAAATTAAAAATATCGATCGGATGGGAAATTATTGTCTGGAGAGGAAGGCAATAACGTTTGGAAGTGGATATGTGCTTGGATATTTGATCTTATTCCTTTTTTCTTCTCCTCTTTTTTCATCGCATATTTCTGTCATTGTTCAGGGAAAGTTAGCATCTCCCAAGAGCCTGTTTTTTTTTCCATTGAAGTCAATTACTTTAATGACGTTGTGTGCATGCATTCTCTCTCTCTCTCTCTCTCTCTCTCTCTCTCTCTCTCTCTCTCACACACACACACACTACACACACACACACACACACACACACACACACACACCACCGCGCGCTTGCTTGCTTGCTTGCTTGCTTGCTTGCTTGCTTGCACCAGAATACACTTTGGCTTTAATCAATGAATGAAATGTTGTATGCTTGACTAAAACAATGTAATTTAAAAAGAAAAAAAAAAGAAAACAAATCTGAAAGGGCACTCAGGGGAGCGCGGACCTGTGTTAATGTCAAGCAGCTCTCGTGACGTTTTGTAAACCTGAATCAGAAGCTTTTGCTTTACTTTAGTGATTCGCTTGAATGGCAAGTGAATATGTGAGCCGCTGTGGAAGAAGCACGTTTAAAACCAGCCTGATATTCTCCTGTTAGCTTGCTTTCTTCCACCCATTCCTGCAATTTATGGCTGATTATAGTACGGTATATCTGACTTGCTATGCCACAAAGGGAAATCCCTCGATAGTTACCAGGATTGTTTACCTTACCCTTTTTATAGAGGGGAAGAACAATAATTGATTCTGTCCACGGGTTCAGCGTAAGTCTCATTAGCAAAAAGAGAACTTGAGAATCTGACAAGAAAATTCTGATATATCACCAAATTCTAAAACCTCACCAGTCGTGCCATCTGGTCCAACCGCCTTGCGAATTTTAATTTTCCTAATGGCAAACATCTCTTCATCTCTGGAAGTTTGGCGGTGTAAGTTACTTGCTTTTTCCGCATTATTATCTTCGCATTGAAGTGCATCGTCGGAATAAACATCCATTGTTAATGAGTTCTTGGTGGTCGTACCAGCTATCAATACTAATGTTGTTTACAGGTGGTTTTCTTTTTCCACATAAAATATCTTATGTACAGTGTCCAGAACTCTTTGTCATTTCTCATATATGCTAATAGTTTATTTAACAATTCATCATATGTTGTGTGTTGTGTGTGTGTGTGTGTGTGTGTGTGTGTGTGTGTGTGTGTGTGAGTGTGAGTGCGTGTGTGCGTGCGTACGTGTGTGTGTGTGTGTGCGTGCGTGTGTGTGAGTGTGTGTGCGTGTGTGTGTGTGTGTGTGTGTGTGTGTGTGTGTGTGTGTGTGTGTGTGTGTTGTGTGTGTGCTCACGTGCCTGTTCAAGAGATGTTGCCTTTTGGCAACATTCTGACGCACACGCACTGAGAATGGTTTTATAACCAAACAGAGAATAATCTTATAACCAAACACCACACACAGACAAAGTACGCCTGGGGAAACGCGGGTGCTGAAGAGACGTTGCTTTTAGGCAGCTGTTTAATGCACGCGCCTCTCTCGCAGCCGATAATATTGCATATACATAACCTCTGTGTACCTGTGCCAGCCGGCCGTCTCTCCATCACCCCGACCCTCAGCTGAACCAGAATGATATTGTATCCTTGTTGTGTCCTGAGTAACATCTGCGGATGCTCTCTCTCTCTCTCTCTCTCTCTCTCTCTCTCTCTCTCTCTCTCTCTCTCTCTCTCCTCTCTCTCTCTCTCTCTCTCTCTCGCATGCGCACAGAGTGAGAGAGAGAGAGAGAGGGGAGGGGAGGGGGAGAGAGAGAGAGAGAGAGAGAGAGAGAGAGAGAGAGAGCAGGTCTTACTCAGGATATAACAAAGATACTGTATTATTTCAGTTCAGCCCAGGGCCGGAGTAATAGAAAGATGGGTGATGCAGGCGCGTAGAGATGATCTATATGCAATAGTATCGGACTAGATGCGTACATTTCTTTTTTTGTCATAAGCTCTGTGTGCTTATGTACTCATCTCAGTGTATGTGTAACAGAAAGCTGCCACAAGGAAACATTTCTTTAATAGGCGCGTGCGGGCGCGCTGGCGCATGTGCATACATAGAGACAAACAGACAGACAGACAGACACACACACACAAACCTACTCACTCTCTCTCTCACCACACACACACACACACACACACACACACACACACACACACACACACACACACACACACATATTCATACACACAAACGCGCGCGCGCACGCACGTACTCACACACACACTCACACAAACAAACATGCACGCACGCACGCACACGCACACACACACAGCACACACACACACAGAGCACACAGCCAGACATCGGCATTATGTCGTAACTCCCGATTCGGTTTCAACGAGAGTGATGAGAGCTGTTCTACTTTGACGGAGGTCCGCGCTCTCTTGAGTGCCCTTTCAAGAGTTGTAGTGTATGTTTTTCTGTTGACGTACATGGTTTTCCTTAAACGGATATCATAGATTTTAATTAAGTTCTTCCGTTGAGTGACATTCTTTTATTTAAGTTCATAGGATAGTCAGTAAGGGACGGGCCCATCGTATGATGGTGCCGAAACATGTGAACTAGTCGGACTATTCATGCTATCCAACATCCAAAAACAACTTGGAAAACAGGCCGGTTTATACAGAGATGACGGCCTCGCTGCATTAAACAATAATCCAAGAACCATTGAAAATAAGAAAAAAGAATTATGTAAAATCTTTAAAAACCACAACTTAAAAATCACAATAGAAGCAAACAAAAAAGTAGTGAATTACCTAGACATAACATTAGACCTCAATGACCATGTGTACAAACCATCAAAAAACCCAATGACATACCAGTCTACGTAAACATCAAAAGCAACCACCCACCATCTATACTAAAAACAATACCCAATGGTATAAACAAGAGACTATCCAACCTGTCATGCAATGAAAACGCATTCAATGATGCAGCAACAGAATATCAAGAAGCATTACAAAAAAGTGGTTACAATTACAAACTACAATACAGTCCAGACAACAGCACGAACAGAAATAAGAAAAATAGGAAAAGAAAGATCATATGGTACAACCCACCATACGATGGACAAGTAAAAACAAATGTAGGAAAAGAATTCTTTAAAATCTTGGCAACATCATTCCCAAAAGAACACAAACTGTCCAAAATATTCAACAAAAACACCATTAAACTATCATACTCATGTATGCCCAACCTCAAAAACATGATTGACTCATCTAACAAAATGAAAAGCAACATAAAAGAGAAGGGTGCCGAAAGGACATCTTGCAACTGCACTAAAAAAGAACAGTGCCCCCTAAGCAATAAATGTCTTCACAGCAACATTGTATACCAAGCTACGGTAACATCAGAAAATGAAAAAGAAACATATATAGGGATTACTGAAAACACTTTCAAAACCAGATACGCAAACCACAAACAGTCATTCAAAAATGAAAAATACAAAAATCAAACAGAGCTGAGTAAATACATTTGGAGACTCAAAGATAAAAAAAATAGACTACAACATATCATGGAAAATCATAAAAAGAGCAACACCATACAACAATATCTCAAAAAGATGCAATCTATGCTCCACAGAAAAATGGTTAATATTATGCAAACCACACTTAGCAACTCTGAACACAAAAATAGAAATTGTAAACAATTGCAGGCACAAGTGGAAATGTTTGCTAGCACATTCCATCTGAACAGGCCCCAATAAGAACCACAGGCCGCACGTGCAGCAAATGAGATCCGCCTGCACACACAGAGTTGAAATCAAGTCCCGCACGCCATAAAAGATCGTTGGCGTGCCCCAAAAGACATCCTGAAGATAGCAACACTAGAAACAAGCTTGTAGATTTTAATACTTCATTTTTAAAAATATTTTTAACAGATGTTGCTCCCCAAGGGGTTGAGCACCTTCAGATTTTTTAAGGACTTTTTTATATTGTTCATAATATATATATATATATATATATATATATATATATATATAATTATAAACAAAGCTTGCTCTTATGTGTTAGTTTGAAGAAATGGGGGTGGGGGGGGGGGGATAAGCATTCGTAGCTGCCTTGGTAGGTAATTCTGCCTAACTAACAGTATGTGCTTCCGTGGGTGAATGGGGAATAATAAACGCTTCTCAAAATGAGTCTTCAGCAAGCTTATAGTCTTCAAGGGGGAGACAATCTCCAAAGGGGAGGAAACTCACTAGCATGTCATAACTTCCGGTCAGATACTGGTATTTTGAAACCTGATTGTTTCTCCTCAGTGACCTCGGAAAGTGCTAACTTGACTCCTCTGCCTTTTAGGTTTTAAGCAGAATGCTA
Organism: Conus canariensis; assembly: GCA_033310375.1. Taxonomy (NCBI): domain Eukaryota; kingdom Metazoa; phylum Mollusca; class Gastropoda; order Neogastropoda; family Conidae; genus Conus; species Conus canariensis. The sequence continues at coordinate 96,450,385 of CM065716.1, forward strand.
TCCCTCAGAAAGGCTGGTGTGCAATACCGTAGTATGTTTGTTGGGTTTT
>CM065716.1:96455433-96457933 GCA_033310375.1 Conus canariensis
CCGTGCATCATGACCTCTTTGCATGGCAGATGTGGTGTAGCGTATACGAGAACAGTGACACTTTTCTGATGAACTTAATGCTAAAACAACTTCTCCCTGCTCCTTTGTCTTTCTCTCCCCTTCCTTCTCTTCTGCTTCTTCTTTCGTCTTCTTCTCTTCTTTGTTTTGTTCATGACTTGCTGATGTGTTACTGGCAGTCTTCATCATATGGAACTTTGTTTTTAAGGCTTCTGTCTGTGTAAGATCTGTCCCTCCTGAAATCTTACCCTCAGTCGCTCTGTTCTTTTATCGGCCCAGTCTTCCTGCCAGCCTCTTCTGCAACACGTGGCCGTCCTTTACAGAATATGTCAGGGGTCGCGTCAGGCCATTTAGAACTAGGTGCTTCAATGACCAAATCTGAAATGTCATGATATACCGTCACAGATCGCGCGTGCGCGCGGTGTGTGTGTGTGTGTGTGTGTGTGTGGTGTGTGTGTGTGTGTGTGTGTGTGTGTGTGTGTGTGTGTGTGTGTATGAGCGAGGGTCTTACTTTTTTTCATTTTATTTTATATTATTTATTTATCTATTTTAATGTAATATCACCAATTATGATGAAAACACGTTAGATAGAAGATTCTTCAGAGAGAGAGAGAGAGAGAGAGAGAGAGAGAGAGAGAGAGAGAGAGAGAGAGAGAGAGGGAGGGAGGAGTTTACTGAAATCATATTTAACGTCATAAAAAGTAGCAGAAAATGACACAACATCGTGATGCGAGAGAGAGAGAGAGAGACAGAGAGAGAGAGAGAGAGAGCAGCAACAGGTTTTGCTGAAATGATGTTTAACGTTATAAAAAGTAGCAGAAAATGACACCACAACGTGATGCTTATGAAGCACTATCAGTTTATAGATCAATCTATGTGGACAGTTACTATGCTTGAAAAAAACACAGCCCTTACTATCGACATTGACCAGTATTTATCAGTTATTTTCATTGCTAGATTTCAGTGTACAACCAAGCACTCGAAATACAGACAACACATGTGCCCATCTTACGCTGATATGTACGATTTCACTAAAAGAATGAATATTCTTACCAGTCTAACGTTGTAGCTGTAGAATGATTTGGTTGATTTGTCCACAGTTGGCATTCTTGAAACGCCTAAGAGCTGAATAGAGAGAGAGAGACAGACAGACAGATAGATAGAAACAGAGATAGAGAGATAGAGAGAAACAGAGATACAGAATACAGAGATACAGAATACAGATAAGATAGATAGATAGATAGATAGATAGATAGATAGATAGATAGATAAATAGATAGATAGATAACATATTAAGAGCAAGGTTTACTTACAGCGGTATGAACTCCGCAAAATGGCTTTAGATTCTGTCAAATAAAGACACAAAATACACACCTGTCACGCAGTCTCAGATCGTAACCTCATCCTCATCCTCATCGATCAACATAAAAAAGTCTCTTGAAGCTGCTGGACTAGCGGCTGAAGAATCCTGGAGGAACAGTGCCTTAACACCAGATCTCAATCCGTCTCCATTCTGAGCAATTCCGTTGTTTTGTTTTTTTTCGGGTTGTCCAATGCCCTTTATGGCCTCTTCAAATGATCTTTGGCGTAGCTTCTTGGGCGGCCAGCCTTGCACTTGCCCTGAGAATTCCAGTCCAACACTTTGTGTGGAGTGTTGACAGCAGGGTTCCAAGATATGTGTCCAGTTCATCTCCACTTCTTTACTGCTGTCTGCTAGACGACGGCCACCTGATGAGGTCTCTGCAAGAGGTCTTGGCTGGGGACTCTCGAGACTGATTGTCAAGACGGTCCCTGGAAGTCTTTTGATGGATATCTGTAGTTCAAAAAGCTTTGATATTGTAGCCAACCAATCTTGTTGAAGCTAAGTTTATTAATATTCTCTATAAAAAAAATTGATATTGCTCAGAACTTTTCACTGTGCTTGCATAAAGGTCTTAAATTCCGGAAATCTGCAATGTCGAAATGCAGAGGCATCATAATATGAGTAATGCTAACATATTTTCGTTTGTGGTTCGTAAATAGCGTGATATTCATTAACCCTTCATAAGGGGCTATACACTAATAGATAACCTGATTCTCTCTCTCTCTCTCTCTCTCTCTCTCTCTCTCTCTCTCTCTCTCTCTCTCTCTCTCTCTGTGTGTGTGTGTGTGTGAGTGTGTGTGTGTGTGTGTGTGTGTGTGTGTGTGTGTGTGTGTGTGTGTGTGTGCATTTGTGTATGTGTGTGTGTGTGTGTGTGTGTGTGTGTGTGTGTGTGTGTGTGTGTGTGTGCTTGCGCGTGCCCGTGCACGTGCATGTGTGCGTGTGTGTATGTGCGCGTGTGTACGCGTGCACATGTGTTTGCAACCCGTGCGTTCTTTATGGCAAAAAGCACCATCATACTGTCCAGGACCGTACACGGTATAAACAATGTCCAGACCTGTCACTCACTACCATCATGGAAACTGTCTCCACACTTCAGATTTGGTAGATCGTGTTGGTAGT
>CM065716.1:96465433-96472933 GCA_033310375.1 Conus canariensis
CAGTGTGATTGGATCATAAATTGGGCAGAATGGAGACAGAATATGCTTAATGACGTTGGCAGTAATCTCCTTTGCCATTACACGTCATTCATGGTCACCGGCTTACGTACCGTTTCTGTGGGGGGTTATACACCTCTTGTTGTTGTTGTTGTTGAGAGAGAGAGAGAGAGAGAGAGAGAGAGAGAGAGAGAGAGGAGAGAGAGAGAGATTTCTATGTGATTGTATACGTCTGTTTCTTTACAGAGCTTAAGAATCCAGTCTTACTTTCCTTCAGTTGTGTATGTATGAGCTTTTCATTTCTGTTGGGGTTCATTCGCAAGGGTTTTTTTGTGCGGGGGGTGGGGGTGTCTTTTTATTTTGCTATGCATGATTTTTTTTACTGGCCTATAAAAAAAATATAAAAAAACGTGTGCGGGAAAACAACGGTTATTCCCCCAAAGGGCCTAGGGCTCTATGGCCTCTTGCAAACCAGTTTTTTTTTTTTACAGTACTGCTTCCTTTTTTCATAGGGATTTTATACAGCTTTTTCATCAAGATTTTCTATCCTTTTTTCTCCAAGGTTTTTCACACACTACTTTTGTTCTTACCCAGGTTTTTACACTAGTTAAGGGTTCTAATCTGGAGAGCTCACATATCAGGATTTTGTCTCTATTGAATGTCGTACACACAATTTTTCATTTGCTGCAATATTTTGCTGGGTTTTCTCACAGGATCTCACAGAAATACATCTTACTAACGATCATTCTGTATTTATGTACACTACTTTTTGTACAGCTGTTAATACAACAGTCTTTTTTTTAACGGGTTTCATGCACCAGGTTCTTTTAACATGATTTTGTATTCATGTTTAGTACATAGTTATAAAACCTAGTATAAAAACTCTTGAACTCGTAATCTTTTGCATAGTGGATTTTATAATCGGTTTTGTACAGTCTTCGGACATGCACATTGAGCTTTCTTCTGCGGGATATCACGTTTTTCTAATTCTGTTTTACACTGGATTTTCTACAGACGGATCCATATTGTGCCTCACGATTTTTTATTCTATTATATACCCATTGCAGATTCACAGCAGTATTTAAACAACCATTTTAAAAGTTTTTTGGTGTGTAATTTCCCCACATGATTTACATCTTTATTTATTTCACTCGCTTTCAGACACACTTTTTGTTCAAAAGTTTTTAATGCACCGATTTGTTTAACATATTCTTCTTGTTATTGTTACCGTCACTTATTCCGTCCAGTGTCAGTATTCCCACAATGCACATCTCAGCTTCGGTTAATTGACGATAAATGAAGATAATAATGTTAGTTTAAAAGTAGTGTGACTACAGGCAGAAATAGAAACAAATTTAAACGAAAAAAAAAACTTTTGCGACGGACGAAAGGGGCAAACGTATTACAAGACAAAACACGACGCGTTTCGACGTCTTTGGTCTTCTTCAGGCAAGATAAACAACATTCAGGATAATGAAAACAAAAAACGAACCATCACTTACCTGATAATAAAGATTATGCTGTGAAGTTCCATTTCAGTCGGTGACAACATGACAGAGGTGTATTCAATTCATTCTTTCATAATAAATTACGACATCAACCAAGCACAAGGCATGCAGACACCCACAGTGTTCGTCAAATTTTGTTGAGCAAAACGCTCAGAAACGAATCCTTGCAGTGAAGGAAACTCCGACTGTGTGGTTTCAGTCTTCCCATTTGAGTCTATAGCACATTCAGAAACTTTGGCTTAAAATACCAACAAATAAGTGCCTTCAATTGAATTGAAACCCTCGAACTCCCAGTCTGGAAAGTGTTACACTAACCAAAGCACCGTAGTGGTCGGTATTTTCGAACAGTTTTTTTTACCATTTTCTTACATTGATGGTTTGTTTTCCTCTACGGGTCTTTATTGACTAGTTTTCCTACAGGGATTTTATTTACTGCCTTTTTATTAGTGTGACTTTTGAACAGGATTTATGCACTAGTTGCCTTGTGAATATTTGGAAATGAGCTAACCAAATGATCTCGCTAATGATCAAGGGGAGATGTCTTGGGTCGGAGGCTGCAGAACTGGAAGGGGATGGACGATGGAGGAGGAGGAGTGAGGGGGCGATGCACGGAAGAGAGGTAATGGGATTTACTCGCCGGTAATTTCATTGTCGGAACTGTTGCTGTATAACGGTGCGTTCCATCTCTCTCTCTCTCTCTCTCTCTCTCTCTCTCTCTCTCTTCTCTCTCTCTCTCTCTCTCTCTCTCTCCGTTGTACCTTTGGCTCTCTCTTTCTTTCCCTATGATCTTCATGATCGACTGAGATATACACGCTGCATGCTATTCGTGTGTGTGTGGTGTGTGTGTGTGTGTGTGTGTGTGTGTGTGTGTGTGTGTGTGTGTGTGTGTGAGAGAGAGAGAGAGGAGAGAGAGAGAGAGAGAGATTAACCCGCTATCGGCTCATCTGTCTCTCTGATGACAAGCCGAACAAGTAGGGTCACACACAATACCAACAGTACCAGAAAATCAATGTGACTGAATCATAAAACAGGCAGTGTGCAGACAGTGTTCTTCAGGACACCACAAGTGCTCTCCAGTGCCAATGCCCGATCTTCAGGGTTACCGGCTTATCTGCCATTTCTATGGAGCCTTTACACCAGTTGCGCTCTCTCTCTCTCTCTCTCTCTCTCTCTCTCTCTCTCTCTCTCTCTCTCTCTCTCTTCTATTGGATTTTATCTATATATCTGTAACTTCAGAGATTTAAACACCAGTTGGTGTTTTCCTACATGACTACAAACATCAGGGTTTTGTTTCTAACAGGTTTCATACACAGGTTTTTTTTTCTTCTATCATACAATCTTTTCCAACAGAGTAATAAAATCCTGTGTGAAAAACAATTGTATTCTTTTAAGCTTCAGGGTTTTATCATGTCTGGTAACACACTTTTCCTGGGTTTTGTTTTTCCTTTTCATAGTTTGTTCTGTTCATTGCTCTGGATTGTCTACACTGTATACCTGGAAGAATATATACCCAAGGTTCATAAGAGGTTATACACCATCTTAAGCTACAGGAGTGACTACATCAGGGAGTTGTATCTTTTCAGTTTTGAGCAAAAAAGATTGTTGATTTTCCACATGGATCTTGCACAGTTTAAAAAAAAAATTGTACAAGTATCTTGGATTTAATACATCTTGTTTCTTCTAAATTTGATAACCAAGTTTTACTGAAAGGATTCTCAGAAATTTTTTGTTACTACTGAGTCTCAAAACATCTGGCCCTTTGCGACATGATTGAATGCACCTTTTGAACATGCTTATCCAAGAAGTTTATGAAAGCCAGTATTAAAAAAATGTTTTACGCAATTTTGTACGATTTTCTACAATATGCACGGTATTTACCAAAAGTGGTCATATATCAGTTTTTCTACATCAGTTTTACAATGGAGTGTCTACATACTCTTTGATGCATTTTACTGTAAGTTATTTTATTCTATGGTATATACACGGCAGATTTGTTTATGTGTTTCTTAAAACCATTCTTTATGATTTGTTTTACAGAGTATCGGTTTTTCCTTCTTTTTTTTCACAAGGTTTAAGATTTGTCTCAAAATGTTGTATGAAATTAAATGCAGTTTTATTTTAGCTTGCAAGCTGACTGAGAAACAATATCAAAAGAAAACCACTGCGTACAGAACTGTCATTCTATTTTAGCGGTTGTAATCACTGATACTGTGTCATTTTTCCAAAATGAGTCGCTATTTTAACAGCAATGCAGTCGTTTCCAAACGAAAACTTTCAATAACACTGAAATTGAAGAAGACAGATTTTATCACGAGATCTGTAGATAGTTTGGCTAATAATAACAATAACAATGATGACAATGATAAGGACAATAATAATAATAGTAACAAAAACAGCAACAATAATAATAACAATGATAATAATAACAAGAAGAAGAAGAAGAAGAAGAAGAACAACAACAACAACAACAACAACAATAACAACAAAACAACAACAGCAACAATAATGATATTGATAATAATAACAACAACAACAACAGCAACAACAAAATCAACAACAATGACAACAGCTGAATACGGAAATTGCTTTGTTTGATCTCTAAGCCAGGAGACTAGAGGGTCTCAGCAATTCCATAACAACTCAAGCCAGGAGACTACAGGGTCTCAGCAATTCCATAACAACTCAAGCCAGGAGACTACAGGGTCTCAGCAATTCCATAACAACTCAAGCCAGGAGACTACAGGGTCTCAGGTATTCCATAACAACTCAAGCCAGGAGACTACAGGGTCTCAGGTATTCCATAACAACTCAGACGTACTGTCGTAGGCAGAGTCAAAGCCAACGATGAAAACGTGACTGGCGAATAAATTGATGGGGACACAGAATATTATGTTATACTAACCGGCATGGCAGCACTTGGAACCTGGGCAATGGGTACAGAAGTAGTTGCCACAGACAAATTTCTAGACACTGCAGTGTATTTAAAAAGAAATTACTGATAAGGCTCCGCCGAAAAACGTAGACAAACGAAACACACAAAAATATTGATAAAGCTCCGCCGAAAAACGTAGACAAGCGCATCACAAGTCTTGTGATTCGTTTGTCTACCTTTTTCGGCGGAGCCTTATCAATAATTTTTCAGATTTTTTTTTAGCTTTCCACCTGCAGCCGCCTCACTTTGCAAGAGCAGTATGTGGTTATATACAAACCACACCTGAACATGGATGGAACACACACCTGACAAAGGAACTAAAGTCCACCCCCACCCCCACCTACCACCTCCAAAAAAAATTACATGGTTAATACGTGTGCACATTTTGAATGTGTGTTTTTTCATGCCAAAACAAACATTAAAGACACTTGGGAAGTGGTTAAGAGTGCGCATGAATACGATGAGAAAATTTCAAACGGAAATCATAGTATGCATGCTAAAAGGAAATGGATCGGTAATGCACGTTCTAATAAAAACTTTGAAGAACCTGAAACTCTGTCTCTGTCTCTCCGTCTGTGTCTCTCTGTCTGTCTGTCTGTCACTGTTTGTGTGTGTTGTGGGGTGTGTGTGTGTGTGTGTGTGTGTGTGTGTTGTGTGTGTGTGTGTGTGTGTGTGTGTGTGTTGGACGATAATTGGTGGGATGTAATCAATCTATCACTGGCTTTAGAACTGGAATAATTACGGCTCTCTGCCTGGAGGACAAAAAGACCGCTGTAGACTAGACGTGATTGTATACTGTTTGAATGATTCGGAGACGGCTTTCTGGGAGACGTCTGAAAAGATTGTAGCGAATTTCATCGAGTCCAGGAACCGGATAATTACTGGCCTGAAGAGCGTATTTACTTCTTAGGGAGAAAAGGTGGATATTAGTCTTCAGTGTTGTCAGCGGTAAGGCTGCAGAGTATTTTTTCCGTTAAGATTGTTTAGTATGAAAAAGCAACAGATTTTGTCGTTGAATATTTCCGATAATGGAGTAGTAGAGACTGGCAACTACTTGTTTATCATTGATTATGGCGTCTGCAAGTTTGAGGTGTGTGATAGATGAATTTGTGTTTTTCTTCTAATTTTCTTGATTTTTTTTTTTGTTTTCTGGCAAGAAGAGGAGCAAAAGAAGGATACAGAGCGCTAAGAAGAAGAGCAAAAGAAGGACTACAGCGCTAAGAACAAGAGCGAAAGAAGGACTACAGCGCTAGGAGAAGAGCGAAAGAAGGACTACAGTGCTAAGAAGAAGAGCGAAAGAAGGACTACAGTGCTAAGAAGAAGAGCGAAAGAAGGACTACAGCGCTACATAACGAACAAGAAGAAGGGAAAGAGGTGGAAGTACAAGAACAAGAAGAAAAAGAAGACGAAGAAGTAGAGTAAGGAAGAAGAAGAAAAGAAGAAGATAGCCGACAACGACCAAGTGACTGCGATCATAAATCAGAACAAGGAAGGGATGGTGGAGAAGAAGAAGAAGAAGAAGAAGAAGAAGGAGGAGGAGGAGGAGGAGGAGGAGGAGGAAGGAGGAGAAGGAGGAGAAGGAGGAGGAGAAGGAGGAGAAGGATGAGGAGTGTTAGTTGGATTAACTGTCGTTTGTTTCCTTTCATAGCAGCAGCTGTTATGTGACTTTAAAAAAAGGTACTTTATTTTGTACCTATTCACCCCCGCACCATTGTTTTCTTCTTAATTTGTTTTTCTTGTGAACCCTTTTTGTTCGTTGAAATTGACATTTTTTGTTCGAACTCCCTCTCCTCTTCATCCTGTTCCCCTCTACCGCCTGCCCACTGCCTCTCGCTGTCATCATGTCTAATGTTCTGGTGTATGTGTTACATGGACTAACAACAACACAAGAAGGCGATTCATTTCTGGATGTCTGCCTCTCCCTCTCTCTCTCTCTCTCTCTGGCTGTATATCTGAGTGTTCATCTCCGCCCCACCCTTTCTCTCTTTTCTTTCTCTGTCAGTCGGATTGTTTCTCCGTCTGTCTGAATGTTCGTCCGTCTGCCAGTTTTAGTGTTTGCCTGCCTGCCGTACAGATGCCGTGAGCAGTATTCTTGAGAGAGCGGTAGGTACGGCAGTGTCAATCACGTGCAGGCTGGGGAGAAAACGAGAGAGCATGTACGAATCTATCTATCTATCTATCTATCTCTATCTATCTATCTATCTATCTATCTATCTATCTACATCTCTCTCTTTTTTTCAGTCTCTCTCTGTCTGTCTGTCTGTCTGTCTGTCTGTCTGTGAGTGTGTGTGTGTGTGTGTGTGTGTGTGTGTGTGTGTGCGCGTGTGTGCGCGCGTGCGCGCGCGCGCGTGTATGTGTGTGTGTCTGTGTGTGTATAAAAACTGAAAATGGAATGAACAACAAAGAAAACAAAGACGAATTGGAGAAAGAGAAGTTGAGGAGAAGCAGGAAGAGGAGGAGGAACTTAAGATGTAAAAAAAGAAGAAGGAGGAATAAAAAGGTTGGGGAGGAGGACGAGAGGAAGAATACAAAGAAGAGGAAGAGGAGGAAGAAGAAGAAGAAGAAGAAGAAGAAGAAGAAGAAGAAGAAGAAGATAAACACACGGACTACAAGAAAAAAGGAGAAGAAGAAGAAGAAAACGAGGACGATAAAGAAGAAGACAACGGTCACGGACTGCAATTCCACATGGAGTACCTGTGTGATGTTGCTAATGTGCAGCAAACCGAAACACGCATACAGAAATAACAAGTCTTGATTGATTTTTTTCTTCCATAGATTTCTATGTATTTTGCTCTGTTTTGTTACGTTCACATCTATTTTCAAGGTAAAAAAACACAGGTGTGGCAATCACTTCTAAATTAATGTCTAGCCAATTTGACGTCAGATTTGTGAAGTTAAACATTTTATATCTTAATGACGATAGTTCCCGTTTACGACACACGTCATACCTGGCAAGGACACCAAGAAGTTAGTTTTGATGAGAAACAAAGGTTTCAGTTTCCACACCACACCTCCCACTTTGCTATCAAAAGAGGCAGACAGAGAACAGCTACAACAACAACG
>CM065716.1:96477933-96480433 GCA_033310375.1 Conus canariensis
ACTTGGTTGCCTTGTCGGGTATGAGGTGTCGCTAATGGGATCCATACTCATGAAGGTATATAACTGCAAAAATCTGATGTCAAATTGGTCAGAAATTAGTTTAGAACTGATTGCTACGTCTTTTACTGCAGAAAAATAGACGCGAACGTACCAAAGCAGAGCAAATACACAGTAATCTGTAGAAGAAAAAAAAACTCAATTGGGACTTGTTATTTCTGTGCCTGTGTTTCGTTTTGTTGCACGTTAGTGGCACCACATAGGGGCTCCCTGTGGAACTGCAGTCCATCGCTGTCATCTTCTTCATCATATTTTGTTTTTTTTTTCTGTTATTCATTTTTTCCTTTTCCTTGTTCTTCTTCTCTTCTTTTTCCCATTTCTTCATTTTCGTCTTCGTTTTTTTTTCTTGTTCTTCTTCTTCTCTTTCCCATTCTTCCTCATTCTCCTTCCCCCAATCCCCTTCTCTTCTCTTTCTCTCCTCCTCCTTCTTCTTCTGCTGCTGTTATCCCTCCCTCCTCTTCTCCTCCTTCTTCTATTTTCCCTCTCTTCTTCTTCTATTTCTCTTCTTCCTCCCCCTTCTCTCCCTCTTTTTTTTCTCTTCTGCTTTTTCTTCGCATCTTCTTACCTCCTCCTCCTCCTCCTCTTCCTTCTTCTTCTTTTTCTTCTTCTCCCTCCTCCTCCTCCCTCTCCTGCTCCTGCTCCTTTTCCCCCTCCTTCTCGTCCTATTTTCTGTTTTCTGCCTTGCTTTTAATTCTTCATCGTTATCTTCTGAGCTCTTACACACACACACACACACACACACACACACACACACACACACACACACACACACACACACACACACACACACACACACACACACACACACACACACAAGCACGCACAGAAACACACACATTTAGATAGATAGATAGATAGATAGATAGATAGATAGATAGATAGATAGATAGATAGATAGGTTCGAGCGCGTTCACACTCGTGTTCTTCCCAACCTGCACTCGACTGACATTACCATATCCGCTCCTCTCTCAATATGTTGCTCACTGCAGCTGTCGTTTTCGCCAGAGGGCAAAAGACACAGACAGACAGACAAATATTCAAGCAGATCGACAGACAAAAAGTCAGATAGACAGACAGAAAGACTGACTGACAGAGAAAGAAAGCAGAGAGAGGGAGTGACTGAGCTCCGACACATCCAGAAACAGAGGCAGTCATGAAAAATGGATCGAAATTTGTTATGTAATTAGTCCTTGTTACACGTACAGTGCAGCACAAGACATGGTGTCTGCAAGTGGCAGTGAAGTGGAGGGGAGGGGGAGGAAGGGGTAGAAAAAAAGGAGGGAAGATGGCACAGGGGAAGAAGAGAGGGAAGTTTAACACAGATTATTTCATTGTAGAAAATTTGTCAAGAGAAAAACAGTTTAAAAAAAACACTGCACCCATGTTTGAAATCCCCTAAAACCTGCTGCTATGAAAGGAACTGAACTCGGACACTGTCATCTTCCTCCTCTTCAACCTCTTCCTCTTTCTCCTCCATGTCCTCCTCCTCCTCCTTCTTCTTCTTCTTCTTCTTCTTCTTCTTCTTCTTCTTCTTCTGCTCCTCCTCCACTTTGTTCTGGCTCTTCGTCGTCTTCATCACATCGTCGTCGTTGTCTGCCTTCTTTTTCTCTTCTTACCCCTTCTTCTTTGTCTTCTTTTTTGCCCTTCTCCTCTTCTCGTTCTCCGTGTGAAGGTGCAGTCCTCAAATTTGCAAAGGCCATGATCACGGACAGCCAAGCTGTAATCAGTCAGTGCTACTCTGTCATCGAAAATAAATATTCATCAACAACAACAAGAGATCTGCTGTTTTGCTCAGCAACTTTAACTTTGACAACACTGAAATCTAAATCCACATTTTATCCTAATGAAGTAAATCAGTCCTTTAGGCCTGTAATGATTTCGTTCCTACCTTTGATGAAATTTGCTTTCAACTTTTCAAAGATCTTCCAGAAAGCCGTCTCTGCATCACTTTAAAACTCTACATTTGTGTCAGGACTGCAGCGCTCTTTTGCCCTCCTGTCGAAAACGCTTAATCGTTGGAATTCCAAAACATGGAAAAGATAAACCAGATATCACCAGTTATTATCTAACAGCCCTGGCTAGTTGCCTTTGAAAACCGATAAACAAAATAATAAGCACTCGACATATAAGGAAGCTGGAAGTAGATGGACGGCCGTTTAGTCACAGAACAGCACAGTTTTACATACCACAGTGGAGTGTGAAGGCCGCCTTGAAACTGCTATCAGCGACGGCTTTATGGACAAACGGCATTTTGTTTGTTCATTTGTTTGTTTTTGATCGGAGAAATCTCATGCCACCGCCTGGAAATCTGATATTATCGTGGATCTTCATGATCTGGGTTCTTGACGCATTCTTGACGTATTCTCCCTCTCTTCATCATAAGTTCTCCTGGCAATGGACATTTTCAATTTCTTATAGGCACCAAGCTGTTTGATATCCACGA
>CM065716.1:96485433-96487933 GCA_033310375.1 Conus canariensis
CTGTTGAATGAAGCAGTTTGACCCAGTGTCACACCAGAGTTTAGAGCCGTAACAACACCAACACCACCACCACCAACAACAACAACAACAACAAAACAACAACAACAAAACGGAGTGGTCGATGAGTCAATAAGGTCAAACGCAGATGGAATAGAAGGATAATTGGAATATGTATATGGTTAGGTCAACATCATTTCAATTTTTGTTTCATTTTCAGTTAGCTGTCATTCAACCATTGTCAGAATATCAGGAGGTCCAAAAATGTACAGCTAATAGTCATCAGAGAAACTGTCATGGAAAAGGGAACGTTGATTTACGACAGCAGGCACAGGGTAAGTGTACAAAATGAAAAACACAGGTCCCAGCACTGAGCCCTGGGGCACACTGTACAGTAATGAAGTTAGGCTGGAAGTAGAACCCTTGACTATGTCATAAATTGAAACTTTTATAGGGGATCATTGCACCGTTTAGAGCTGCGCTGGATATTTTTCTCATTCATCCTACTCAGAGATTAAAAGTTTATTTACTTCATCGACAAATGAATGTGGCAAAAAATGACAATATGAAAGCTGCACGCTTTAACCGTCATGCCTTCTGCAAGCAAGGAATATGACAGTGATCCATAAAACAACAAGAACAGTTCCTTAGCTCTGCTTGGAAGAGTTCTTGTTCAGTAGTTGGAATGGAAGAATGACGGGAAATATTTTCTTTTTAGCACTGACAGTATGGACTGGGAGAAGCAGGGAATTAAGTCCTTTTGGGTTCTGTGACATTTAGGACTGGGGGACGATAGTTATATCTTCTTTGGGATACTGTGACATTTGGGACTGGGGGACGATAGTTATATCTTCTTTGGGATACTGTGACACTTGGGACTGGGGGACGATAGTTATATCTTCTTTGGGATACTGTGACATTTGGGACTGGGGGACAATAATTATATCTTCTTTGGGATACTGTGACATTTGGGACTGGGGGGCGATAGTTATATCTTCTTTGGGATACTGTGACATTTGGGACTGGGGGATGATAGTTATCTTCTTCGGGATACTGTGACATTTGGGACTGGGGGACGATAGTTATCTTCTTCCGGATACTGTGACAGTTGGGACTGGGGGACGATAGTTATCTTCTTCGGGATACTGTGACAGTTGGGACTGGGGGACGATAGTTATCTTCTTCGAGAAACTGTGACATTTGGGACTGGGGGACGATAGTTATCTTCTTTAGGATATTGTGACAGTTGGGACTGGGGGACGAATGTTATCTTCTTCGGGATACTGTGACAGTTGGGACTGGGGGGACGATAGTTATCTTCTTTAGGATACTGTGACTATTCGGGAAAGAAGAGGGACAAACGCATTACTGTACTGTTTTCTGAAATCAATGTTGACAATGCGAAAAAGTTACTGAATACGCAGAGACATCGTCGTGATCTCACTGGTTCCTAACTTTGCTTTTTAATTTCGTTTTCAATTTTTGCTGCACATTTGTCAATTAAGGTTCAACATATTTGTCTATAAAGAACTCGGGTGTGTGCTGTCTGCTTGTTTGTGTTGTTTAGTTTTGATTCTGTTGGAAGCCATAGGATTGTGGCTTTCTCCTGTGGAGATGGAAAGGCGAAGAAAGACAAGACAAATGACTACCCAAGGCAGCCAGCGAATCAACTCTGGTACAGGAAAACTGATCCCTCTGCTCGAAGTTGTCAGACTCTCAGACTCACTCTGTAATCCCAAGGGTCTTTCTGCCATGATTTATCAGACACTGGTTCCAATGACATTTTCAGGTTATTCACAACTCCCTGGGATGATGGACAAAGGGTAAAAGTCACATTCTGGGCTTTTTAAATTTTTGTTTTTGTTTTTCGGCCTCTTCTTTTTGCCACAGGAATGGCAGTTAGAGGCAGAAGTGCAAGGAAAGGGATTACCTTTTACTTGACGTCCTGCTATTTCCAGGGGTCGGAGGTACAGAGGAAGAAGGCGAGAGGGCTAAGGTGGAATTATGTTTGGGGGAGTTCTCCTCTCTGGTATAGGGGTTGGGCAGGGAATATTTGCCCGGACAGACCCGGGAATATTTGCCCGGATAGACACGGGAATATTTGCCCGGACAGACCCGCGAATATTTGCCCGAACAAATCCATGAATGAATATGTGCTAGTGACATCCAAAGCTGATACAAACTTTCGCTAAAGGGTTGAAGGAATTGACAATAACCAGGAGCATTCGAGACATCCTGTACTGGTGATCACAGGGCAGTCTGATGTTGAATGATCTGTATTAAGAACTGACACACGGGATCTCTCTCATGCTGTTGACCCATTCCAACAGGTTAAAGTGTTTACTCAGATGCTCAAATGTACAACTGTTTGACATTGGATTGTTTCATTTACATAGAAATTAAAAACACAGTTTGTGTGTTTAATGCCACATTTTCAATATTTGGAATGGAATGGACACGCGCTTAAGTTGTGTGTGTGTGTGTGTGGGGGGGGGGGGGGGGG
>CM065716.1:96495433-96502933 GCA_033310375.1 Conus canariensis
CCACATTTTTTTTCCCAATATAAATCAGCTCTTCAAACCTGTGACGATTTCGTTCTTGGCTTCAATGAAATTCGGTGTCAACTTTCCAAACGTGTTCTAGACAGCTGCATCACTTTAAAGCTTTACATTCGTACGTGGACTACAGCGCTCTTTTGCCCGTCCCGGCGGAAATGTGTAATTATTCTAATTCCAAAACCAGGAAAAATTAAACAAATCTCACTAATTATCATCTAACAGCTCTGACTAGTTGCCTTTGTAAATTGATAAACCAATAGATACAATCTCGACATACAAGAAAGTTGGAAATGGATGGACTTAGAGTCACAGAACAGTGCACATTCTGCAAGTAGTTTCACTTCGGACTATCAAGTTCGCCTGGAAACTACTCTCTGCAGCGCTTTTACAACACAGAACTTGTTTTGTTACGTTCCTTCCCGGAAAAAGCTTATAACATCACCTGGAAATCTGGTATTATTGTGGATCTTGATACTCTGGGTTTCCGAGGCATTCTCCCTGTTTAGATACAAAAAAATTATCCTGGCAAAGGACAGTTTCTAATTCACATAGGCACCACGCTGTCTGACATCCAGGAGCTCGTGTTCGTTTGGAAATCATCTTTTTTCCTGCTGTCTTCAATACAAAAAATAACGACGCAGTAAAGCAGTAAACCAGGATTCTGAGTGTTTCCTGATCGTTAATGGCTTTGCACTCTACGCACTCTAGCCACTTAAGTAGGCGTATAACGCTGACTCCAGCTTCGCGTTGATTAAGATCTGACACTGAGCGAGAAATAGTTTTGCCTTTCTAATGTACTAAAACCTAGTGTACCCACTTTTACAGTTAGAACACTGTAGTTGACCCCGACATCTGTCGGGGGAAGTGTAAAAGAAGTCTACTTTCTGGAAACTATTTTTTTGCATCATAAGGCAACCTTAAAAGTCACATCCAGTACTTAGAAAAATCATGTTAGAAATTACTGAACGGTCATCCGGTTGTAGTGCACACGGATTGGGATATTGAACGGAAAACTCTTCTCCTTGTCAATCAGGCTTTCATCAGCTTCACATTAAACTATCGCTGTGCCTTTTCACGGTTCCGCGAGACCTTCCTGCCTCACATCACTCCACCCAGACTCCGTCAGGGGATTCCAATAAATCAGGAGGTGTTGCAGACAACCCCGGCTTACAGTTTATATGCAGTGGCAGGGGATCCATCCCACTCCAGCCGTACACTAAAACTGACTTCAAATTGTTTTTTTTAGCCTGTTCTCTGAAGCTAAGAACACTGCTTATGACTTTTTTTTCACCCAGAATAAAAAAAAGAAACGTTCTAGTTTTGTTTCTGCCCTGTTAAATATGCATTCCTTCTAATTTACAAAACGTTGAAATTGAGTTTGGGGGCGGTATGTGATCTTTCCAAGTTTCCAGAAAATCTACCATGGCCTTTTTAAAATCAGAAATTACATTAATCTCGTATCTTTCCCTACAAGGTCTTTTTTAACCTACATTTGCTCACAATACAATGATTGTAAGGAACATTTGACAGTTGCAAATCTGAAGAAGGAGCTGCAATTAGTTCTCACTGCTTGACTGCTCTTGCTCAAGAGTATTCTACGAGTTTTATCTAAAATCACAGGAATGGCGCAGATGGTCTATCATGTCTTGACTTGAGGATTTTCTCATCCAGTTTGACTTTTTACAACATTCCTCAACCACACTTAATTGAACTTTTTTCGACTCTAAAGTACATACAGTTACAAAATCATTCTCGCTGGCATTCCCAGCCATGTTTAACATTCAAGGCAATTCTCTCTCTCTCTCTCTCTCTCTCTCTCTCTCTCTCTCTCTCTGTGTGTGTGTGTGTGTGTGTGTGTGGTGTGTGTGTGTGTGTGTGTGTGTGTGTGTGTGTGTGTGTGTGTGTGTGTGTGTGTGTGCGTTCGTGTGTGAGTGTACGCGCGCGCATCCTCCTATCCACATGCGCTTTCACGCATGCGTACTCTTTTTCTCCCCTCCACTTGACCTACAGAACATACCCACTTCTTCTAAAAACTCATCCCTGATACAGCTGCCAATTTCGCGGGAGAGAGAGAGAGAGAGAGAGAGAGAGAGAGAGAGGAGAGAGAGAGAGAGAGAGAGAGAGAGAGAGAGAGAGATACAGACAGACAGACAGACAGAGATAGAGACAGAGACAGAGACGAAGACAAAGACATAGAGAGACAAACAGACAGGCAGAAAGACGGACACAGACACAGACATAGACACAGACAGACAGTCAGACGGACGGACACACCGACAGACAGACTGACAGACAGACTGCCAGAGAGATAGACAGACTTGAAGACAGAATTTGAGGTGATCTGACAGGACTTACATTGTTTCCAGTCTCCTCACCAGTGTTCTTTTCTCTTGTGATACTGATTACTATTATTGGTGTTCTTTTTCTGGAGATAGTATTATCAGTGTTCTTTTCTCCGGTTACACTAATGTTAACGATATTTCTTCCTCTGGCGATGGTGGTGTTATCATGTTCCTTTGTTTAGCGTTGCTAGTGTTGTTAATGTTCTTTCCTCTGGCGATGCTAGTTATTGGTGTTCTTTCCTCCCATGATGCTAGTGTTACTATTGCTCCTTTCTCTGGTGATGGTAGTCTCATCAATGTTCAGTTCTTTGGTGAGGCTACTTTTACATATGCTTTTCTATGGTGATGCTGCTTCTATCGGTGACGTTTCTTTGGTGATGCTAATCATATCAGAATTCCTTTCTCTGATGATATTAGAGTTAATAATGTTATTTTCTCTTATGATGCTAGTTTCATGAATATTTTTTTTTCTCTGGATATTTGGTGTTATTAGTGTTCTTTTCTCTGTTGATGCTTATGTCATCAACGCTATTTTCGGGGGGTGATGCTAATCTTGTCAGTGTTCTTCTCTCTGGGGATGCATGTGATTGATCTTCCTATCACTAGCACTACTCGTTAGTGTCGTTAGTGTTCTTCCTTCTGGTGATGCTAATGTTATCTGTTCTCTGTTCTTTGGTAATGTTAGAGTCATTAGCCTTTTTTTCCTTCTTAATCTTCTTTCTTTCGTATTTTGATGATGGTGGCGTCATCAGTGTTTCCGCAGTGCAAGCCTTCTTTGAGAGCATCGACCCTGCATGTTTTGTCTTGTGAGAAGTGGGCTTTCTCATCTTGGCTTACTAAGCAAAGAATCTTCTTGTCTCATCTAACAAAGCAGTGAATTTTCTTATCATGGTGTACAAAGCATAGAACCTCGTTGTCCAACGACCACCACCACAACGACATTAACATCAACAACAACACATCGACAACAACAACAACAACAACGACGACATCAACAACAACAACAACAACGACCTCAAAAACAACAACAGGAACAACAACCAAAGCTTTTCGTTTTGTCTTACGGAGCAGCGATTTATTTTGTGTCATAATTCCAAAGTAATTAGCCGTCTCGTCTTGTACTACAAGGAACGACAACTCTACAATTTCTTTTTAAAAAAACAAACAAACAAACAAACAAACAAACAAACAAACTACAACAACAAACGCAGCTTTTGGTCTTGTCCTTCAAAACAGCGATCTTTATTGTCTTGTATTTCAGAACAATTGACCATCTCGTCTTGTGTTAAAAAGTATGGAAAAAGCTTTCCGTAGTCTTTTGCCGCGTGCGTTTTTGTTTAGTTCGTAGTCATTGATCTGTTGTATATGTTTTGACTGACAGTTAAATTCGAAGTGCTATTATGCAACCTGAAAATATAAAATGAATGCTATATTTTTCATCCAGGATGTACGAATGAAATACCAATATTAATATTATTGATTAGACCGCTTGGCAACTTTAAGTTTATTGCTCAATAACATGAATGTGATAAATCATTGAGACTGAAGTCTTTTGCTGTTAATAAGCAACTATTTATATAATTTCCATCTATCTGAACTCTTCAACGGCACTAGAAGTTTAATGTGCCATGTAATATTTTGTGGTCGACTTGGATAACTTGGAATTATCATCTCTGATTAGTTTTATTTTGATTTGTTCTTCCTGAGACTATTAACCAGTATATTGACAGTTTTACGGCAGCATGCTGCTCGAAACACTTTTCGAGACATCTAGACTAAAGAATGCGAATGCAGAACTCTCGTCTCGCTAAAAATGTAACAATATTTTCCTTTTTCGCGCTCAGTGCACACAACTGAAACAATTCTAAAACCTTTTCGTGTACTGCACCCCAAAACTGTAATATTAATACGTATTTACTGGATACTGCTTCCAAAAATTGTAACATCGGCTCTTTTTCGTGGAATTTGCTACACTGTCAACTTTGCGTGTCTGCGTGCGTGAGTGCGTGTGTGTGTGCGTGCGTGCGTGCGTGCGTACGTGCGTGCGTGTGTGTGTGTGTGTGTGTGTGCGTGCGTGCGTGCGCGCGCGCATGTAGGTGTGTGTGTGGGGTGTGTGTGTGTGTGTGTGTGTGGTCCGTGTGTGAACAGGGTATGTTGTTGGGGATGTGAAAACGTCGCGTGGAAAAGAAAAATCGTCTAAGATGACATATCTCATTCGTCGAAACTGAAAACTATTTGCACTTTGGTTTCGCTTTACAGGCTCCCAGAGATTGTTGCCTTGGCGTCTGCCCTCGTGTCATCAATGGACCTACAGTGCCCCTCTACTAAAGACTATCCACGTCCAGGAGAATAAACAATGCATAATTCTTGAATGGCAATCAACGAACGTGTTATTACATTTTATCTTCTGGGCAACTGACACACACCCAAAACCTTACCCTAATCTGACCTCAACTGTGTCTCTAACCCTAGGAATAACTTACTTCACCCTAACCCTTGAAAGAAAATTGCAAAACCTTGTTAAGAAACAACCCTTCTTGTTAATCATGAGAGGTGCAAGACTGACCTTTTCTTTGTTTACGTCAGTTCGAGAACTATGGCATTTTCGTGCTGCAGAACTGATCTGCAGAGCCAATCCAGCACTCAAAGACCGCTGCACAGCAGCCTCTTAATTGAAAACCATGAACATCATTCAAAGCTTGATGGAGTGGCACATTAAAAAAAAAACCTTGTCTACTCGATTTTGCATCAAGCCTGCAATATCTGGCCTGTGGGCTTTTCGTTGGGTGTGTTTTTCCTTCACTCAGTATTTAAGTGTGTGTGTGTGTGTGTGTGTGTGTGTGTGTGTGTGTGTGTGTGTGTGTCTGTCTGTCTGTCTGTCTGTCTGTCTGTCTGTGCGCGTGCGTGCGTGCACGTGCACGTGTGTGTGTGTGTGTGTGTGTGTGTGTGTGTGCGTGCGCGTGCGTGTGCTTGCGTGTGTGTGTGTGTGTGTGTGTGTGTGTGTGTGTGTGTGTGTGTGTGTGTGTGTGTGTCCCGAACTGCATGAGAATGTTAAAAATTGAAGGTTCCTAGGCTGTCTCTCACTCAGTAATGACATGCCACTCTCTCTGTGACAATCTAAACCCATTTTATTCGTTTCGGCACCGGATCTGATAAGTTACTGGCTTGAGTACCTCCCCCCCCCCCTCTCCGTTACCCCACTCCCGCTCCCCAAATTGATAAAGCATTCGCACTGCAAATGACTGAATCAAACAATGACGTCATGTAGTTACCTTTGCATAGCAGACACGTCATGCCCTTAGACAACAGATAAGGGCTGTGAAAGCTACTGACCAATCACAAGAAAATGTACAATATTGGCGTATCGCGCTCCGATTCATTTTCTGACTATCTGAAATGTTAACCTTTGACGTAAATATTAGAAATATTATCTAAAATAAGCAAAAGGTCAAATCCAAATTTTATTTCCAAATTCATTAATTAATGTTGATGTTTATGATAATAATGATAATGATAATAGTAATATTAGTAAGAATGATAATAATAATGATGATGATGATGATAATAACAATAATAGTAGTAACAATAATAATAATAATCATCATCATTTTATCATAATAATGATCATGCTGCTGCTGCTGCTGCAACTGTTGTTGCTGCTGCTGATGATGATGAAAACAATCACATGCCTTATGAATTGAATGCCCCTGGTCTTTACCATAAACAAGAACGTACACCAAAGAACGAGCCAAATGTAAATTAGAACAACAGTCAATACACAAGTGCACTCCACGGTCATAAGCTTACTGCACGTCCACGCGTGTCACCATCCATGCTCGCCCTCTGACATCCCTTCTCCCCCTACAACCACTTCTCAAATAAAAAAAAATACTATGAGATAAATAAACACATAAATCCAAACACATATAACACTCGTCAAAACAGCACCAGCACATATTTGTACATACATGTTAGATAGGAAAAAAAAACGTTTTCATGTTTGGTCTAAAAGAGTATATGAGTTAATGTAGGAGATCGCTCCAAAAGAAAGAGCGGCCCTATAGGCAAAGGAACGCTGACCAAGAGTTTTAGTATAAACAGAGGGAATTCAGAAAATACAAGTATCAGAAAAAGAACGGAGTTCACGTGCTAGGGTACACAAATGCAACAGATCAATGAGACATTGAGAACAGGAGGATTCAAAGGAACTGTAGCAGAGACACGTCCCTTTCTAAAGTATCCTTTGCTGAAAACAAGGAGCCAGCGAAGAGAACACAATAATGGGAATATGATCAAATATATAAGAGAGAAAGATGAGGCTGGCAGCTTCATTTGGACCTACTAAAATTTCTTGATGAGACAACACGGGGAAACAGACAAACGAGCATTACAATAATGCGAACTCGAGAGTACAAATGTGCAGAAAGCCTTTTAGTGGCGTCTTCGGAAAAGAAGATGATGGATGAAAGGTATACAATAGATTTTAAGAAAACAAATTCAAAGGACCGTTAGCAACATTTTGATAAAAGGAAAGAGCTTGATCGAGTGTCTCACCAAGGCTACGAGCACAGAAGAAAGTGACCGATGAGTCAATGATGTCAATAAAAGATGTTAGGATGATTCAAACACTGCGGTGGATATATCAAGAGCATTTCAGTGTTGTTTTCGTTCGGTTTGTTGTTTGTCATCCAGCGTTTGAGGTCAGATGCATAGGACTGCATACTTTCAATCATTGTCAGATTAGAAAGAGGTCCGAAACTTTAAAGCTGATTCTCATCATAGAAACTGTAATGGAAAAGGGAAGGTTGATTTACGATAGCAGAGGCAGGATAAATGATCAGAATGAAAAGCACAGGTCTCAACAGTACGTCCTGGGACACAATGTACAGTAATGTGGCATAATGTACAGTAATGAACTTGGACCAGATGTAGAACCATTGACAATGTGTCATAAATCAAAACGCTTTGGGGTGATGATTACTCCTCACAAATTTTTCATACTGCTCCACTGAGCAGCATTAATTTTATTCTACTAACCCTGACCATGCTGGGTGTACAGTACCCAAAACATAAAAGTTACTACACAACCAAAAAATGTGTCAATGAATCGACAATATGAAAGCTGAACTCTTCGACTCTCATG
>CM065716.1:96515433-96530433 GCA_033310375.1 Conus canariensis
AGGAAGTGTACATTGGCATCTGCAAGACCAGCAGCTGGCGACATAGCAAGTTCCCACCTCTGTCAATATATATATATATATATATATATGTATATATTATCTTTAGTGTTATAGGGCGCTATTACCTTACCCTACCCCTCTCTCCCCTCTCCCTCCACCTCCCCCTCTCCTCTTGATGCAGTTCGCAAGGCCATTTCCTTCTTCACCCCACCCCCACCCCTTCGACCCATCCATCCCCACCCCTACTGGGCCTCTCCTATCCTCTCTCCTTTCGCCCCAAGTCGTTGGCCCTGCTGTCTGCCAATTACACAACTGCCACCTGCACACCCCGTGTTGGTGAAAGGTTCATCCCCAGTCTCTAGGGGACACGTTCCTGAGAGGAGAAGGGGAGCTGGGGGAAGAGAGGAGTATGGGGCACGAATGGGGTGATAGCGCTGTAAGGCACTGGGAAAATGACTGATCGACACGTGCACTCAGAAATGAGAACTTGCTTTGTCCTGATTGCAGGTCGCCTACATATACAAATCATTCATCATGAGCTAGATATATAATGTTTCTTGTGACATCCATGACGCTTTACTGTGCATGCGTATTTCAGTTTAGTTTTGTATTTAGCAATTACATTTATCTCTATTGCCACCTCTGTTAGCTTGAAAGGGTCTTTCACTTACATACTGGTTTAAATAGTTGCGCAAGATGACATCTAAAATGTCTTATATCATTAAATTAATGCAGTAACTCTGAGTGATCAAATTTTCTGAGTTTATGTCTTTTTTGTGTTGTCATTGTTGTTGATGTTGTTGTTGTTGTTGTTGTCATCGTCGTCGCTGTCGTCGTCGTCATTGTTTATCTTTTTTTTTCCTTTGTTATTGTTGCTCTTGCTCATCCTCTATGCCACTCCAGTGGCCTCAATCTCATGCTGGCACCCCATCCACACCCTGTCCCATTGCAGCCCAGCCACTGGCAATCCACATGGAGCGTCAATGTCAAGACATCGGTATGCTGCTGTCCTGACGAGACACTGCAATACTGTCATGTCACTTCGGTGGTGTTCCGTTATGTCTCTTCTAATCCAACATATGCTGGACATTGCCTACTAAGTCCCTTACTTGACGACAGTAGTTGCTTAAAACCATCCTCCAAGGTACCGTTGAAGGAGGGCGCAGACGAGGACGGCAGAGAAAGAGCTGGTCCGAAAATATAAAGGACTGGACCGAAATGACCATGCCAGATCTCCTCACGACAGCTACCAAGAGAAGAGCCTGGAAAGAAATGGCGGCTGCCTCATCACGTCCCCCCAACGACCCTAGCAGTCAGTGGGATGACTGACTGACTGACTGAGTTGCTTAAACATGGAGCAAGCGTGAGTGAGCGCCCTCCACCCCCCAGTGACAGTTCCTATGAACTCGCCGATGCTGGCGACCTGTACACAAACTTGGTGAGGAAATGGAAGCTGAGGTCACCAGGGGAACAGGGCATGAAGAGCCTCAGAATATAGGATGGTTTTTGCTGATGAATGAGGATAGTGATGATGATGATAGTGTGTTCTTTCCTGTACTGGGCTTGCGTTACAGGGCGGTACTCTACACCTGCATTTAGAATACGCCACTGGCGTCAATAACGCTCGAGAGATGCAGACACCTGCAGTGTTAGTAAGAACATTGAAGCAGCACTCTCAGAGGCACATCCATTAATATATGTCTTGATTGTGTGCTTCCAGTTTTCCAAGTTGAGCTCATAGTAAAAGTCGGTTTATGAGTTGGTCACGTGCTAAAACAATCTCCCTAAAATAAATACCTCTGGCGCAAACTGAACCCAAAACGACCTAGTCAGGAATCAACGATGGCTAACTATTGTCCCATGGAGATGGTAAAAATTGACATTTGGTGATAATGAAAATATTGCTGAAAAGATTAAGTGCAGACATCTTCAGACATGGTATACTTCAAATGGTCTTAACATGTATGATTCTGCCACGTTTAGTTGCACCACTAATGGTTTCACTTGCGGAGAAAATGCCAATTTTGAAAATCACCGTGCACGTATGCGCGCGCGCGCGCACACACACACACACACACACACACACACACACACGCACGCACGCACGCGCGCACGCACGCACGCACACACACACACACACACACACACACACACAACACACACGCACGCGCGCGCGCACGCACACACACACAGGAAACTAAAACTGCATGATGAGATAGATTTATATGTTTACTCATTTAGTTAAAAAACTGACGTGTCTGGCCGGTTTAAGAAGCCAAAGAAGAGGAGCTAAAAAATACCTGCCAGGCTGTGTCTGAGTCGACTGACGAGGTTTTAGTCAGTCCGTAGTGATATTCATACATTTGGAATGGTAATCAATACATCGCCAAGCATATATGCGCATAAAAACATCAGGACGCCTGAATGCCCTTCTCCTGTCGCTCTTTTTTTTCTTCTTTTTTTTTTTTTTACTGATTTCATTTGAACCAGCAACATCGGTGCTTTAACACCAAGCCTCTTTGAGGGTAATGTCTTATTTGACATGGCTATCGAACGCCTGTTGGAAAGTTGGGTAACTTGGACCTTATGAAGTCCACTTTTGTTCATCCTCAACTACATCCTGCTGGAACCCTTTTCAACTTTTCTGCCCTTGCCTTCACAATTTTTGTCCTCTTTCCATCACGAATCGAAAGCTGTTTCATGAGATCACAAGAAGTTGCGCCTATAGCCCTCTTTGATCCAACGTCTATGGCGAGGACTTTACCAGATACCATACAGCTGCTGGCTAGCCTTGTGAACTTCTCAAGTCTTATATACAAGTTTCCTCCTTTGTGTTTTCACATTATACATTAAGTGATTTCAAAATCATTTGCTTTGATGAACCCGAGTGGAATACAGTATTCATGCCAAGCTCTTTTGTGTAGTTCTGAGTGGGTTTTCCCATTCTAGAAGGCCTGACGTGAGCTCCCAGTCAACCGCTCCAATCAGTAAATTCCGTTTTCTTGGTCCCGATGTCACGGCTATTCCAGCCTATGATTGGTCGCCTCCTGTGCTATAAATGTTGTTACTGCAGCTTTTAGTGTTTGTTCTGATAGTACTAATTGCATGTGCGATCTATTTAAGCACCTGGTTATGTCTTCATACGTACTTTCTTTGGATTGGCACTACTTCGTATGAGCTAAGAATATGTTCCACTGTATATTTGCCCAGCCAGAGTGGATGACCAGTGTCATCGTATTTCCCCCATTTCATCAGCTTTGTTTTCAAGAGCAGATGAAATATAAATCATAGACGGGTGAGCTAATGCTGAGAGGGGCCATAATCCGCATTTCATTCCAGATGAGACTTTTTTGGAGTGTGCCCTCCTGCGTAGTCCAGTGCCTTTGCTGGCCTTGCTGGGTTGCCTTCCTTTAGCATCGTTTTCTTTCTTCACTCACACATTTTGTATTTCCACTTTGCCTTTAATCAACCACTTCATTTCTGTTGCCTCCAGTCCCCTCCTACTGCTTTGTGTGTATCCTGTCATTCTCATGATCTCGATACCTTTTTTTGTGAAGTCCACTGCCTCCTGAACATTCCATTTTTAGTGGTTCTTTAGTTTTGGCTGGAGTTATCTCACTACCTTGTCTCTTGAGCCCTCGTGCATGGTTAGTACCCTTGCTTTTATCTACTTTATACTCCACGACAATGGATTTCAAGGGTAGCTTCGGTTTTCTTCAACAACGGCACAGCACAACATTAGTGAGGCCAGGGGGACTCCCAGCTATTTCCGTCTGTATTTGATACTTTTGTCCTCTATTCCATCGTGCTAGTGCTGATGCTTCGTATAAACCAGAAGGACATGCATGTCTATCATCGGCAGCTTTCTTCTGCTTGGTTTCGCTTCCACTCTATGTGTCTCGAAAATTCCAAGACAATAATGAATATTCTATCGCAAACAACGTCACTTCCTTGTAGAGAACTGGTCTCATAAATGTGTGCAAATAGCTGGCTATGTTTGCGATGTGCGCTGTTTTCATGTTAATGATTCTGGGATTAGATTACAAAGGACACATTTTGTGTACTCTTTGTTGGATATTTCTTTTGTTTGTTCCTTTTGTTGTTGTTCTGTGTGTTTTTTTAAACATGTTTCATGTTCCACAACCTGTATATAGAACTACACCTATGCTGCTCATTCTTGCTAGCCAATACATAGCTAGAACCAGGCTCATGATGACCTGACATTAATTGCTCCCTGGGGACCGCCGCTAGAGGGGTTGCAGCACAGCAAACATGAAACATCAAAACACTCTTGAAAGAAAACAAACAAAACAAAAACTAGAGAGGATGGAAATGGAAGAGGAGAGTGAGAACAGAATAAAATGATAAAAAGTGGCAAACTATTGTCAGTTATGTTATGACTTGTATGATCATTATCTTTTTTTTAACTCAACATATTGTATTGACGCTGAAAAACAGAAGCATTAGAATGTTTTACTAGGAAACTATGATGGAACAGTCTTGACAGTTACTACGGCAGAGTATTGCGTTAAAAATAAAAGGGATTGCAGTGTATTGTTTGTATGTTATGCTCACAATTACTTAGACTGTGCATCGTGCCTTATATGCAAACCATTTTCTAAATAGATCATGAAAACACATTTCCATCATCTGCATATGATTTCATGTCTGACATTTATATTTCAATTCATATGTGAATTTGGTTGAGCAGAATTGATTCTGCATTTGTAAACAAAAAATATTACCCATAATAGTACCATATTCAATAATTCTTAAAATAATTCAACGAAACTTTTTCAGCAGAAACCGTTTAGATTTTACTTCTTTTTTTTTCTCGGATATTTTTTTCAAGGCAGTTCCCTAAGTGCAGCATCAGATTTCATTTTAAACTGTGTAAAACCCTTGGTTATTCAGATGACAAACACTAAAATTCTAAAGGAAAATTGTCCGACGAAAATGCTGCGAACAACAGTATTCTTTTGAAATATAATTCACCATTAGACGAAAGTGCTTTGAACAAATGTATTCTTTTCAGCGTAATTCTAAAACAAAACAAAACAAAATTATATTCGCTCATTAAGCATACATTTGTCAGTTCTCTCTCTCTCTCTCTCTCTCTCCTCTCTCTCTCTCTCTCTCTCTCTCTCTCTCTCTCTCTCTCTCGTGTGTGTGTGTGTGTGTGTGTGTGTGTGTGTGTTGTGTGTGTGTGTGCACGCGCGCGCGTGTATGCATGTGTGTGTGTTTCTGTATGCGTGTGTGTGTGTGTGTGTGCGTGCGTGCGTGTGTTCGTGCGTATGAGTGAGTGAGTGAGTGAGTGAGTGAGTGAGTGGTGTGTGTGTGTGTGTGTGTGTGTGTGTGTGTGTGTGTGTGTGTGTGTGTGTGTGTGTGTGTGTGTAAGAGAGAGAGAGAAAGCGGGCTCGGGAGGGAGGAGGAGGGGGGGGGGACATTTTATTTCCATGCATAGACAGGCAACAAAACAGAACATTTTAAAGGTGATCAATGAGGGATGATGGTAGAATTTCATTCTGGCCTGACACTACGTGACAAGGCTGTCATAACATCTACCGTCACCAAAATGTACAAACACCTGCAGGTCAGGAAATTTGAGTACTCTCTCTCTCTCTCTCTCTCCTCTCTCTCTCTCTCCTCTCTCTCTCTCTCTCTCTCTCTCTCTCTCTCTCACACACACACACACACACACATAATTATATATATATATATATATATATATATATATATATAATGTGTATGTGTGTGTGTGTGCGTGTGTGTGTGTGTGTGTGTGTGTGTGTGTGTGTGTGTGTGTGTGTGTGTGTGTGTGTGTTGTGTGTGTGTGTGTGTGTGTGTGTGTGTGTGTGTGTGTGTGTACACATACATACATACATACACGCACACCACGCACGCACACACGCCGCACACACGCACACACGGACACAGACAGACAGACAGACAGAGAGACAGACAGACAGACAGACACACAGACACACACACACACACACACACACACACACACACACACACACACACACACACAAGCGCGCGCTTTCGCGTGCATCTACACTTGTGTGTGTGTGTGTGTGTGTGTGTGTGTGTGTGTGTGTGTGTGTGTGTGTGTGTGTGTGTGTGTGTGTGTGTGTGTGCATGCATGCGTGGGGGCCCACGCGCGCACGTGTGTGTGTGTGTGTGTGTGTGTGTGTGTGTGTGTGTGTGTGTGTGTGTGTGTGCGTGCGTGCGTGCGTGTGTGTGTACGTGTCTGTGTGTAAATCTTAATCAGCTAAGCGTGTCTTTTGAAGGTAGGAAAAATGTTGAACAGAACATAGTGAGAAGTTTTTTGCTTGTGGTGTAAATTTCATCAAATTGATTCGAAGCATACCAACGAAAATCTCTGCGACTTTTTCCAAGACAACAATTATTGTTTGTAAGCGCCTAAATTCAGCGCGCTTACAGTTTGAATTCTATATTCAAAGATATTGGATTTTTTTTTATCAATGCATATGATTTAAACCTTGAGGCATTGTGCTCATGAACTGTAGCTTCGAAAACAACTAAGAAGCACTAAAGCACTTTACTGAAGGTGAGGATTCGTCTGGAATTAAAATGATATCTTCATACTCCAGCCAAAGACCTGACGTCTGAATGGCGGTCAAGTAATCAAAAGAACACAAGGAATAAACGACAGATCTGGATGTTATCATCTTTTAGAATAGCTGCACTGATTTTATGGTGTACGGGATTCTTCCCGGTTGTGGTTTTGTTACCGTGGAAGCACTTTGTGGAAAGCACAAATGTCCAAGGACTAAATCAGCAATCTAAATTAAATAAAGAAATGATGTGTTCCTCCATTTATCTGTGAATGAGAACAGGTTCTTTGCTCTAGCCTTATGCTACATCCACATGCGCAATACACACGTTGAAGATGTCTAGGTGTGTAATTTTGTAACACTGGTGTTCAACCTTACAGATTCTTAGCAGGTATGTCACATTTCTGAAGAAGAAGTTCCAATAATGACACTCATTTCTTTAGTGGCATTTATAATTAAGATCGAACCTTTGTTGTAGAGAATCGGAAATCAAATTGCTGGTAGCACGTGCAGACAAAGGAATGGCAGTGAACTCGTTCTCCCATCTTGTTTTCTGTCTGGGAAACCAAATGGACAACGGTGCAACGCCTCAATACAATGAGTTCTTTTCATGTCGACAACATGAAAATAAACAAACACACAAACAAACCAAAGAATACATGAACGCGTTTTCCGAAGGTGCGAAACGATACACCAGAAGTGCCAATGCTTTTTTTCGCTTGTTTTCCAACTAGCTGATCCGCTCTTTTGTAAAACGCCCGGCGAAAGATGAATAAAAAGTGTGTGGAACAAGTTCATTTCTCCTTCATTTTCTCCTGTAACTCCGTGACAGTTATTGCGGTGCCGCACTGAAAACTTCCGTCACCAGGTTCTCTCCAGCGTGATGAGAAAACAAAAACCGACAATATGCTAGACCTGATAATTCTAATGGCAAAATATTTCACATATAAATGTAGAATTAACAAAACAAAACCTAATCTAAACATGATTTTGGAGGAGATGGACTATAGACATAAAATGGAGAAATACATGTCCTTAATGGAGATGAATCATGCAACCTACCAAACAAAATGGTCACCTTATATTAAACTACTAGGGGACTAATGGTTATATCATGTATCATAATGTGTACGTACGTGTGTGTGTATGCATGTATATTATGTTAATGAGTACTGTATACTCTCTTTCTTTTATATTTGATGTCGTCCACAACCTTGTTACACAGGATTATTGCCAGTAATTGAAATTTATTCAGTATGTGTGCCCGTGTAAAAGATTTAAAAAAAAATCTAGATTGAAAAAAAATGCATGTACATCTGTATGCGTTACATATGTGCCACCGTGCATTAATGTATGTTGGTCATCATTGCATGTTTGGACAACTGAAAATAAAAACGGTTCTCTCCATCTCTGTTGCTTGTGATACAAGACCTGGGCATTCGCAAATGGTTTTCCCTGTACATTTTGCAATTTTGTCGAGTCCTCTCTCTCTCTTTCTCTCTCTCTCTCTCTCTCTCTCTCTCTCTCTCTCTCTCTCTCTCTCTCTCTCTCTCAACAGTTCACCAGAAAATTGTTTTAGCTACGCCATCGGATCTTGCTAAACGGTTATACAACAAATGTATAGAAATACTCTTGTTATAATCATAGTGTTTGCCCTAAAGAACAGCTTACACAAACATCACATTACACATGAGAGAAGTCAGCAATAGCAAGATGAGAACCGCATCATGTGAAGATTTGCTATCATCAAAACGACACTGACGAAATGGTACGGGCACGTTTGCAGAACAACCAGTCTCGCAAAACCGTGTGGTTGGGCACAGTGCCAGAGCGCATGGTTCCAGAAAAGAGACAGACAAAAGAAGAGGCCAGAAGACAAGCGGAAGTGGACAGACTTTTCGCCAGCTGCAGGAAGGCCGCAGGGATTTTCCACCAATAGAGAGATATTGTCTGGGAGTCATTAGTGGCAATACCTCAGCAACATCTACTCGGGAAGGGCAATAACCTGGGTAGTTTGACGGACGAGGTATACTCGGCGTGCAGTACTGGGGATAGTCACGCCATACCACTGAGCAAGGGAGGAAAGTACGAACGAGGCATTGAGGCGTGAAAACAGTCTGTGTAAAGTGACACGAACCCGTGGTTTTCCGATAAACCAGACTCCTTGCACGTGCTGCCCAGGAAGAGCGGAAAGAGCTACTTGCCAACTCCACATGGACAAAAATTAGCACGTGCAATTTAGGGTGGGTATAATGGTAGCCGTACAGATCGTTTGCAGTATGTGTGAGTGCAATACGTGAATACGTTCACGGAATAAGTGCTGTGTTCATCTAAAGTGCACTCTTCGGTAAACAAAACAACATATTTGTCAGAATGAAGGGACTCATCTGTCAGAATTACATAAAACTGTGATGAACTTGGGGCCTGTGAGCACGTGAAAATGTGCTATGACTTGCCAAGAAGTAATCACGTCAAAAACAGAAAAGATGTGAATTTTTGAAGAGAATATTCGTTAATTGTTTTACAATTTTGTCTTTGAATTTTCTGTCAGTAATGGAGGCAAGCAACCGCAACTTGTTTGACAAGAGCAAGTACGGAAAAATGTTTTATTCGTTGATTTGTTAAGAGAATTATCCTATCTGAAGATCAACACAATGGTGCTGAATGTGTCCGTACCCTAAGGAATGAACGAGTCTAAGTCCACCAAAACACAGAATCTAATACGCACATTTCCAAGACCAGCCATTTGAAGACAGAGTTCCAGACCGGAGACACTCGAGTCGTCCTGGAAAGAGGCAACGAGACTGTTTGTGAACTCATAGAAGTACACACATGCGCCATTCATTTTTGACACAGACATCACAAAACATTATCCACTTTGACTGTTTAGGCTTTAAACGTCCATGGTCAGTAAGACTATTCTCTCAAATAATTGGTTCAGAGAGAGAGAGAGAGAGAGATGCGGGGGGTGGGGGTGGGGGGGGGGGGGGGGGGGGGGGGGGGGGGGGCGACGGGAGGAACCCATTCCGGGAGCGCTGACAGGCATGTCATTCTGACAGTCATGATACAGACAACCATGATGGACCGGTGTCTTTCAGCGCCGTGCTAGTCGGGCCATGTCTACCTACAATCACCGCTTGTTATCATCGGTGTTGGTGAAGCTGCTCAACACCCACAGCTGATAACTCGCCGACTGCTAATTCACAGAGCAGCTCACAACGCAGCTCGTAGTGTAACTTTGTGCTCGGTGAATAGTGTAGCCCTCCTCCCCCTCTCCCCCCCTCCCCCACCCACCCCACAACTACACACATAACACACAGAGAGAGAGAGAGAGAGAGAGAGAGAGAGAGAGAGAGAGAATTTCAAGGGCTCTTTCAATATAGCAGTTTCTCCCATCTTCTGGAGTTCTATGCTGATAAGCTGCTCTTTTCTATCATCTCTTTGACTCTGCCTTTTCTTCCTTTTTCGTCGTTAACTGCTTTTATGCCTTCGTCTGTCAATATTCTGTAAACTCTTTTTTTTTCCTAAACCTACTTCTGGTTACAATCACTGACGTACTTTGTTTGTTTGTGTGTTTGTTTCTAAAATGTGACACCTAGACAGCGGAAATTGTACACACGGTCCAGAGTGTACACTAATCGCCCATTCTACAGTGTTCAGGTATTTTTGTTATCACTGTTAAATCATTTGATTTAACAATGACTGGAATTTGTAACTGTGGCTTATGTTAGGATAATTGATGGAGGACCAGTTTCTCGCAAATTTTCGACAAGAAAGGGAGATCTAATCATGTAAACTGTTACAGAAGCAAACTACAAGTACGTTTTTTTTTATTATTCGTTTTCTTATCAGGAACCAAGAAATTACGTGAAATGGTAGGCGCTCTGAACACAACGAAGCCTTACCCGCATTCAGTATATTAATAATCCAGCTAACCTGTCATGATTTTTGTTCAGGATATACACTTTTTTTTCCAGGATGTGCCTTTTTTTCCCGCGTTAGTTTGACAGCCCTGAAAAGACGCAGTGTTATCGGGTTGTCTATGATACTAAAAACTATGTATGAATAGGGCGGCCATTTTGATCGCGAGGCGAACAGGAGAAGATAAGTGGTTTCTTGTTCTTCGTTTTCAATGTCCTAAATGTTATTTGTTTTCGCCTGAAGAAGACCCAAGAGGTCGAAATGCATCGTGTCTAGTCCTGTACTCTGTTTGTCTGTGTCCTTGGCGGTAACTAACCCCCTCTCTTTCTAAATTATGTATGAATAAGCAAAAATCAGGGGAAAAAACGAGAAAACGTTATCAGTCTGACACAGTTTCTTTCCTTTATGCCCCATTCAATCTGCAGTGGTAATAAGACAGATGTTTTCTTTATGGGCTAGAGAACAGAAAATGGGTTTCTTTTCTAATTGTGCGACGTCCTTTCTGTTTTCCACTAACTAAAAACTTTCTCTGGTAAGTCAAAAACATTGCATATTTTGTCTCTCATAACGCCTTTTGGGAGGGGGGGGGGGGAGGGGGTGTGGAGGGGGTAAACTGATACAGGAAGACAGGCAGAGAACAGGCCACGATGAACGGAAACGAATCGTTTATTGCCCATGAGGCATAGTCCTGCCACGGCTAATGCGTGAAAGGTGTAATAAGTATGCCGATTAGCGACATCGGCCAGGACCAAATCATCACGTTCGGTACTTGGACAGAGCGAATGAGCCACACAGCTCGTTTGTGTCCCTCGCTGTTCGTTTCTTAAGCATTCGCTGCGCAACGCTTATTCCCGTGTCTTCTTTCTCGCCCCCCCCCCCCCCCCTGTCTCTGTCTCCCTCTCTCTCTCATTCTGTGAGAGAGAGAGAGAGAGAGGAAGACGGAGACCGAGAGAGAGAAAGCCTATGTAACATGACCGTGTGTGTGTTGTGTGTGTGTGGTGCGTGCGTGCGTGCGTGCGTGCGTGCGTGCGTGCGTGTGTGTGTGTGTGTGTGTGTGTGTGTGTGTGTGTGTGTGTGTGCCCGCGCACGCGCACGTGTACGTTGTGTGTGCGTATATATATATATATATATATATATATATATATATAATGTGTGTGTGTGTGTGTGTGTGTGTGTGTGATGTGTGTGTGTGGAGAGAGAGAGAGAGAGAGAGAGAGAGAGAGAGAGAGAGAGAGAGAGAGAGAGATCCGTTGTCGTTGATAAAACTAACGGCATATCGACCAACATCTATATGAGGTCTCTCATAAATGACTTGAGGGCACACAAACACACCTGCACAGACACACCCTCCACTCTCCCAGTCCCACCACCCTGACCTCCTATCTTGTGTAAACCACATTTCACGACCCCTCGTGTGACTAGATACAGGGAAGCCACAACGAGCAAAACGAAAGGTGCAAAATGATTATATAAACACGAAAAAATTAGTTTGAATATTTGTGTAAGAATGTTCTTATTCTTCCATCAATAGAGCTACGCCCCAAATGACGACTGCCTGCCCTGCTTCAAGGATTCCTTTGTCCCCCCATATACGGAGCTACGCCAAAAAAAAAAAATAATAATAAAAAAAAAAAAATAATACCAAATCTTTCCCATGGATGCATTTATCCCTCCAATTGAGTTTCACTCCAAATGTTTACAGTTCAGCCAGTTCCAAGAATTTCGTTATTCCTCCGACTTTAGAGCTATGTGCTTCGATCGGTTACTGCCCAACCTGTTCCAAGGATTTCATAATTCCTATGGCTACAGAGATATGCTTCGGTCGGTTACCGCCCAATCTGTCTCAAGGATTTCATAATTCCTATAGCTACATAGATATTCTTCGGTCGGTTGCCGCCCCATCTGTCCGAATCTTTATCCTACCATCTACAGAGCTACGTTCCACACCTTTACGGCTCAACCCATCCAGAAGAGTTTTTGTCTCTCCATCTACAGAACTACGCTTTCAAATTGTTGCTGCCCGATCTGTCCCAAGGATGTGTTTATCCTTCTGTCTACAGAGCTATACTCCAGACATTTACTCCCTAACTTGTCTCAAGGATATTTTTCCCCTGCATCTACAGAGCTACGCTCTAAATGTTTGTCACCCAACCTGCCTCAAAAACTTCTGTATACCTCCATCTACAGAGCTACTCTCTAGCTGTTGACTGCCCAGTCTGTTTCTCTTTATCCCCCTTACCTACAGAGCTACTCCAGATACGTACACCGCCCATCCTATCCCAAATGTGCTTTCAAAACTCCCTCCATCTACAAAGCTACACTTCCAAATGCTCACGGACCAGCCTGTCCCATAGGATTTAAGAATCACTGCATATACAGAGCGACACTCCAGACGTTCACTGCCCAACCTTTCTCTCGGACGTTTTACCCTTCTTTCTACAGAGCTACGCTCTGAATTTTTTTCAACCATACTCTTTCAAGGGTTTCTTTATCCGTCCATCTTCAGAGTTAGTCTTTCGTCATCTTTATCCTGAAGCCACTGACATTCTCTGCATTAAAACATCCTCGTCTACTGAATCTGTTGCGAGTGATGCACTGAGGAAGCATTTTAATTAGCATGTATTTATATGAATTCATTCTTTTTTATGACAACAAAAGTTGAAGTGGTGAGTCGCCAAACTCTTGGACAAAACCAACACTAAAGCGATTATATTTCGAAACTAACGGTTCTCTTTTCTTTCTTTTTACTGTTGTTTTAGTTCTCGATAACCAAAGGCGATTTTAGAAATCATTTCATACCCTGTGATCTCAATCATAAGTGATGGCAATGAGCGAACACAGACTTGGACCAGAAAGGATACATCACCCACAGCCAGTCGATGATACAGCAGCATCACCACTGAATGGGGCTACAGGAGGAAAGGAGAGAGAGAGAGAGAGAGAGAGAGAGAGAGAGAGAAAAAAAAAAACATATTGTCCAAAGCTTGTCGATGACTGGGAGGAGTACCCCCGCTGACGGGACAGGTGAGAGCAGCCTGAAACGATGTCATTGTCCTCAGAAGCTCCGTGATGGTGTGGGAGTAACGCTGCTGCGCAGCCAAAGAAGATTGGCCGGATGAAAAAAAAACAACAACAACAAACAAACAAATTTGCAGCGCCGAAAGCCATCCAATAAACGTGGGAGTAGCGCCACTGATTAGCCATGAAAGATGAGCCGAAGCAACCGATCACAGTCAATCAGACGGACTCATAGTGTGTGGGTGAAGTGTTGAGGTCTGTTTCCGTTAGAAAACGCTTGGCTCTGGTGGTAATCTACCTACATGCCACTTTATCTGTGTGTGCTGTTGTTTATAACTGTGTTCAACTTCTTCTTTTTTCTTCTTCTTCTCTCTCTCTCTCTCTGTTTCTGTCTGTCTCTCTATCTGTCTGTCTGTTTGTCTCTCCCTTGAAGTACTCTCTCTCTCTCTCTCTCTCTCTCTCTCTCTCTCTCTCTCTCTCTCTCTCTCATCCTTGCCCACATCCTTGCCTTTGGACCCTTACCCCATTCCCGCCAACCCCTAATCCTCTCTTGCCCCCTCAGCACTCCCACCCTTCCTGCGCATTTTGCACTTTCGTTTACAGAATGCGAATTGCTCTGTTCAAACATTAACGTCGGTAGAATATTTTACCTCCGTTCCATCAATTCAACTGCTGTTACGTTCTGCTTTTATTTTATTCTGCATGAAAGGTGTGAGGTCTGAGCAATGTGATCATGTATATTCGGAGATCTTTACCGAAATTGTATTCAATTTTCTAGCATACAGTGTAAATAAGATATACGTGGAAAAAAAATACGTGAATGTGTTTTAAGTGTCATTATGTCTTTGGTACAAAATATTATCTTACTGGTCCAATAATGAGTTCATAAGCATTGCCATTCACAGCTTCATGTACAAGTTATTATCAAATTATTATATTAATTAAGTTATCATGAGCAGTCTATGGAAATAAACAAGAAAGGTCATTTTGTGCCAGGGCTTTTTTCAAAGGTGAGAAGAAAATGTATTTAAGAATAATGTTTCTTTGTTGTTGTTTTTTTTTTTTGCCGTCTACCTTTTCAGGAGAAACAGTTCCGCAACAAGGATCCATTAAGGAAGACTCCTTCCGAATGAAGATTTTTGTTTTGAGAATACTAAGTCTCCAAATTTTCTCAAAGAGAGTTTTCATGGGAAATGATTAAAAGAAAAACAACAAAAAGACAGGCTAAAGAATGTTGCCTTTAACAATAACGGCGACAACACAAAAGAGTGTCATTTTAGAATCAACAGTCTTCCCATATATCACGTATGATCATTTAAATGACCAGATTGTTTTTCGAGTACAAACTGACTAAGTGTGATTACCAGTTCATTTTGTGGGGCATGGTCTCAATCAACGAAAGTGATAGCTCTGGGAGGGACACAGACAATGGACCAGAAAAGATACATCATCGACAGCCAGTCGATCGCCATAGCATGCA